>CM074489.1:530498-546392 GCA_037389245.1 Oryzias sinensis
AGCTGATCCGCGTTAGATCAATCAACTCTGAGTGGACTGATTCGGAGGTGAGCGTGCGCACCGCGACTATAAGAAGCCATTATCAATGGAGCGCAGATATCACGAGTCACCATGGCAACCGTGAAAAAAAGAGGTCTGCGTATTTTTCTCCAGCTGAACTTGACGTGCTGCTGCAGAGTTACAGTGAATATGAGCAGATATTCCAGAAGAAAAGCAACACCGCTGCATCTGCAAAACAGAGACAGTTAGCGTGGAAAACATAGCTGCTCAAGTTAATGCCTAAGTTTGCATTTAAATCATTGTTATAAAATATTGGCTGTAATAACTTTTTAAATAGCGTAAGGAGTGAAATAAAAAATGGAGATATCTAGGTGTACTTTTGAAGTGTTATTCCTGGTGTAAATGCATGAAATGCTGCATAGAGTACAGAACCAAACTGCTCCTTGCTCACCCCCCCCCCATCTGCACCTGCACTCGCCCCTCCCCTTGTCTCTCGTGGCTCGCACCCCGCTCAGCACACACACGCTGCAACACTACCCCTGTATTGATCAAGTGGTATGGGTTTATATGGGATTAAGAAAGTAAGCAGTACTAGCAAATTGTGTTTCCAAAAAGTAATTGTTACATTAATCTAATTCAATGTCCCTGATTTCATTTTCATGTAGATGCAATCCTGCAGGAATTAAAAGAACATGGCAGCAGCTAAAAATGAAGTATAAAAACATAATTCAATCAGGTCAAATGTGAGCATGTCATGGATGTAGGCTTTGTTGACAATATTTGACATATGAAACATCTACATAGCAATATCTAATGTTGTTTTCATTGTTTATATGTAATTGACTGCAACGAAAAACGGTAACGCTCAAACAAAAACGTATGGGGAAATGACAAAACATCGAGTCTTCTCAAAATCCTCGTACGACGTAAATATAATTCTCTATGAATTAATGCAGCCTCCTCGTCTATTGGGTCCTCCAAAAAAGAACAAGCCATTCTTGTCACTTAGACCGTCTCTGTGTGACGGAAATGTGGGCAATGAAGGTTAAAGCGACAAATACCGCTTCGTCTTTAAAAAGGGGAGGGGACCGGCAGAAACCTTGAGTTTGGAGAATAAAACCTGCTCCCGACCAGGTTAGGTTCACAGCATAAGTAACCATGGATACTGACTCCGAGTAGAAGTTACCTCTCTTTCAGAAACGGGTTTGACTTACTCTGATTACTCTGGTTTAACAAACCTCCCATTCTGAAACGGAAAACCCAGGGTTTCCCTGATTTCAGGGTTAATGAACTCAGAGTTTACACTTAACCTCCTTTCTGAAACAGGCTCCAGGCGGTCTCACCAGAGGAACTCATGTTCATGTCCCTCAGAGAGGAAGATGAGCTGATCATCTTCATCACAGATTTGTGTTTTCCTCTTCTTGTTTCTCCTCCTTCACCTCCTCACCGTAACCATTACAGAGAAATGCTCCTCGGAGCTGCAGACTCAAGAGACTCTTATTTTGAAAGGGATTCCCACTTCCTGGTGTGAGTCTGCAGCTGTGAGGGAGGGGTCATGTTTCTGTTTTTGTAATTGTGTGTACTTGTGTGTGTGCGTCTCAGCTGTACGTGGAGCTGGTGGTGAAGAACCCCGCCTGCTCGCTGGCGCCCCCCCTGGACAGCGAGCTGTTCTGCAGCCGTCTGGACGCCTTCGTCAGGTCTCTGGCCTTCTTCAGCCCTCGAGCCGCCTGATCAGCTGATCAGAACCATGGATTTTGTTTTTGGACGTCTGAATAAACGATGAAGACTAGTCTGAGCCTCTTCTTCTTTGACTGGATGATGAAGATGAGTCAGACAGCAGTGATGTAATCTGATTACCTCAGATCAATAATCCAGCAGTGGTTCTGTAGAACACGGGTTCTCTCTCCTTTCCTGCTCCCTCTAGGTGGGGGGGCTACAGGGAATGAGCTCCATCTCCCCTCCTCCTCTTCACCTTCCTCCTCCTCCATCCGTGATCCTCCTCTTTGGTGTTTCCTGGTGTCTCCATCATCATCATCACCGTTCTTCCTCTCATTGCTTCCAGAACCTCCATGATCTGATCCTCTGGACTCACGGATCCATTCTGGTTCCAAACAGAACCTCAGGAAGCCTCTCAGAGGTTCTGCTAAACTGTCCGGTGCCTCAGGAGGGGGGGGGTTCTCTGCTGGTCCTGTTTTTGGTGACGACGTGGAACTCTTGAGTTCTACTGGAGACTGTTGGGTGGAGGAGGAGGTGATGAAGCGGGGGGGGGGGGGGGGCTGTGGGTGGGGCTGTCCCCCACCTGAGCTGAAGTCACTGAAGAGGTCCACCTGAGTACCTGAAGCAGTCTGGACTGGACAACTGGACTGGCAGACTGGGGGGGGGGCTGGTTCCTGTTCTCAAGAGGGTGCTCCAACCAGTCTGAATCCCACTCCTCAGCCCCCCCTGGTAAAGTCTATGCCACGGTTCTGGAGAGGAGAGTCCGTCTGATGTTAGAACCTCAGAACCAGGACCAACAGTTTCCGTCCTGGTCCTGGTCCTGGATCAGCTCTACAGCCTCTGTAGGGGACTGGGGGGTTGGGTCTGGTTTGGGGACCTCTGGATTTCTTCTCTGCTCTTTGCAGATGATGCTGTCCTGTTGGCTTCATCAGGTTACCCAGCATGCATTGGGGCAGTTTGTGACGGACAGCACCGCCAGGTCTGAGGTTCTGACCGACTAAATCTGCCCTCTGGGTGGGGGCAGGGTTCCTGCCCCCGGTTTAGGTCATGAAGATGAGGAAGATGCCCCCCCCCACACACACACACACACAGCAGACACACACACACACAGATCAGAGACGTACCAACATCAGGTCTCAGATTATGCAGATGATCTCTGACATAATCCATCATAATCCTGGTAAACATTCTGCCAACACTCCGCTGACCCGTGTTCACGGACGTTCTCTGCTCCCCGTCTTCCACCATTTCATGCCATCAAAGAGAAGCACCTTTACCTGGTTGTCATGGTAACAAACTGGCAGAAACTGTTTGGACTGGTTTGGTGGGTGAGCAGAACTTAGCAGAGCGTGCTGTGGGTCCGGGGTCACCGTGGCGTGACCAGCTGTTCCTGAACATCTGCCGCTGGAGTTTGGCGCCTAAATCCAGCCGTCTGTCGGTCACCGGCCCCCTGCGCTCTGATTGGTTGGATTACACCAACGAGATTAGGGCGAGCGCTGCTGCATACGGCAGAAGAAGGTGGACGGTCGCCGTGGACACCAGGAGTCAGACTAGACAGGTATGTGGGAGCTCCAGGTGAGGGGGCGGAGTCTGGGTCAGAGGTGACAGGTGGACTGCAGGAGGACCAGGTTCTCCTTTCAGGAGGGCCAGGTTCTCCTTTCAGGAGGGCCAGGTTCTCCTAGTATGGATGGTTCTGAGACAGAGGACCTGAGGGAAAGGGACTGCAGGCTAAAGAGCGGAGGATCTGAAGGTCTGGTCCTGGACTGACACGGATTAGTCCAGGTGGTCCAGGTGGTCCAGGCGGTCCAGGTGGTCCAGGCGGTCCAGTTACTCTTTCATAAATGGAACAATCAGGACAGACCGTTGAGCAGAGACAATCTGACAGACAGAGACATCCTCAGGAAAAGCTGCCTCCAGGCGTGTCGTTAGACTGACGTGGATCATAGGATCCACATCTGCACAGAAGGTCTTCCTGGAGGACCATCTGATCCCGCTCAGTCCACCTCCCATCCTGGGCTGCAGTGACCTCAGACCCCCATCAGGGGGCGACAAGGGTCAGTCCATGCATCAATTTAAAAAATGTGGTTCAGGACAACACAGACATTATCTGAAGCATGGAGAAACATCTGAACCTCCAATAATCTGAAGTCTTTCACAGACCTGCAGCCTCCCTCTCTAGAAGCCCCGCCCCTTTAGGGAGAGACAGGAAGTACAGAGTCGCTGGAAACAGAATGAATGATGGGAAAATGGTCATGGCACACAGGTGAGGTCAGGGGTGAAGCTGCAGCTGGCAGCAGAAGGTGGGGCTTCAAGGACCATCAGCAGCTTCTCAGAACAGGTACAGGTGAGGCTGACGTGACTCCGCCCTCTCCGCTGTCTCCTCAGTGGGAGCCATGTTTGTAGGACGCGCCTCTGCAGCCGGACCGTCAGCCGGACCTGCAGGAAAGAGCGGGAAGTTCAGCGTGGAGGAGCTCTATGGATTCACAAAGAAGCCCAAGGTGAACAGAGGGAATTCTGGGAAACCGGAGAAGAGGGACGGCAGGAAGGAGGCCAAGGAAAAAGAGGAGTCCGTGCTGGCCTCCCACATCCTGGACGCCGCCAGGAGGCTGATGGAGAGGAGGCGGCTGGAGATCTACCTGAAGGAGTGTGGCGTCACCATGGAGCAGAGCAGCATGACCTACAGGTGAGAAGCCGGCAGACAGGTGAGGGGCCGGCAGACAGGTGAGAGGCCAGCAGACAGGTGAGAGGCCGGCAGACAGGTGAGAGGCCGGCAGACAGGTGAGAGGCCGGCAGACAGGTGAGAGGACGGGAGACAGGTGAGAGGACGGGAGACAGGTGAGAGGATGGCAGACAGGTGAGAGGCCGGCAGACAGGTGAGAGGCTGGGAAACAGGTGAGAGGCTAGCAGACAGGTGAGGGGCCGGCAGACAGGTGAGAGGCCGGCAGACAGTTGAGAGGCCGGGAGACAGGTGAGAGGACGGCAGACAGGTGAGAGGACGGCAGACAGGTGACAGGCCGGCAGACAGGTGAGAGGCCGGGAGACAGGTGAGAGGCCGGGAGACAGGTGAGAGGCCGGGAGACAGGTGAGAGGCCGGCAGACAGGTGAGAGGCTGAATCCAGCCTCAGATGTTCCGTTCGTTGATCTCCTCAGAACCACAGGTTCTGCTAGAACCTTTTAGAACGCTCAAACATTTCTGTTTATGGAGGATGAAGAGTTTGGACCGCTGAGTCTTCCTCAGTAGGTTCAGCATCATCATGTCACCATCAGTTGTGTGTGGTGGGCGTGGCCTGTCAGTGATCCCAGTCAACCCCTCCCTCTGGAGGTGTGGCTGGATCCTAACCAAGAGAACAGGTCACATGATCAGCAGCCTGGTAGCGTGTGCTGTGGCGTGTAAACGGCGTGCAGCCAGACTAGCACACACAGCAGCGTGCACGATGGCGTGCACAGTAATGATAATGACAGCAGTTCCTGCTCCTCTTCAGACGCACTTTGAGCTCCTGGTCCCCCCCAGGGTCTCCTCTGAAAGGCCCCCTCCTCCCCCGCTCCTCTTCATCAGCCTGCAGGAGGAAGAGGAGGCTTCGTCCTGCAGCCGTGCATTAGTGCACAAAGCAGCTCTGCGCCAGTGAGCACGGCTGTCACTATTTTTAACCACCAGAAAAATCGCTCAGCTCTGACCTGCAGGTGAGGAGGCGGAGCTTATGAGGCACCATGCCATAACACAGGGAAAGGGGGGGGTCAGCTCTGGAGCCTCAAGTTTCACACATTAACTTTGCAGAAGTTCATTCATCACAGCTTGCACACCGCCCGGACGTGCACGCTCTCTGATGTTCACAGGGCTATGGTGAGCATGCTCCTATGACGTGCACATCTCTCTGACGTGCACGTCAGAGAGACGTGCACACTCTTCATCAGAGATCCTCCTGCAGAGACCCAGAGGAGGATTCTAAAGTCAGGATGATCTGCTTCATTTTTGTCTCAAGTTACAGTTTCATCCAAAGTTATAGTTTTATTTAAAGTTACAGTAGCATTCAAAGTTCCAATTACATTCAAAGTTACAGTTACATTCAAAGTTACAGTTCCACTGGAAGTTCCAAATACATTCAAAGTTCCAGTTACATTTAAAGTTACAGTTCCACTGGAAGTTCCAAATACATTCAAAGTTCCAGTTACATTCAAAGTTACAGTTCCACTGGAAGTTCCAAACACATTCAAAGTTCCAGTTACATTCAAAGTTCCAGTTACATTCAAAGTTCCAATTACATTCAAAGTTACTGTTACATTCAAAGTTACAGTTACACTCAAATTTACAGTTACACTGGAAGTTCCAATTACATTTAAAGTTCCAATTACATTTAAAGTTCCAATTGCATTCAAAGTTACAGTTACATTCAAAGTTATATTTACATTCAAAGTTACAGTTACACTCAAATTTACAGTTACACTGGAAGTTCCAATTACATTCAAAGTTCCAATTACATTTAAAGTTCCAATTACATTCAAAGATCCAATTGCATTCAAAGTTACAGTTACATTCAAAGTTCCAGTTACATTCAAAGTTCCAATTGCATTCAAAGTTACAGTTACATTCAAAGTTATATTTACATTCAAAGTTACAGTTACACTGGAAGTTACAATTACATTCAAGTTACAGTTACATTCAAAGCGACAGTCACACTGGAAGTTACAGTCTCATCGTCTGCATCATGTGACGTGAAACATTCCTTCAGGAACAGGAAGTGGAAGCTGGCAGGTGAGAGTCATGGAGGACCGTCTTCCTGGAACGTCATGTTCTCATTTCTGAAGAAGTGGGGGGTGGGGGTGGGGGGTGGAGTGAAGCCTTTGAAGCTTTGAGGCTTCGTTTAGAAGCAGAACCTGTAGACCTGAATGCAGCGCCGTTCTCTGGATGGACTGGTTCCTCATCTGGATCTGTCCCACAAAGAGGAACGCGCTGCCGCCTTCAGCTGACTCTCCCTGGGTGGGGGGGGGTGGGGGGGGGTTTGCTCAGTGGCGTGCTCAGTGGCGTGGTCGCTGAGGCGTTTCAACGTCTGCCGCTTCTCTAATCCACATCAACCACTGGCCCGGGGCGACCCACCGACCCCCCCGCACTGAAGTGGCCCTGCATCAAGGAGGGCCTGCTGGGGGAGGGACGCCGAGGCGGGGGCAGGGGGGGTCATCATGTGATCAACCACATTTCTAAAAAACACAAAAGCAACACAAAGCCTCACATGACCATAGACACCCCCCCCGCTACAGGAATCACTGGGGGGGGGGGCTGTAGAGTCAGGAAGTTCCTCTTCCTCTGGTGGCCACAGGCGGCACTGTTGAGCAGCTGCTTGTGGTTTGTTGTGTTGTTGTTTTGTGAGTCTGTGTGGAGGTTGTGGATCCTCTGATGTTCCTGAGCAGAACTGATCTAGAACGTTTCCAGATCCTTTATGAACCAAAGTGGAACTTTAGAGTCTGTGGTCGTCTGGTTTGGATCCACTGACTTCTTCCTAAAGTTTGTTGTCAGATGTTTGTCTGTGTTTCCATGACGATATGCTCTTCCTCTGAGGGTTACAGTGTCTTCGTGTGTCTTCGTGTGTCGTTGTGCACGTGGAGGCTGTTCGTTCTGTCAGGCAGCCCTCTCTCTACTCATTGTTGTGTGGTTCTGAATGGGATTGGCTTGCTGGCCGTTCTGGTCTGTCAGCTGGTGGGGGAGGGGCTTGCTGGCCGTTCTGGTCTGTCAGCTGGAGGGGGAGGGGCTTGCAGCCGTCATGGTCTGTCAGCAGAGCGGTCCAGAGGAGCAGTGCTCTCCTCTCAGGGAGTTTGTCTGGCTCCTCTGACCTGGTGGGACGCTCTTCATCTCCTCCTCCTCCTCCCCTGGGATGGTGTGACCTGCAGGAGAGTGGACGCCTCAAACTCAGGACTCAAACTTCTTCCAGTCATGTCTTCTGTTGCCATGGTGAAGGGCGACCTTGGCGGTGGCGTGAGTCTCTGAGAGCAGACGTCCAGATTGAGAGCGTGTTCTTGTAGACGCCGACATGCAGGTGTCCATTGCATGTAACATGGGTGGGGGTGGCGGTGGAGGCGGGGCCAGTGAGCATCAGCTGAAGGAGCGGCGAGCAGCCAACAACGCCACCAACAACAGCACCTGCCAGGTGAAGGTAAGGGTGGAGCCGACAGCCAGGCACACCCTGCTTGGCCACGCCCACATGAAGGAGGCTCTGGGTCGTCATAGCAACATGAAGTACAGGTGAGGCAGTGAAATGCTGAGACAGGTAGACGTGGGATCAGAAGCTTTGATGCAGAGGGCTGCGGGGGGGGGGGGGGGTTACCTGATCAGGTAACGCTGCGTGAAATATTGATGATGTAACCACAGCTACGGTCCAGCTGTTGTTGCTGGTTCCTGAACGCCACACGCCGTCAACGCTCAGGATGTGGTCATCAGCATGAACACCTGATGATGATGAGGAAGATGGTCATGATGAAGATGATGGTAGTGATGAAGATGGTCATGATGAAGATGATGATGAAGATGGTCATGATGAAGCTGATGGTAGTGATGGTGATAATGTGGACCAATCAGGAAGTAGTCAATATTAACACGTGAGGTGATGATGATGATGAAGATGTGGTCTTGGTATCCCACCTGGATCTCAGTTTCAAGCATTAGCAGATTTCTAGAAGTCTAGACAGACCTGATGACAACAACCAATCAGGAGGGGCCATCTGTTTTATGGGTGGGGCCAGTTCTTTTATGGGTGGGGCCAGTTGTTGTTGGAAGGGCCAGCTGTTTTATGGGTGGGGCCAGTTCTTTTATGGGTGGGGCCAGTTGTTGTTGGAAGGGCCAGCTGTTTTATGGGTGGGGCCAGTTCTTTTATGGGTGGGGCCAGTTGTTGTGGGAGGGGCCATCTGTTTTATGGGTGGGGCCAGTTCTTTTATGGGTGGGGCCAGTTGTTGTTGGAGGGGCCAGCTGTTTTATGGGTGGGGCCAGTTCTTTTATGGGTGGGGCCAGTTGTTGTGGGAGGGGCCAGCTGTTTTCTGGGTGGGGCCAGTTGTTATATGGGTGGGGCCAATTGTTGTGGGAGGGGCAGCTATTGTGGGAGGGGTCAGCTGTTTTCTGGGTGGAGCCAGTTTTTTTCTGGGGGGGCAGTTGTTGTGGGAGGGGCCAGCTGTTTTCTGGGAGGGGTCAGTTGTTTTCTGGGACGGGCCAGTTTTTCTCTGGGGGGGCAGTTGTTGTGGGAGGGGCCAGCAGTTTTCTGGGAGGGGCCAGTTGTTGTGGGAGGGGCCAGCTGTTTTCTGGGAGGAGCTCATATCTGCCAATGTCTCATGAGGGGGAGGAATGGAGGATTGTTGGGGGACAGGAGCTGAATGGCATTTAGTTTAGAGGTCAGTTTCAACCCCCCCACCATGATTGACAAATGATGGATGATTGATGGGTGTTGGCAGTTTTGTAAATGGTGTTTGCTTATTTAGTGCTTAAAAGGCCCAGAGGGCTTTACAGTCCCAGTCCCATCTACTCACACTCACACACACACACACACACACACACACACACACACACACACACACACACACACACACACACACACACACACACACACACTGCAACCCGTCCCAAATATCAACACTTTTCCTAAGAAGGAGCTGAGAAACCTGCAGACATATTGTGTGCCTGTGGTACAGTGGTCGACCTCTGATCGGAAGTTTGCTGTACGATTCCCGCCTTGCACGCCTGTGTGTCGAAGTGTCCTTGAGCAAGACGCTGAACCCCACCTTCCCTCTGGTGGGAGGTTGGAGCCAGTGATCAGCAGTGTGCGTCTGTGTGTGTGTAGGTGTGTGTGTCTGCGTATGTATGTGTGTGTGTGTGTGTGTGTGTGTGTGTCTGCGTGTGTGTGTCTGCGTGTGTATGTGTTTGTGTGTGTGTCTGTGTGTGTGTCTGTGTATGTGTTTGTGTATGTGTTTGTGTATGTGTCTGTCTGGTTCTTGTGGGACAGACTCACTAAAGCTGTTCTGCATGCAGTCAGCTGATGTTCTGCAGTTCTTTCTGAGTTCTCTGAGGTCCAAAAGTGTCACAGTGATGAATCTGTGGATCATCACAGATGTTTGTGAGAAGCAGAAACTGTTTCCTTAACATCTGTCTGTGGGTTCTGGACCGGTCCACTCATGAAACCATCACTCGTCCACAGGAACCTGGGGAAATCTGGACTTAGAGTGTCCTGCTTAGGCCTCGGTGAGAACACGCCGTCACATCCAGACGTGTTCCACCTGCAGAACCACAATCACAATGTTCATGTGTTCACAGGAACCTGGGTGACCTTTGGCTCCCAGATGTCTGACGAGGTAACCACTGCACCTGTGTTGGTGTGTACCTGTCTGTGTGTGTTTGTGTGTACGTGTCTATGTGTGTTTGTGTGTACCTGTCTGTGTGTGTTTGTGTGTACGTGTCTATGTGTGCTTGTGTGTACCTGTCTGTGTGTGTTTGTGTGTACGTGTCTGTGTGTGTTGGTGTGTACGTGTCTATGTGTGCTGGTGTGTACCTGTCTGTGTGTGTTTGTGTGTACGTGTCTGTGTGTGTTGGTGTGTACGTGTCTATGTGTGTTGGTCTGTACCGGTCTATGTGTGCTTGTGTGTACGTGTCTATGTGTGTTGGTGTGTACCGGTCTGTGTGTGTTTGTGTGTACGTGTCTGTGTGTGTTGGTGTGTACGTGTCTATGTGTGCTTGTGTGTACCTGTCTGTGTGTGTTTGTGTGTACGTGTCTGTGTGTGTTGGTGTGTACGTGTCTATGTGTGTTGGTGTGTACCGGTCTATGTGTGCTTGTGTGTACGTGTCTATGTGTGTTGGTGTGTACCGGTCTATGTGTGCTTGCGTGTACGTGTCTATGTGTGTTTGTGTGTACCGGTCTATGTGTGCTTGTGTGTACGTGTCTATGTGTGCTTGTGTGTACGTGTCTGTGTGTGTTTGTGTGTACGTGTCTATGTGTGCTTGTGTGTACGTGTCTATGTGTGTTTGTGTGTACGTGTCTATGTGTGTTTGTGTGTACGTGTCTATGTGTGTTTGTGTGCTTGTGTATGTGTGGTGATGTGTGTGTTAGTGTGCATGCGTGTTTGTGTTAGTTTACCTGTCCATGTGTGGTCCTGTCCCTCTAACCACTAACCACAGATGAACGCTGCTGCACGCGCTCAGTGGGTCTGTCTGCTTGCAGATGGCGGAGAGCGTGATGACGCTGGCGTTTGACAGCGGCATGAACCTGTTTGACACCGCTGAGGTGTACGCGGCGGGCAGGTACACACCTGTGTGGTTCTTGTTCTGAGGAAAATGAAACGTTGGTCTCAAAGTTTTGAATCTTTCTGTCAAAATTCCTGGAAACATTTTTAAATTTAATTAATGTTTTAGAATTTAGAACATTTGTTACAGAGAACTCTCAGAATCTGCTTAATTAATTCAGGGTTCCATTGACGCTCTATTGATGTTCTAGTGATGTTCTATTGATGTTCCATTGATGTTCTATTGGTGTTCTAGTGATGTTCTATTGATGTTCCATTGACGTTCCATTGATATTCTAGAAATGTTCCATTCATGTTCCATTGATGTTCTATTGATGTTCCATTCATGTTCCATTGATGTTCTATTGATGTTCCATTGACGTTCCATTGATGTTCTAGAAATGTTCCATTCATGTTCCATTGATGTTCTATTGATGTTCCATTCATGTTCCATTGATGTTCTATTGATGTTTCATTGATGTTTTAATGATGTTCCATTAATGTTCCATTCATGTTCTATTGATGTTCCATTAATGTTCCATTGATGTTCTAGTGATGTTCTATTGATGTTCCATTAATGTTCCATTGATGTTCTATTGATGTTCTATTGATGTTCTAGAAATGTTCCATTGATGTTCTATTGATGTTCTAGAAATGTTCCATTGATGTTCTATTGATGTTCCATTAATGTTCTCTTGATGTTCTAGTGATGTTCCATTGATGTTTCTGTAATGTTCCGTGTTTGTTCTCCGTGTTTGTTCCTCCCATCATCTCTTGTTCCGTCACATTTGGAGATGAAGTTCACTCAAACATCTGCCAAGCTCAGTGTTCTTGTAGAGCCTTTAGATGACCAGTGGCATGTTCTAGATGGGTTCCTGCACACACCTGAGCAGACGGAAATGTTCTCGGTCATGTTCTTGGTGAGGAACTCATGCACGCGCACGTGCACCTCGGGCTGACGGCGGTTTGTGTTTCAGGGCGGAGACGACTCTGGGAAACATCCTGAGGAAGAAAGGTTGGAGGTAAGAACCAGCGGCCGTGATGCGTTCAGGTTCCAGGACGTTCTAGTTGTAGTGGATCTTTGTTCTGATGGGACTGCAGTTTGCTTTCATCTTTTGGATTCAAAAAAACATTTGATGAATAGTAATTATCATGAAACATGGAGGAGATCTCCACAGGAGAACCGTCATAGCAGCGCCCCCTCCAGGAGAGCAGGAGACACAAACAATGATGATGATGATGTAGAGGAGTTATATTTAGCAAAAATTTATCATTTAAATATTTTAGAAAATACTTTTGTAAATTGAACTCAATTTTCCAACAGTTCATCCGTTTCTAAGGTCTGCAGGTTCCCCGCCCTACATCATCTCCTCTTCCTCTGTAGAGCCTCTCACTGCTGTGTGTCTGTCTTCATCAGGAGGTCCAGTTATGTGGTGACCACCAAGATCTACTGGGGAGGACAGTGAGTGCTGCGTTCTGACGTTCTCTGTTCCTGTTCTGATGTCAGAATCCTGATTGACGCTCACACTCAGAAGAAACACTTCCATTAGGAATTTCTTCTCGCAGAGGTTCTGCTTCTGCTGCTTCCTCCAGAACCTCCTCTTAGAACCTTCAGTGTGTCTCAGGTTCTCTGTTAAACTGTCCTGATGGATGAAGTGGTTCTGCTGGTCATGGGATGAGGAGCAGATGGATGAAGGTAACTGTAGTGACACCTGTGTGTTTGTGTTCCCACAGAGCAGAGACTGAGCGAGGGTTGTCACGGAAACACATCATTGAAGGTAAACAAACATGACTGGTATCTGCGCAGAAACCACACACCTGCAAAAACACCTGTACAACACCTGCAAAACACCTGCAAAACACCTGTACAACACCTGCAGAACACCTGCAAAACACCTGTACAACACCTGCAGAACACCTGCAAAACACCTGTAAAACACCTGTACAACACCTGCAAAACACCTGTACAACACCTGTACAACACCTGCAGAACACCTGCAAAACAACAGCTAAACATTGTCAAACCACATGTACGCCTTTGCCATTCCATCCATGCAGCAGCAGAGGGAGCCACCTTTCATCTTCAGCTGATGCAAACGTTTCTGCAGACGTTTTTCTCTGACCTAAAGGCCGTCAGCGTGACTTGGACCCCATAGCTGCTGTTTGTAAACAACAGGAGGAGGGGGCGGGGTCTGATACATGATGGTGGTTAGCAGCTGAACATCCAGACTTCCTTCTCTTCTTCTGATGGAGGGACATGTGAAGCAGAACTGCTGCTTTGCTGATGATCAGCTGGAACTGCTCTTCATCGTCATCTGATCATCATTCCTGCAGTCGGTGATGTGCAGAGATGAAGAGCATCTTGAAACTGGACGTCCTCTGCAGGAGGTCACAGCAAGTTTAGGAGGCTCAGTGGCAGTCAGTCAGGCTGGATTAGAACAAGCTGGTGTTCATCAATCATCGCCGCCTCACAGCTGCCGGCGGTTGTGGTGACTTAAACGGATCTAAATTTAACCTCCGTCAGGCCAGAACCACCGGACGCTGCAGACCAGCTGCTGTGACGGACACCATGGCTGTAGCAGAGAGGGGGATGATGTGTGAATGTGAGTGTGTGTGTGAATGTGTGTGTGTGTGCGTGAATGTGAGTGTGTGTGTGTGTGCGTGTGTGTGTGTGTGTGAATTTGTGAATGTGTTTGATTGATTGATTGATTTTCTTTGATTGATTGATTGATTGATTGATTGATTGATTGATTGATTGATTGATTGATTGATTGATTGATTGATTGATTGATTGATTGATTGATTGATTGATTTTCTTTGATTTAGTGCTAGAGTCATATAACCCCACACGGGCTGATATGACACTGGAGAACAAGATACAGAAAAAAGAAACATCACAAAAATACAATAACAAACTCTACAAAGTGTCCATTCTTATTGTTCATGCCTTTGACACAAAAATTGCCAAACAAAAAATGTCATTTTCAAAAAGCCAACATAAAATGCTGTCTTCAGATAATCAACTTTCTTTTCTATCACCTCATACAAACAAAGTCTCTGTTTTCTGTACGAAGGACAATAAAACAGAATGAACCTCATCCTCCTCCACGTGCAGCTCAGTCTTTCGTCCTCAGGAACGCCTTAAAGCGCCCTACTTCCACCTGTAGGGGGCGCACTCCTGCTCTGTGTGAGGACCTTTGTCCTCTTTTTAAGTTATACATAACATATGGCTCAGCAGAAAATGTGTCCTTAATTTGCACATAAGTTCGTAATTTTTATCTATCTTACAGTTCAAGCAATTAAAAAATAATGATTGTAGGTTCACAGAGGACAGAATGTTAAATACATCTTTACACCAGGGACAAATATCAGCTCTATCCCAATCACATATTTTACGTGCAAGTCTCTCTGCAGGTAAAGTCACCAGCCGGTTCCAGAATCTGAGAGCTTCTGCTCTTTGTTTGATCACACAAGGTCCCCCCCCATGTCCCCCTCTATGGCGGCTTTAGTGGTGAACCTGTGTACACCCAGAAAATATCTCATTGCCCTGTTTTGGATCTTATCACACTTCTCACATCGTACAATTTACTAAACGTGTCAAAACTCAACTCAGGACAGACCTTCATCTGTTTATCATCAAGCTCCTCCCAGCAGAATCTGATAACTGCTGCTTTCCTTCTGAGAACATCATATTTTTATGAAAAACAAAACCAAGATATTTATAGGTATCAGTAAACATGAGAGTAGTTTTACCAAAATAAAACAGAAAATTACTTTGAGGTACTAAAGGCTTTCTAAAATGAACGATTTGTGTTTTATCACCATTGATAGTGAGTCTCCATTTGTTACACCAGTCATTCATTGTATTTAACATTCCTTGTAATTTTATTTCCTCATCAGCTATCAAAATAATATCATCAGCATAAAGTAATATGCTCAGGTTCCAATTATTGATATCAATACCCAAGTTAGTTTTCTTAATTTCTTGAGCTAAATCGTTGACATAGATAGAGAACAGAGTTGGTGAAAGAACATCTCCTTGTTTAACTCCAAATGGTAGAAAACCATCCTGTTTTTAGGTCATTCTCCTGCACACAGGCTAATGGAGCCTTATACAGAGCTTTAAGTGCTTTATAAAAATGACCATTAATACCATACATAAGTAATTTATATTCAAGCAGATCTCTGTCTATCCAGTCTAATGCTTTTTTAATATCCACAAAACAAACAAAGGTACTTTTACTTTCTTGCAGTCTAGCTCTCACCACTGAGGACAGAACATAAATATTGTCAATACACGCTCTATTTCTCCTGAATCCATTTTGCTCCTCTACAAGGACTTGGTTTGTTTCTGGGTATTCAGATAACCGATTATTTAAAATACTAGAAAACACTTTATACACGGTACTCAGAAGGCTAATGCCTCCATCATTCAGAGGGACTCTTGGGTCTGCTTGAGGGGATTTTGGAATCAGCTTGATGATCGATTTATACCAAATAGATGGTATAAAACCATTCTTAAAACAGTGACAGTATAAAGCAGCAGTGACTGGACCTCGCCAAGATGGCGGTGCTCTGTTTACCATGAGGAACCACGTGTTGTTTCCTCTAGCCATGGAACTCATTGGGTTTAGCTCCTGCCACGAGTGGGCGGAGCTACAGTCAAAGGTTTTCCTTGCCTCCTTATGACAGACAGAAGATGCTGAGAGATCCGGTGCTCTTATTTTGAAAAGCTCCTCTAAACTGTCAGCAAACTTCTCGTTGTTAAACCTGACCCTGTGTGAAGAACACAGAGCTGATGTTCTGGTGATTGTAGATGTTCTTATCAGAGAACATTCATGATTAACCGCAGAACAGCAGATGAAAATGGACCTGAGCAGGTTTCTGTGTGTGTGTGTGTGTGTGTGTGTGTGTGTGTGTGTGTGTGTGTGT
>CM074489.1:546892-567176 GCA_037389245.1 Oryzias sinensis
ATCCTTCCGCCTAACCCTAACCCTAACCCTAACCCTAACCCTAACCCCTAAACCCTAACCCCAACCCCAACCCCAACCCCAACCCCTAACCCTAACCCTAACCCCATAACCCCCTAACCCTAACCCTAACCCTATAACCACTTTCTTATCTTCATTCCACTAGGACTAAAATTTTAAACTTTACAATAATGATTTCTCCTACAGTATTCTTTTACAACGAAAACCACAACCTTACCCATCCCTTAAGTGGGTACCCCTGAATGGACAATTCTGCGCTTGAAAACTGGAACTACAGGATGAGGAGAAATTACTACGAAGTAAACTATTCTATGACAAATAGACTCTTAGTTAGTAAATCATTACGACTGGTACTTTCGGCACATCCAGTCTGATCCAATTCCAATATGGTTTTTTAGAAAGATTAACAATTTCATCTCACCCAAGTCCCTCCTTGCCTACATAACAGTCCTCCTCTCTGGTCCTTTAGGGAATCACTTAAACGTAACTTTAAGTAATTTTGTTAACGCAACTCTTCTTTAAGTTAAGAACTTTTTCTCTATTGGAAGAATAAAATCAAAATCATGGAACACTCACCCTGAATTTAACAGACACCAAGCAGAAAAACTAACTCAATCAGCCAGGGAGGGCTTCCAGTAAATGTACACTAAGGGGGACAAGGTGTAGTTCCCCAGCGCCTCCACTAGAGGGCACCAAGGGCTCAAAGTTGAAGGATATATTAATCCAAACAAACCAAAAAAATCTTTTTGAACAAAGTTCTCAATTTTTAGGGAGAGAACGATGTCCCATATTGAACAAAGACTTGCTAGAAGTCTGAACTTTGGAAGGGGATCCGTAAATCAACCCCTGTACAACCAAAGGTTCAAACCAGACAGTACTGGCTGTGACTGGAAGGGCTCAGACTCTGGGGACCCCATTTCTCACACCACTCCTCAGAGCAATGGTTTTTACAAATACGATTACATAAAAAATTCTTCTAGATCATACCCCATCCTCTACATAACACAACACACTAGTCTTTTAAATAAAGGGGGAACCTTCACACAAAATTCCATTGAAAATATTTGAATTTAGAAATTTCTCCCACCAACAAAGCATCATGGGAAGTATGACGTCACAACCCTCTGATTGGCTGAAAGTTATTTTTAGTAAATTACCTAAAATAATGATCTACAAAACAATTTTTCTGAACACCAACATGACACAAAGAGGATAACGGACCGACCCTTTGGAATAACATAATGGTTTTAGTATAATTTAACCCTTAAAAATCAAAAGAACAACAGAACCATCTGGTTGACCCATGGGAGAACACATACAAATGAAACACAACTCAACATCAGAAATGTTCAAATCCCTACTTACCTACATGACATTCCTTCCTTCCAGTCCTTTAAGGAATTAATTAAACGTAACTTTAATTAATTTTTGTAACACGACTCTTCTTTAATGTTAGAACTTTTTCTTTATTGGAGGAAAAAATTCACAATCATGAAAACTAACCCTGAATTTAACAGACAACAGTAGAACGAAACGAACTCATTCAACCAGGGAAAACTTCCAGTAAACGTACATTAAGAGGAACAAGATGTAGTTCCCCAACACCTCCATAGAGAATAGACTCCTCATCCTTCCACGTGTCCTAATTCTGACCCGGATTTTATACCTCTCTTTTTTCATAGGGGTAAATACTCTAGGACAGGGGTCGGGAACCTATGGCTCGCAAGCCATATACGGCTCTTTTGATGGTCACATGTGGCTCGCAGACAAATCTTTAATTATTGTTTTTTTTCATTAGACCAGTCCTTGTCTGGCGCGATGCGATGCCAGAGGCGCACAGTAGTAGTGATGCTTGGAGAACAAAATCTACGCCAGCACTATCAGTTTACTGTTATCTATTATTTCACAGAGTTTGTACCAGCCGGAAACCTGTGAATTGACGTGTCTAAAACTGCACGCTCCCGTCTCTAAGAAAGAGCGCGCAGTTGCGGGGACGGGATGTTAGAGGAAGAAAGCAGAGGGTGGTGGGGTGTGTGTGTGTGGGGGGGCACGGCCAGTAAGGTGAACCGCGCAAGGAATGTAAAAACGTAAAACCCGCTGCCCGTCACTCACTGCAGCGTGTGAGTGTGTTTGGTTCCATGTCTGTCTCACATCTAAAGAACATTCAGACCTACGATCCCGTTTAAAGTCTCAACGCCTGCATGAAGCAGAAACTCACCACGTATCAACCAGACCAGACCATCAGCAAAACTACCACAAGAAATACTCATTATTTATTAGCAACAGCATAACAATGTTATTAGAAAGAATCCATAGACTAATTGTACTTTAAAAATGTTGAAATTAAATCAAATGCACACATTCATTTGTATATTTAGTTTTTATATTGTTGCGGTCTGAGTTGGACTGGGTGGCTGTTGAGCCGCGTTAAAAGTTCTGGAGTTCATTAAACGCATCAAGCAGAGATCTGATTGGCTCTCAGTTCTGTCGCTCAGGCGGTTGTTAGGTAGTTTGGACTAATGGGGTTCAGCTTTGGGGCGAATAAGGGAAATGGGAGGGCTAACGCGGCAGTGAGCGAACATAAAGTTGGGAGAAGCGCTCTCGCCTCGGCGGGAGAGATTCAGGAGTTGCTGAATTAATTGTACGGCGCCCGTTGCTGTCTACAGTAACCAGAATGAAGAACCTTAAGAGAGGTTATGTCTCCGTGCCTCAGTGTGGGAAAGGGACGCTACATTATTGTATGGCTCTTTCGAAATAACATTTAAAAATATGTGGCGTTTATGGCTCTCTTGGCCAAAAAGGTTCCCGACCCCTGCTCTAGGACCTTAGACCACACCACACATAGTAACGCCATCCTGATTCACATGGTATCTGTATGATGTCCGTTGTCTGAACTGAACATCAACAAATTAAACCTATTGATACAGCCCCCCTTTTACCCATTGTCACAACACATTCAGCAGCCACGTGCAGGATGGTGAGAGTCCTCAGGAGGAACTTCTGGGATCTTGTTCAGAGCCGGGGCTGCTCGAGGAGCACAGATTTCTGCCAGCCTACAAGAGAAATAAAAATCTCAAAGACATTCTAATTAGAGCCAAACTTCCTCCCCCTATACTACACAAATCTAGAGCACTTACCCTTTTTTTAACATTTGGATTGGATATGCAGCCACTATAACAGAAATGTGTTTCCGTCTCTATGCATGGGGAGCCCCCACTCTCAAAACTGCATTTATGTCATCTCCTGCTCCTTTTGTGGGATACAGTACGTTGGGGAGACTGGAAACACTCTCTTAGTTAGATTCGCCCAACACAGACACAACATCACAAAACATAAAAACACAGACACTTACCTGGTGACACTTACCTGGTCCAACATTTCTTTTCCCGTGGATGGGATTAAGTCAAAGCAACGATCGTGCAGATGAATCCCAGATGGTCAACCCCAGAGAGAAGGAGACAGGAGAGAAATTGGATTTCTAAATTAGACACCCTCCATCCTAGAGGCCTGAATGACAAAAAAAAAAAAAAAAAAAAACACCACTATTCTAATTAGAGACACCAATGTCTTTATAAGCAGCTTAATACCACATTACTCATGCTTGTTAATGTCTTATAATTAGTTTATTAAGGAATATGCTAATTTATTTATAAGTCCGTTTTAAGACATTTACAAGTGCTAATTAATGTACTTATAAGCAACTTACTAAGACATTTCTAGTGCTTTTTAATGTTTTGTAAATAGTTTATTAAGGACTTGGTAATGTCTTATAAATAGTTTATTAAGCACTCTTATTATAAAGCATTACCAGTGTATCTAATAAAGTGACCAGTGAGTTTAGATTATTGTGCACTTTAAAAATTCCTCTTAAAAGGTGCTATTCACTCACACAGACACACAAAACAGCCTTAGCTTGCCTGAAGAATTCCTCTCCATGTTTTCTTCTGCCTTTTTTCCTAAATGACAAGTAATCATTTTTGTGTCAGTGATCTGTGCCCTTAAGGTCACAGGCATAAGGTGTAATTATTGGCAGAAACCTCAGAAAATCAAGTTTAAACTTGTTTGTACTTTTTCCATGCTGAAAGTGGTGACGTCAAGCAAAACCATCAGTGATACTCTTTGGAAAGAACAAAATTTCCAGTTGATTTTATCACAATGGCAAATTCCTGGATGACATTGCATCTCATTGCTTGAAGCACATTTACTGCTGGAGTAAATTCTGCTGTCAAGCACATTAATGACTGCATTAATTCGAAAAACCTGCATCACATTCAAAAACAGATGAAGTGAAGGAGCAGCACCTGAAAATACAGTTGTAGTCACAGCTTGAAACATGTAGCTCCAATAATTGATAAATTGATTCAAAAATCCTAATGTAACATAATTTTGCACGTTTTTAACTTTTGATACTTGATGAGATTTTGCTATGAAAATCTCTGAAACAGTGTTGTGTATTTTATTGATATAGTATTATTTTTTAATCATATGAATGACTTTCAGTAACATAATCTGCATTTATTTTATATAACTGATCTGTATTTACCATGTTGATTTCTAAAATAGTAATTTTTACATTACAATTAAGTAATTCATCTTTGTCATGTGCTTTATTGATATTTCAAGATTCTTAATTCTGTCTGATAAAAGCTAGGAACCAGATATTGAGAAATCATGTAATAAAATGGTTATAGTATAACGGGGTGGGATTATATAAGTTAGCTTCCTTCCACTCCCTTTCAAGCATGTCTAATTATCCACCTTTTGCTTTGATTTCTGCTTTGCACACTCTTGGCATTCTCTTGATGAGCTTCTAGAGGTAGTCACCTGAAATGTTTTTCACTTCACAGGTGTGCCCTGTCAGGTTTAATAAGGCACCTGCTGCCAGCTTTGCGGTTCTCGCTCGGGGGATCCGTGCCCACTCAGGCAGCAGTGTTGTTCTAGAACACGAACTTCCCGAGATCTGTCCATGGAGCAAGAACTGCCATTCCCCTAGCCAAGGTTAAACCAGCTGCACTTTAGAAATGTAATGCTCATCCCATTACACAGTTTCCGGCAGATCGTGGTTCTTGCTGTTATAATAAAACATCTCATCTGTTCTAATTATTTATAACTACAATATAATATTATTTCACACGGTAAACATTTCCCTTACGATTGATTTAGGATTGACCATGTATTATTTATGTAGAATGGGGTTCAGTTGTCAGTTCTGTTGGTCTATATCTGTCAACTGGTAGTTACTTTACACATTTTAACTGATGTTATGTGAAAAGGATCTATACACATATTAGAAGCTTTAAATAGGCTTTACAAAATATTTTAATCAACTGACAGCTCTGGCATGTCTAGATGAAAAGATGGATGGATGGGATTGATTAAACACTTTCAAAAGAAAAAAGTTTTTTTTAAACAACTGTATTTTACTTAGTAACTTTTTAATCTTTCGGGTGTCTGAAAGAGTTAAACATGCTTTACTCTCAGGAATGCAGATACAGGATTTTTTTTTTAGCAACAAGAAATGAAGCCGACTCCCAGTAAGTTTGAGCAAGTGAGCTGAGAAGATCTTTTTTTAATCACACCGAGCTGAAGATCCTAAGCAGGTGAGTTTATTTCAAACCAAGACATTAGTATTGTTTCAAATTAAGTGAAGTGAATTATGAAAACGAGTCTTAATTAACATGTTTACAAAGACAGGGTTTATGTTTGTAAAGGTAGCCAGATTTTGTAGATTCATGTATTTTAAAGAGCTGTTCAATTTGGCTCATTTCAGTTTGGGTTTTGAAGTTGCTTACTCATCTTCTTAAAATCTAGATTCTTTGCTTTCTGAGCTTGATGTGTAGGAGTGATAATTTTGTGAGCTGTAGAAAAGAAGCTGTTTACGAGCACTCATTGTTTTTCTCTGTCTCTCTCAGTCTCACTCTCAGTATCAAAGAATGGATCTGTCTGACTGCACCTTGAGTTAAAGGGCTGTTCATGTGGTTATTTTAATATCCTGACCTGTTGCCCTATGGGAGGCACTACAGGCACTTTAGAACTATAAGAAACAAATTGAAAAAATTATTTTCAAAGGCAACAACTCACCTAAACGCTGTTCTGACCATACTCTGTATGGACGCAAACCAATGAATATGTGTATACTCAGGGTTTAACAATTCATTTTAACAACAATTGATTCAAATTATAATTTTTAGTTCCAGATATGATTCACAGTCAGTATTGGTTTATTTTGAATGATCTGAATTAATCCAATTCATTGACCTAAATGGATCCAGATCCTCTTGATCCAAACTTCCAGCAGTGAGACTCAGACAGAAATTCCTGCTACTGAACAGTGAAATTTTCCAGATTATTGGATTTCTTCCAGATCATCAAGTGGAAATGAAATCTGTGTCCAAACAAACATGTCAACTACAATGAATGTCAAATCCATTCACATGTTAGATTCCCAAAGTTCACCACTGTTGTTTTTGCACGTCCAAATAAACCAAAGGGAACATTATCAAAACATTCTGCCACATATATTCTGTTTGTAAAGTGACAAAGTCAAATATAAATAGCAATATTTTAGCTTATTCGACCTGTTTTGGCAGAGAAAATGTGTTTCATTTTTCAAATGCATACTTTCACTTTTTATTATTGTATTTTTAAATGTTGCATTTACAGACCAAATATTTAGTTAGCAAGTTGCGTAGTTTACAAACAATTTAAAATGACATGTTTTTTAATTATTATATATTTAGCTTACAAAACGAATTGTTTAGTGTGTAAACTAATTATTTTATTTCATAAAATCAAACAGTTTGTTTTCAAATTAAATATTTTGACCTCAGCCAAATATTGGTTTTCTAAACTAAACATTTAGGCTTTGTAACTAAATATTTCTGTTAAAACAAATATTTAAATAAAAATTAAGTATTTAGCTAACAGAGTATTTAATTTGGAGCTAAATGTTTAATTGTAAACTAAATAATAAGCAAATATACAAATGGACTAGCCGATAAGCATAAGTGGACTGCTAAAATAAAAACTGGATTTTGTCATGTCTCTGACATGATTCTCTCCAGACTTGTCGCCCATGTATGTACTTGTGCTATAGGCTACTTAATGTCCAACCTGCTAGAAGAAAACAATGGATGAGCTTTTTCATATCACACTTCTGTAAATAGGCTTCTTCTCAGGCATTGCTACACTTTTGAGACCTGTCGGTAAAGCCACCTCTGCATGAACACCGAGCCGCAGTCGAAGCCCCCATCCCCCGCCTACCTCACCTTGAAATATTGAGCTCATGCATTAAAAATGTAAAAAGGCATATACTTATATAGTTTTTTTCTACCTTCCTCAAAGGCCCAAAGTGCTTCACAGTCACACACACATTCAACACACTGGTGGCGGCTCCGCTGATGAATACTGGAGGCAACCTCCCACCAGAGGCACGGTGGGGTTCAGTGTCTTGCCCAAGGACACTTCAGTCAGACAACTCATGCAGTAGTAATAATATTTATTTTTCACATCTTTTAGTTTGCTTTCACATACTTTGTTGCTTTCACATTCTTTGACATTCACTTTCCTTTAAGTTATCATTCACTTTCCTCCGAGTAAGCATTTCACATTCCTTCAAGTTAGCATTCACTTTCCTCCGAGTAAGCATTTCACATTCCTCCGAGTAAGCATTTCACATTCCTTCAAGTTAGCATTTCACTTTCCTTTTACTTGCACTTCACTTTGCTTTAACTTTGCTTTAACTTTGCATTTTACTTTCCTTTAGTTTGGCATAAAACTCTGTGCAATTCCAAGAGACAAATTTCCATAAACTTTTGGGTAATAACTACCCCTAACGGAGCTCACAGGTGGAAGCCGGGGAGGAGGGTGGGGCAAAGAACACAGTGCTGCAGTAAAGAAGGATGAAAGACTCACACACCTGGACTTAAATAGGATGCTGCACAGGTGAGTTGATTAACTGACCCACCCTATGGGAGTGACCTAAGTAAAAGCCTGCCTGAGTTGCCTGCCTGAAATGCTCCCAAGGTTGCTCACTTTGACACATGGACAGGCAAGGCGGGAATCAAAACGGCAATCTTCCCATTAGATGTCGACGACACCATGGCCGTCCGTAAGTGGTACCTACAGGTCTCAAACGTGTAAAACAGCTCTTCCAAAGGTTTTGGCCTTACTTTTGGTGAGAATCAGTTCAGAGATGAAGCTAATTCTGTCACAAGAACAGGAAGATAGCTGGATCCAAATGCAGCAGGTTTATTAGCTCATCTAAAAGTCCACAAAGCTAAATCAGGGTCAGACAGGCAAGAGTCAATAAACAGCATAGCACCATTCAGAAAGAAAATTAAATAATCAAAATCAGCCAATACTTTTAAATTGTTGATTAACAGAATTGTTAAAAAAAAACCTAATGAAATAGGGCTGGACAAAAATGATGGTACCTCGATAAAAGGCTAAGAATTAATTGCCGAAGGGGGTCACAATGAACTCAGGTATGTCCTTTTAATTGACATCACAGCTGTTTTCAGCTCTAGTCTCATAGTCATAGTGTCATTGCTGTTTGGTGAAAAGGTGTGTACCACACTGAACATGGACAACAGAAATCCAAGGAGATAATTGTCCCAGGACTTTAGAACCACAATTATAGACAAACATGGTAAAGGTAAAGGCTATAAAACCATCTCTAAGCAGCTGGAAGTTCCTGTGACCACAGAGGCACATATTATTCAGAAGTTTAAGACCCACGGGACAGTAGCCAACATCCCTGGACGTGGCTGGAGGAGGAAAATTGATAAAAATTGAGGAGACGGATAGTCGGAACTGTATCCAAAGAGCCAAGAACAACCTGCAAAGATATTAAAGGTGAACTCCTAGATCAAGGTACATCAGTGTCAGATCGCACCATTCATGGTTGTTTGAGCCAGAGTGGACTTCATGGGACATGAACAAGGAGGACACCACTGTTGAAAGAAAATCATACAAAAGCCAGACTACAATTTGCAAAAATGCATGTTGACAAGCCAGAAAGCTTCTGGGAAAATGTCCTTTGGACAGATGAGACCAAACTGGAGCTTTTTGGTAAGGCACATCAGCTAAATGTTCGTAGACTCAAAGATGAAGCATCCAACCAAAAGAACACTGTCCCTACTGGTAACATGGAAGAGACTCAGTTGTGTTTTGGGTCTGCTTTGCTGCATCTGGCACAGGGTGTCTTGAAGTTGTGAAGGTCAAATGAAATCTCTAGATGATCAAGGCATTCTGGGTAGAAATGTGCTGCCTAGCGTCAGAAAGCTTGGTCTCAGTCGCAGGTCATGGGTCTTCCAACAGGACAACCATCCAAAACACACAGCAAGAAACCCCCAAGAATGGCTGAGAGAAAAGCGTTGGACTATTCTGAAGTGGATTCTATGAGTCCAGATCTGAATCCCATTGAACATCTGTGGAAGGAGCTGAAACATGCCATTTGGAGAAGACACCATCAAACCTGAGACAAGTGGAGCAGTTTGCCCATGAGGAGTTGGCCGAAATACCCCGGACAGGTGCAGAAGGCTCATTGACAAATACAGAAACTGTTTCATTGCAGTGATTGCCTCAAAAGGTTGTACAACAAAATATTAAGTTATGGGTACCATCATTTTTGTCCAGCCCTATTTCATTAATTTGTTTTTTTTAATAATTCAGTTTATCAACGACTCAAAAGTAATGGCTGATTTATTATTGATTGATTATTTAATTTTCAGTCAATTTGAATGTATTGTTACTTTTGAAAATTTCAAGTCATTTCAGTGAGCATTGTGGACTTTCCTTCTTTAACAGAGGGGTACCAACTATTTTGTCCACCACTGTAACACTTCTGTTTATTCTTTTTAGGAGTCATGCATCGTGGGCCTATCTGCATTAGGTAAGTGTTGAACCATATTGTAGACCATCATAGCTCATGGATTCAGCTCATAAACATTGGCTGAACACTTATTGTAATGAAAAAGATTGGAAGAGAAATTGCTCTATGTAAAGTGATCAGGGGCAGCTGTCACCTTTTTTCTCCAGTTGTACCCTTTTGATCTACAATGAATTGGATCCTTAAACTCATGCTGTATTAGTATTATATGTATTGCTGCAACACTAAAAAAACAAGGGAAGCATGAATTATCATAGAATTTGCAAATTGCTTTCTTCACCGTTACAGGACTATTCGGCCTAATTGCCCACCTGTGTTGCTGCAGAAGTTGGGAGATCAGACTACCCTGGTGCACGCTGTACTTGTTCCCTTTAAGAATGGGCTCTCTTCCTTCAACCACCTGTCTGAGATGCTTCTCGGTGTGGATGCAAAGATCGTTCTCCCTGTGTCCCAGACCTTTGACAACATTAGGCAAGAAATTCTGAAAATGAACATGCACTTGGAACAGTCAGAGCAGATAGCTAGTAAAGAACTTCAGAGACTTGATACGGAGACTGAGCATCTCACTGCAGAGCAAGGGAATTTGGAGAGTCAGAAAAAGCAGAAAGAAAGTGAGTTAGCAAATTTGAACATCCAATTGGAGAGCTACAGGTCCATTTTAACATATTACAGGAAAGCTCTGGAAACTGAGAGAAGTAACCTTCAGTCTGCACAAAGTACCCTGAATGACATGAGACGTAAACAAGATGAAGCCAAAAGAATGAGGGATATTGGGATTGGCATGATGTTCGTTCCGTTTGGGGGTTGGATTGCTGGTGAGTAGTGTCATGTATATATAAGGGTCTTTACTGGGTTAAGTAAACATGCTTGTTATAATGAATTTTAAGGATTTCCTTTGCTCTTTCCCAGGGTCAGTCATGATTGGTATTGGCCAAAGTGACCTGGACTCAGCCTCTTGGCAAGTGGACAAAGCAAAAACAGAGATGGAGAAATGTAAAACTCAGCTAGGAATCTACTCAGTGCAAGTGTCTCACTATGAGACATTAATCTCCCAAGCCACGATGGCCATCCAGAACGCCAACAGCAGAATTCAGGAGATTGGGACCAAATTGAAGGATTTGTCAATAAAGCGGAAAACTGTTGCAGATTTTCAGAGTAAAACTAGAAAAGCTGTTCAGCATCTGGGGCTTCTGTGTGGGGTGGGGAGTGTAGCTGAGCTGCAAACACGACATCTCATCCTGCTAGAGGCTCTGATGAAGGTGATGGAGGAGATGACGTCGGCTCTGATGCAGATGGGAGATGACCTGCTGCAAGATGAGGGCATGAAAAGCATCATGTTGGAAATGAACACCAACCAGAGGAAACTGCAATCAACTTTGCAAAAAGATGATTCACACGATAAATACT
The DNA here is from genome assembly GCA_037389245.1 of Oryzias sinensis. Classification (NCBI taxonomy): domain Eukaryota; kingdom Metazoa; phylum Chordata; class Actinopteri; order Beloniformes; family Adrianichthyidae; genus Oryzias; species Oryzias sinensis. The sequence continues at coordinate 558,210 of CM074489.1, forward strand.
ACTGATACATTGTATTGCCTCTCTACAACGAAGATGAAAACAGGAGATTTTTCATGTGACTTTGTTTGTCTGAGTTTTATAATACAAAACTGACTTAGTTTTTCATTTTTAAGGCTTGACAAAAGGTAAATATTTGAGAAAATGATTGTCCCATAAAATCATTGTTTCAGAAACATCATTCAAACTAAAAGCCTGATTAACAAAACTTGCGACATCATTTTTTTACAAACGTTGCTAAGGTTTCTCTTGTGATTTTTAAAGATCAAGCTTTCATACTAATCCTTCTAATCCTTGTAGACTACAATTTTTCCATTATTTACTACAATTTTTCCATTATTTACTGCAGTGGTGATACAAACATTGTTACCCTACACATCTTTGGAAGAGTAAAATATATCATTAAATCTGCTGCTGTAATATGACAGGTTAATCCTATTGTGACACAGGCACATAAAGGTATCATATTTCTGTATTTTACACCAGTGGTCCCCAGTGAAAAGTGACCAGAATCTGGTCACTTTTCAAAATAAAACGTTTTTTTCAAAGAAAACAATAAAATGGAAATTATTTTTTCTTTCTGTGCGTCCCGGTGCCAAAATTTCCTGTGAACCTTGTTGAGTACTTGGCCCGGTGCCAAGTGTCCCGTGGCCCGGTACCGGTCCGGGGCCCGGTGGTTGGGGACCAATGTTTTACACCCTGTGAGGTGAAGAGGTCCTATGTTTTCCTTTTATTTTATTGGATGTGTGTATTTAGTGTATTTGTGTACCGGGGATGCTGCTAACGTCACCCCTCACAGCTGATGCAATCAGCTGGGGTGCGTAAACACATGGCATGGCTTCCGGGTTAAAGAGAGACAGACAAGGTGGGATGGAGGCCTAAGAAGAGTGAGAAACTCTAACAAAAGAGAAAGGGAGACCAAGAGGGCCCTTCCAAGGAGCAACCATCCACGGACTACCCCGGAAACAGACCAACGGGAGTTACAGAGGAGGCTTTGAGTCGACGTAGACCTTTCAAAAATTCTGCCGCTGGGATTATAATTATTTTCTTTTGGGGAAGGACGTGGCTGGAAAGTGACCAAGATCAAATTCAGACTCCCTGACGTTAACCCGAAGGACGGGGTGAGATCATTTCGGTTTTCTTTCTCTTTAGACATTGGGGTGAATTCTTAAGTTGGAGAGCTTCCACACGTAGAGGTCAAGGACGCTAGACGAACAAATAGGGTGTCATTGTAATCGCACGCATGGACCTATATGTAAATATCGGGAGCGAGATTCATGGAGTATGTCTAGAAACTGTGTATTGTGCTGGAGAGCAGATTTTGATTTAATTGGTTGTTTATTTGTTCATTTGTGTTCAATCAACCCGCGACAACTATCTTAAGACTCTAAATGAACTGTAGAGTGTTACACCATCCTAACTAGCAGGTTAGGGTGTAACCCTTGTGCTATCCTAGGCAAGTTAACATTGGGATGGGGTCATCTAGACCCACTAGACAACTGAACCTTTTTTCTTCAATGATTTTTCAATCTTCACTGGTGTACATGGATTACATGAAATCTTTCCACCTTTATCCACCTTTGTCATGGTAGGGAGAACACGTCAATGGAAGGGGATGGTCATAGGATAGCACAAGGGTTAACATCTTCCTCTGCTGGACGAAGGGAGGAAGAATGGTAAAGCATCCATTTATGAAAACAATGATGATCTGGGGGGTTTTCAGACCTCTAGGATTGAGGGTGTCTAATTTTAAAACCCACGTCCTCTCACTCTCCTTCTCTCTGAGGTTGAACATCAGGGATTAGTCTGAACAACTGTTGCTCTAACTGAATCCTATCCATATGAGCTGAAATGTGGGACCAGATAAGTGTCTGTGTTTTTTTGTTTTATAATATTGTGTCTGTGCTGAGGTACGGAAGAGGATCATAGAGAGAAAAAAAGAAAATTCTGACTTTTTTTCTCAGAATTCTGACTTTAATATCAGAAATATGTGCTAATGGCACATGTGAGCCACATCCTTCAGATCTGTAGAGTCAAAGGAGCTGCAGGAGTGAAACCAAATAAATTGACGTCTGTAGGTGTCTTTTTAGATACTCAAAGCTTACTGGAAAAGGTGATTTCACTACTGGAAGAACAGAAGGTAAATAAAAACGAAATAGTTTTAAACTGGATCTTGTAAACGAAAAGGCAGCAGGCTTTGTTAGCATTTTGCATCAGCATGCAGGGCTTTGCATACCTGGTGCAAAATTAGGGCTTTGTCTAGATATGTTTAGCACCCCCCTTGTCGTGTCTGTTTATATCAACAACTACCTTATAATCTCATTTTTTTACAGCCTTCAGAAAATACTCTCGACATATATCTAACAGAATGTCGTGTTTTACTATGCATGTGATACCTACCGATCTTTACACTCCAACACAAATAACATTCAGTTTTCAGCTTTCAGTGTCACGTGACACGTTCTCTCTTTTTATCATCTCATTGCCAAACAAACACTCGCATATGACTCGCAAATGCCCCCCCCCCCCACAAACAGACATAAATGCATTTTCAACCATATATTGCCTCAATGATTCCCCAAATTTGTGCATTGTAATGTTGAAGGCCATTCAGAAGGATCTTCTGAGTAAATGGTAAATGGCGTATACTTATATAGCGCCTTTCTTCCTACAAGGACAAAGCGCTTTACAGTCACAGACCCATTCACTCACACATTCAGACACTGGTGGCGGCTCCGCTGCCAAACACAGGCGCCCGCCCACCACCAGAGGCAAGGTGGGGTTCAGTGTCTTGCCCAAGGACACTTCGACTCATGGGCGTGCAAGGCGGGAATCGAACCTGCAACCTTACGATCATGGGTCGACCGCCCTACCGCTGCACCACGGCCGCCCGAGTAATGCCTTCCCCCAGCCCTCTCCTCTGTACCTATTTTTCTCCCTCTTCATCATCAGCTGATCGTCTCTTTCTCTCTATCATTATCATCATCATCCTAACCTCTCTCCTCATTCTGTTGAGACTGACCTCTGGCAGTCACCCCCTCCCCTCTCTGCTCTACTTGACTGATTGGAACCAGCTGTGGACTCTCACCTGATCTACCTCCAGCCTTCATAAGGAGATCCAGCCCCAACATTCATCGCCAGTTCGTTACACCTAATGTTGCTTATGTCTGGTCGCCAAGTTAAGTCTTGTACTCATAGTTACCTTGTTACTTACCTCACCTGTCGCTCCACTCTCAGGTTCTTCACCTTGTTTCCTCCTCTCCACGAGCTGCTCGTTCCATATTGTTCCAGTCACGCTATTCAAGCCACGCCGTGTTCCTGCCTCGCTCGCTCCTGCCATTACACGACTCCAACCAAGAATCACATCAGCAAAGAAATCCTCCCGCAGTGCTTTTTTATTCAACTCCAACGTCATTCAAGCAAGCATCGGCAAGACTGCTGACTCTGCTTACCATCCTGCAAACTGCAAACTCTAAAGACTAAACCTTTTCCGTTCTGGAAAAATAAATCTTTGTCAAATATACTACGACTGAGTTTTTTTCCGGGTTCCAGCATCTAGGTCTGCCACGTCATACCAATCATGATAGTTTTCCTAAAATAAGTAAAAAGTTGGTCAGCAGAAGTTTAAAACAGAATGAACATCTAGGTTTTTGTGACTTTAATAGTTTAATGATTCCTACCTGAAGTCATCTCTGAGCTCTTTTCTATCAAATGCATCACCAACCTCACATTTGTCTTCTTCACCTCTTGTCTGTGTTCTTCTCCACTAAATCATATGACCAAGCAACAATTATTTAATGTTTAAGATAAATTAAACATCATGCTAATGCATGTTTTTTTTAAAATGAAGAATACTATTTAAAAATGACTGACTTGGTATGAACTGGCTTTGCTCTGAACGTCCATCATCAGTCCAATCTGTTTTTTCCTTCATCTGTCCTGATTCTTCCTCTCTCTTCTCGTCTTTCTCTCCATCCTCACAGCTGTGTGATATTAACTTTGTGTTAGGACGATTTTCAAAGAATACAGTGACTAAACTATATGTACAAATATAACCATTTTTCATTTTAAATTATTTTTGTCTTGGAAATCAGTTAGTGATGTAATAGAATAGCATTTATTTCTTTATTGTTGTCAAATATCTACAAATTCAACTAAAATCAACTAAAAACCAAAATGTCGTTCAGCCAAAGTGATATTAAAAGCAACAGGCTGTAAACTAAATAGTCACTCAAGAAAAAAAAGAGGATAACAACATTTTAGTGTTTTGGTACATCTAGTTAAAGAATTATTTAAAATAAAAATAATCAAAAATAAGCTCCCTTTAGCCTGAATGTTTCCAAGCCTGTTTTTATTAGTGGTATAACATTGCTGCCGTCTCTGAACTATTTAGAGAAACTTTTGTCATGATCTCGTGAGACTTGGCAGACTCAAATGCTGGAACCCGGAACGAAACTCAGAAATGAGAGATAAGTATGAAAGGTTTAAATCAATGCAGGTAAGTGAATGACAGGATTCTTGATGCGGCGTGGCGGCTGACTGGAGGTTAGTGGCAGATAGAACCCAAGAGCGGGACTTCGACTGGATCCGTAGTTTGAACGAGGAGCAAGGATGATGGACAGCGACCTGTGGTACACCTGGGGTGGTTCAATTCAATTCAATTTTATTTGTATAGCCCAAAATCACAACAACAGTCGTCTCGATGGGCTTCGAAGTAAACATGAACTCAAAAGGATCATGAATACAAAAAGTAGAATAGGAAAATACTAAAATGAACTAATAAACTGACTAAGTTATACTGACATCCCTGCCCTAAGACCCCCCTACGCGGAAAGGAAAAACTCCTAAAAAAACGGATTGCGGAAAAAACGAAGAAACCTCAGGGGTGTCCACATGAAGGAGGGATCCTCCCCAGGACGGACAGGCGATTTACCACAACTCTTAGAGAAGAATTAACTTATCTAATACTACAACTACATATATAAAGTCCAGCAGACGAGCTTCATCCAGCTGTGGTTGGGGGGACAGTCAGAGGCACGAGTTGAGCCTGAGACAGGAACCACAGCCAGGTGTAGGAGCAGGATTAGAGACGAGGTACTCGGTCAGGTACAGAGCAGAAGCTCCTGTGATAATTCCTGTGAGTGAATCGAAGAGGAATAATTAGCATGGCAAAACTTGGCAAGACACAGGAACGTGAACTGGCCAGACAATGCACCATGGGAGGAACAACGAACTGGCGTAGAATGCTGGTCCTGGATCTCCCTAAGTAGGCGGTGATTTGATGAGGTGAGTGGAACCAGCTGGTCGCGTCCAGAGCAGAGCAGAGAGGGGAGGGGGAGAGTATCTGACAGAGGCACCATGACAACTTTTCTTCATTCACAACACATCTTTGTCCATTTTGCATTTCCTGTTTTGATCCCAGATTCTTTTTTCTTTTGCCTTTCCATTAAATCCTGTCATCAGATAATTACACAATTCAAATAAAAACATATCAACAGCGCGCTCCAGCACGTTTTCGCAGACACGTGATGGATTGCACTCTCCATACAAGACCCGAGGGAGGGAGGAGTGGCGCCCAATCAGGTACGAATTTTCACAAGTTCATTTTAACGCCCCTATTGACCGGCGCCCCTATGCAAAACATATGCTGCATACCAACTTTTTGTGCCACTGAAAATCCTCCTCGCACAGCCAAAGTTTCTTTGATGATTTCACTGAAATGCTCTTAGTTTCGTGCACAGACTTCGAGGGTTTAATCATTGAAGGTGATTTTAATGTTCATATGTATAATGTCAATGACAGATATGTTAAAGAGCTCAACGCAGTCCTTGAAACCTTTGGTCTTATTCAACATGTGAGTGGCCCCACCCACAGCAGAGGACACACCCTGGACCTGCTCATTACAAGAGGGGTTATCATTTCCAATGTCAGTGAGGTTGATGTTGCCCTGTCTTATCATTTCTGTTTGTTTTATTTGACCTGTCCGTTGCTCCCAGACCACCTCCTGATCCTGCACTTGTCCGAAGGAGACACAGATATGACAACACTGGTACAGTTTGCAGAAATAATAAACTCTGAAAATGCCTCTGGTGCTGATGTTAATGAATTAGTGAACTCTCTTACTTTTAGCATTTTGAATGTTCGGGATGCCATTGCCCCTAAGATGAAAATCAGAAAAAGTAGACAGAAAGCTCCCTGGATGAATGATGATTTGGTCAGGGCACAGAAACGGCAGTGTCACAGAGCTGAGACAAATGGTGCATGTCAAAACTCCAGGTTCATTATGAAATGTATAAGGGGGAGTTGTACACCTACAACCAAATCTTATGCAGAACAAACGAGAGATATTATTGTTAGGATTATTATTGAATTCATGTTCTCTTATAGTTTTTTATCCGTGCACCCATTGCTTTATTATTGACAGAACGGACCCGGAAGGGCAACATTTAGCCATGGTGACAAAAATTTCACGAACGGGTGAACTTAAACTGGAGTAATGAGCGGATTGTGATAGCATGTCTTTATAAAAATGACAAAGAATATTTTCAGACACAATTTATGAGGGAAAACTCCTTTAGGTTACAAAAGGGAACATGAAATGAAAATATGTAGAGCCAAAGCAGATGTCGACGCTACGTAGTTTGTCCAAATGGGGTTACCGTAGTGTGACGTTATACTCAGTCGAAAGGACCCCGAACGGAAGTTCCAGGCCGAACGGTTATGGTACCTACACCGTATTTTATGATATGTGCAAAGGCGATACTGCATTAGGACATGTATTGTCTCTAGATATTAAATGTATCACTTGTTTGATAAGTGCCTTGTCTAGCAATTTATGTGCACAAGATACTTCAAAAGCACATATATTTTTTCCAGACATATATTGTTTATGATAAATTTGAATTACGCATCTAATCTGTTAAGATGAGTTTGCTCTGCACTTATATTTTCCCACAAATGTTTAAAAACAGGTGTGAAAAGTATTGACAAGTCAATCCAAGTTTGATTAAGATATACAGTAATATCCTCATTGCTTCATCAAAGGTAATAAATACAGTGGCACTTCGGGCATACAACACATTTTTGGCATTTTCAACAGCCAATTTCTCCCTGAGCATGTATCAAGTGGCAGGAAAGTCTTTTGTGATGTTTTGTAAAACAGTATCTCATATTATACCAATAAAAAAAACACAAGAAACTTTTTTAAAAAGTTTAGGATTGTTTTTGGTAAGAAATCAATGATAACTACTGCTCTGTTTATGCTTAAATGTTTTCAGGGAGTGGGTGAATACAGTTTTTTTTTACTTTATTGTACAAAATGTAAGTACAGCGAGGGGAGCAAACATCTTACATGCATTTCACACAAAAACATTCAGGTTTCCACATTTTTCATACAAACATACAGCTTTCTTAAGGCTTTTAGAGATTTTACTGAGATACATTTCAATTTGTTTGATTAACACAGGGGGGGGGGATAAATAAAATTAGCATTTATGAATATACAATTTGCCAAATATAATAATAAGATTAATTTTTGGTTTTTATTTGAGTCCAAGTTTTTATTATGAAAGCCAAAAATTATATATTCAAATTTCAGAGTGAAGTTGGGGTGAATATGATTTCTGATAAATTGTAAACACTTCTTCCAAAATTTCAGTACAATTCCAAAAAAGATGTATAATTTATTTTGGATGTTCTTTGCAGTTAGGATCAATTTTTCTTTATGTATCTTAGCATGAATTGATTAGTGGGGTAAATTTTGTGAATGATTTTAAAAGAAACTTCTTTCATTTTTTTTTTATTTATCATAGATTTTTGGGTCACACTCCAGCCATTTCTCCAAATACTGCTGGGAACAAAACGTCCTCAGTAGTTTCGAAGCCGCAAAATAACACGAGGAGAACAAACAACCGTGACGTGTTACCCGAGCTCCAGTAAAGTGAAATTTGATTGTTTGCGCTGCAGAACGTGACCAATCAGCTGTGGAATTACAGCGCTTCGTGCCGCCATGACGCAGTCTGTTTGAAAACAATGGCGGCACGGAGCTGTAGTTCTGAAGATGAAGACGGAAAAAAAGAATAAAAGTTGACCGTAGGAAACATGGACAACAGTGTTGCGTGCACACCCTCTTGTAAGCGAGGCCGACCGCGTCCTCACAGCGACCAGACCTCAGAGGATCCGGGAGTTGGCGGCAGTGACCCGACCGAGCAGACAAGTTAAGGTAAAACTTTTGATCTAAATTAAAGGGCATGTTTATTCGGGGCTTGGAGGCTACAGGGTTATATTAACCAATTCCGGGGGCTATTTTAAATAGCAAAAATAAACCACATCCTTCCTTCCCTTTTTTCAGGAAAAGAGTCTTCATCTGAAGCGATTGAAACATAATCACAGAGGCTGGACGACGTGGAAAAAACCAAGAAGCTACAAGGACACAGGATACGACCCTCCCCCCCTCGAAGTTTGGGAAAGATGGCCACCGCCCAGCAGGATTTATTTCGACGTCTGGATAGTATGACACAGACTTTGTTGGAATTAACCCGACAACGGCCCGGTTCCACGGTTCCTGCCTCACCTCCGCTTTCCGACGACCAGACCGCTTCCGCTTCCTCCTCCGCCCCGGAGAATTACCGACTACACCCCGAACCATTCAATGGTGACGTTGAGGCTTGCGGAGGGTTTTTGCTACAATGTCAGCTCCTTTTCCAACAGGCCCCCCGGTTCTATCACTCTGATCATAGCAAAATCACTCTCATCGTCAATTCCCTCAGGAGTAAAGCACTACAATGGGCTCAGGCTTTTCTGGCGGCTAATCCCATCTCTCATCTCCCGTTTAATCGCTTCATCAACGAATTTCGGTTAGTTTTTGATCTACCTAGGAAACAGGAAGAAGCCACCAGACATTTGCTGAGCCTCAAGCAACGCAATCGATCTGTCAGCGACCACGTGATAGACTTTAGGATCCTAGCAGTG
>CM074489.1:606673-729907 GCA_037389245.1 Oryzias sinensis
TGGAATATTGGGGAATCAATTCACAGGCCTGTTCAGCCTGAAGAACACCTGGACCATCAAGACAAAGCAGCCTCACCAAATCTACCTACTAACTTGGACACGTGTGAGTAGTTTGGACTGTAAAAAACAATGACAACCAAAAAGTTGTCAGAAGAGATGGAGGAAATTAAAAAATCACCATCCTTTATGAGTTCTGAGATCCTGGAGCAAAGGATTGATGATCTGGAACAACTAGCAAAAAAAAAGATGTTATCATCACAGGATTTGAAACTAAACATCGTAGTTATGCCAAAGCAGCATCTGGAGTGGATGAAGGTGAGGACACTCCTACAGAGGAATTAAAGTCATTGGAACATCAACTTCTGCAATTTCTAAACAGCAAGAATATCACTCTGGAAAAGCAAAACATCTCCAGCTGCTACACGATTCCATACAAAAATCCTAAAATGAAACCATCTGTTGTTGTGCAGGTAATCTCTGTAAAGCAAAAAATTGAGCTACTGAGACAATCAAAAAAATTAAACGGCTCTGGAGTTTACATAAACGAAAGTCTTACAAAAAAAATGGAAATAGCAAGATGTGCTCGACTGCTAAAGAAGCAAAACAAAATTCAAGCAACTTGGACCAGGAATGGGAAAGTTTACATCAGACCCAATGGGGTGGAATCTACATGCTCAATGATGATAAGGAACATGAAAGAACTGGACCGCTTCAAATGACTGACATAAGAAGGTATGCTGGGAACGGGTTTGGGACTGTCCAAACTGGACTGGATGCCTGATAATTATGACAGACAATACAATGAAGAATAAAACAAGTTACAAAGTTAACTCAGCTACAAAGGATCACTTATTGCCGTGTACAGAAAATCCGTCTGATTCATACATCCAAGATCAGTCTGAAAACACCAAGCATGAATTTGAAAATAACATTGACCCGGACTCAAACTATTATAATGATCTTGAAATAAGTTGTAATTATTATACAGTGGAACAGTTTAACAGCAATGTGGACACTCAAGAAGGCTTATCAGTTATTCACTTCAACAGCAGAGCTTTATATAAGAATTTTTCTTCTATAGGATTGTTTCTTAAATCTTTAAAAAGATTTAATGTGATTGCTGTATCAGAAACTTGGCTTGATGATAACAAGATGGTGGAAGTCAACCTTGAGGGGTACGAGCTTTATACTACCAATAGAAATAAAAGAAAAGGTGGAGGAGTGGCTTTATACATTGAACAAACAATAAATAGCAAAATTGTCGACGAATTATCTTACACTATTGATAATGTTCTGGAATGTATCACAGTAGAAATAGAAGATGGTCTTTCAAAAAAGATATTGATTAGTTGTGTGTATAGACCACCGGGAACAAATATGGCCAACTTCAATGAAAAAATGTCTGGCGTTTTAAATACTATGGGCACAAATAAAAATAAAATAGTATGTGGTGACTTTAATATAGATCTAATCAATCCAACTGGTTTAAATCAAACAAGGGAGTTTATCAACTCAATGTATGGCAACTGTTTATGCCCAATAAATAATAAGCCTACATGTATAACCACAGAATCAGCAACGTTGCTAGATAACATATTCACAAATAGAACTGATAAAGAAATTTTGGGAGGCCTTATGTTTTGTGATATTACTGATCACTTACCTGTGTTTGCAGTGTTGAAAAATGTGTCTTCAAAGAAAATGTATACACAGACCCAGGGAAAATGTATAAGGTGCTGCAATCCTTTATTTAGGAGGGCTCTATGTAATCAAACATGGAATGAAATCTATGCTTCTACCAATGTGAATGAAGCTTATGATGCCTTTCTGCACCGAAACATAGAGCTTTATAATTTAAACTGTCCAAAAATTAAAATTAGTTATAAAAACAATAATGAAAAGCCTTGGATAACCAAAGGTATTGAATAGGCTTGTAAAAAGAAAAATGCACTATACAGACAGTTTGTAAAAGTAAAAAGTAAAGAAGCAGAAAATAGATATAAAAATTATAAAAAATAAATTGGTGAATATAATAAGAAATTCTAAAAAACAGTATTATCATAAGTTAATTGAGCAACACAAATTACACATGCAAGAGACTTGGAAAATAATAAACAAATTAACCAAAAAAAATAAACAATAAGAAACAAGAGTATCCAAGTTATTTAAAAAAATGATATTCATATCAGAAACCCAATGCTTATTGCAAATGAATTAAATGAATACTTTGCTAATGTTGGAAATAAACTTGAAATGGAAATAAAAGAGCCAATAAAGAAGTTGAAAGAACTTAGTATCCAATCAAACAAGTTCTCAATGTTTCTGTCTGAGGTTAGTTCAAATGAAATACTAGAAATTGTAAGAACATTTCAAAATAAAAGATCCAAAGATTGGAATGACATTGATATGTCATTAATTAAAAACACAATTGAGTTCATTGTTGAACCACTAACTCATATATTTAACATGTCTTTTAGGGAGGGCATTTTTCAAAATAACATGAAAATAGCAAATATTATTCCCATTTTTAAAAATGGAGATCGCCATATATCTACAAATTACAGACCAATTTTACTATTATCCCAATTCTCCAACATATTAGAAAAACTTTTTGTTAAAAGAATGAATCATTTTATTGGAAAGTTTAATTTATTTTTACGGCCCTGGCACATGAAGAAGGCAAATATTAGAGGCTATACTCCGGTTTTCTGCATCTTCAACTTTCTCCGCCAGGTAAGAGTTCTGTTTTTCCAGTTCTTTCATGCGTGTCTCCAGACGAGACAGCTCATCTTGATTGGAGCCAACGCGGCCTTCCAGTTGACCCACTGTAGTCTTCATTAAGTTAAGCGAATCTTGCATTTGGTGGACGCTATTATGAATCTTGTCGAGTTTAGCGTGAAAATGAGATAACATCTCATTCTTGAACTGCTGCATAGTCTCTACCAAGGTTTTGTTTGTCACAGGCTGACCCATATCCTAGTCCATGTGGTCAAAATGCACAATGTCACAGCTTAATATATCAATTTCAATAGACAAATTCAAAAACAATAAGCCAAGCGTGAATGCAGCCCAAGTAAGGGTTGAGCAGAATAGGTAATTATGAGCATCAGACTGAGATTTTATAGGAACTCACATCAGCCCTGCTGCACTGTCAGCCATCTATAAGTGTTGGTTGTTTCCAACTCTCTCCATGGCCTTGCAACAAAGTACATCTCTGACATGTTAGCGCCATATGAACCATCTGTGACTCTGAGGACCTCAGGGACTGGCCTCCTACAGGGGCCCAGAGTCAGGACTAAACAAGGGGAATCGGCGTTTCAGTCTTATGCAGCCAAAAACTGTAACAGTCTCCCTAAGGCTTTCTGTACGAGTTGTCCTATACAAATAAGCTTGCCTTGCCTTGCCTGTATTGTCTCATCCTGAGCCCATAAAGGTCAAAGCCATGTTGTCATTTTTGAGTCTGACTGATTCCAGCAGACATTATATCCCAGACTACATAGGATTGAACCAACAATTCCACAACACAGTCAGACAGCAATGTATAAGGAACCTTAAAGCAGACCTGCACTGGGATGCAGAGGCTGAAACTGCTTTTGTTGAAAAAAAAAAAAAAGAAGCAGAAATTCATGGTCTGTATTGATCGACAGCCCCCCCCCCCCCCCCCCCCGCAATTTCACGTGGATTTTTGTGATAATTGTGGCAGAAAAAGCAGGAAGTTGCTGCTGTTTTTTTCTAAGAGATGAAATAAAAGTTAAATTGGAAAAATTTTGAAACTGTTTGTTTGTTGTGGTTTCAATACGTATCACAAGGATGACTCATTGTGCTCTGTCCCTTTAAGCCAGTGCATCATGGGAGATGTAGTGTTAAACTGCTGAAAAAGCGCAGAAAGACTCGCGTCTCTGAGCTTCATTGTTTTGTTCTCTTGTTCCACGGTCTGACACCTGATTCTGTGGAAAGCTCCACCGCTAAAGACGAGCTTGAGCTGGTATTTTTGTTAGAACTGAGCGACTTTATCAGCAGAATTAAGAACAAGGAAGTGAAGACGTTTAAGCACTTCTGATTGGTCAGACTGATGACATGTGATTGAGCCTTCAAGAATGATTGGCAGAGACAGTTAAAGGGGCGGGACTTTTCCTTACACAGTTATAGCTGCAGCTAAATCACGGTACCGTCAGTCTTATCAAAATGTCTTTCATAGAATTAGATAAAAACAAAGAAAAAGTAATTTTAAGATCTTTTATATTCCTAACTACTCAGTGTTTTATCAGGGCCTCTTTGGATGAACAAAGAGCTGATTTCCTGGAGATGGAAAATGTTTTTAGATCAGTTAACGAGTGCAATTCCCCACGGCGCACTTGACCATCTCCCACAGCACACTAGTGTGCCGCGGCACACTGGTTGAAAAACACTGTTCTAGAGAAAAGGGGGTGGAAGAGTAATACTTGTGTACCTAAGCGTTATGTTAGACAACATGGATAAGAGCCATCACAAATGCACCAAACATGCAGTTAGAGTAACCAAGCTACTCCAGAAAACAGCACACAGTCATGGGACACCCATTACAAATACTGACCACACATGGAGTAGTGGCTCTCAGGCATTCATGCTCTCTCTGAACAACATCTTAGAAGCACCCAACATCACATTCACACACGAATGGATGAACATCACAGACCAAATTAACACAGGAATACCACATGTGTGTGCTGAACAGGTGGAAAAAACAGGAGAAGACCAGGTTAGATTTGCAGTCCACAGGGAGCAAAGAGTTGTATACAGATGGTTGTTGTCAGGCATGACAAGGATGCATTGAAATCAGCATATGCAGCAGTGGATATTCAGAATGGTCAGCATGTGGTCAGAAAGGCAGAAAGACTAACAGGTCCCCAATTAGCACTTGTGCTATCCTATGATCCCAACCTTACATTGACGTGTTATCCCTACCATGGCCATGATCCCTACAAGTGAAGATCACAAATCATTGAAGAAAAAAGGTTCAGCGCACTATCTTATGGGGTCTAGATGACCCAACTCCCAATGTTAAAGTGCCTAGGATAGCACAAGGGTTACCTCACAGAGCAGAAGATGTCAAGCAGGATTAGCTGATGCATAAGTAGCAGAACTGTTCAGAAACAGAGTGGGAGCCAGACCCATGCCTCTATTAGGTGGTAAGATTAAATAGGGGGTGTCACCAGAAGAACAAGGGAGGTTTACAATGGAAGCAGCGACAGGATGAGAGATCATAATAGATTTTACAGATATGGTGACCTCCATCGAAGGGTAAAGTTATGTGTTGGTGTGCGTGGATACATTTACTGGGAGGCCAGAGGCGTGGCCCACCAAGAAGGAAGATAGCAAATCAGAAATAGATTGTCTAGTTAACCATTACATTCAATGCCATGATTTTCCGATAAAGGTTCAGAAACCATTTTTCTCTTCTTTCCCAGTCAACTAGAGGAAAATGTTATGGATACAATTTTACTCAAAGATCCATTGAAAAAGGGCTCCATTTCTGCAATATATCATAATCTTTTAAATGTTGATTGTAACGCTACATTGGATCATCTGAAAGTAGCCTGGGGGGTATTCCAGAAAGCAGGTTCTGCTAGCTCCCACGGTAAGTTTGAGGCTAAGGAAGTTGATAACCTAAGCTTTCGGTTCCAGAAATGGAGGTATGTTTCAGGGTAGGTCAAGTTGCCATGGCAACTCATGCTCTGGACATAACCTGGACCGGAGCAGGTTTAGTTGAAGGTTAGTTTGTTTACCGTGTCCATTTGAAGATTTAGTGAATGAAAAAGCTCAGATAATACTTTTTCCACCGTGAGAGGGTGATAAGACCACGTATGGATGTTGGAAAAATAATCTTTTTTACTTTGATCTAACTTAATTATTTGCTTCAGGTAAGATAATTAAAAATCTTTTTTTTTTTTGTTAAGTCAGTTTAAAAATAACACATAGTTTTCAGACAGTTATTTTGCTTTCATGCAAATTAATTCAATTAAGTGGCTGTAACTTTGGTGCTGCTGTTAGATCGGCACCGCAAAGGATTGTTGGATATCATTCCCTTTGCCTGTCTGGACGGATTTGGGTTTAAGTGTGGGTTTTTGACCAAATGTGTTTAGTTGTTTTACTGTGTTTTACCGAGTTATTTTGTCCTACTTTGCTCAAGTCAATGCACCATAAGGGAGAGGGAGGGAGAGGATGATGAGTTTATATAGCACCCCTACGGTCTAGTACTGTACTGACAGTGTTGGTAAATTCCTAAATGTATGTACCAAGCGCATACTGTTTTGTTCTTTTTATTGTTATAAAAACGAGTATATCTGCCGGCTCAAACTTAGACATATGAGAGTTCAATAATTATAATTCATTACGATGGAAAAAATATTAATTGAATTGGAGTAATATGACATTTAGTGAAATACATATGTAAATTTGAGTTGTATGAACAACTATTGAGTTTTATAGACGTAAGAACTTAGGTTGAATAAATTTAACTCAATTACTTACCAATAGAAATAATTCATTTAAGTTGGCAAAATTAAACTATATATTTATATATATGCTTCACATGAAAACGGAAATAAGATCAGAAACTCGTGCGTTTACTTTGTCTGTTCTTCTACTACAAGCAGAAACTTTTTTTTTTGCTGATGATGCAGCCGTATTACTTTTTTATGGACGTATAATCTTCATACGCCGTCATTAAAATCTCAGACTCTGTCTCACTGAAGTATAGCGCTTTCTTTTTCTCTCCACGCGTTTCCATGGTGACTCCGGAAATCGCCGATCTGTTGAGAATGTCTTTATGTACTTGACATGCACGTGCATTAACCCAGGGTTACCAAGTCGAGCGTAATTACGCCAACTCATATCCATCCTTTTGGAACCGACATACCCAGAGTAAGCAAGTTCAGGCAGGTTTCAGCCAGTTAAACATGCTTCCTGGAATACCCCCTGGAGTTTGGACTTGACAACAACAACAATTACGGAAGAACAGTGGATAAAGGCTCAGCAAAGAGTTCATTCCTCATCAGTGTGCAGGAGACATGGTTTAATCCAGTTCAAAATCCTTCACAGACTGCACCTGTCCAGGAATAAATCAAAAACATTTAATTGACCTTACACAAAATTTATTAATAGTTTCACCTATAAACTCCAGTAATCCAAAATAAAAGAGTTCAAGTAAGGGGCGTGCTTTGCGCATGTTGAATGCTGTTTTCCTGTTTCTCTTTATTTATTATTTTTGTAGTATTTTCTGCCGTTTTACGGCTTCAATTTTTCACCTATTTTAACCATTCAACTATTAAAATGTTCAGCTGTTTCGTCCAATGCCTGTTGGTCCTTCAAATCTTTCGACTTTTTGAAGAAATATGGTGGTAGAGTTTCGCTCCCACTCCAGTGAACCTGCGTTCATAGCCATCAATTCGAACTAACTGGTCCTCTTCTCCTAACAGAAACTGTTTAGAATCTTTTGGTTGTATGCAACTGTATATGACTGTTATTTATCTTGTGATTTGTGTATGTTTTATTTTCTTTTGACAACCTTGGGTCAAATTGACTCTGTGCTTGCGGTTTATGAGGGCTGTGTATACAGGCACAGCAAAGGGTAGGACATCTTCACAAGAAGTCTGGCCCATCAGAGACGTCAGCAGATTTTCAGCTTCCTCTACCCCCAGGTTGTCTTGATGTACAGCATCCTTTCCACCATCATTTTCTCAAAACTGTATGGGGCGCCCTATGAGGCGCCTAATGTGTAGGTGTGGGACTAAAGGAGTATTAGAAGAGGCTTGAGAACGGGGGAGGGAAGTGAGGACCTGTTAGAAGTCCTCAATTTGCAAAAGGAGGGGCAGGCACTCACCACAGGCCAATGTGTGTGTGCTGATTTCCCAGCGTGTAATAATAAATGCTGTGCTTCTTTGGTTGATAAGAGAACAAATTCAGTTTGTAAATGTACACGCTGTTAAATAATACTGGAATAGGATTCCAAGCAAATGTTTGATCAATATTACTAATTGCAGATGTGAGTTTAGAAAGTCCGAAATTGAGTTTATTTTTAGCATTCGCCCCATAAAAGATCATTTGTCCCCTAGCATATGACTATTGTTCTCCATAGCAATGAGTGTGTAGTATAGTCACTCTGGTTCCTGCTCTCAAACCTGGCTGTGGACCCCCCTCTCTGTCTCGTCTGTCGCCCCCAGCCGTCCCCCAACTCTATCTGGATGAAACTGATCTGCTGGACTATTTAAAGATGTAGTTGTGTAGTTAGATAACCTAATTCTCTCTAAAAAGTTCTGGTACATCGCCTGTCCATCCTGGGAGGATCCCTCTTTCATGTGGACACCCCTGAGGTTTCTTCTTTTTTTTTTACGAGTCTTTCTTTACCGTGCGGGAGGGTCTAAAGGTAGGGATGCCCAGCTTAGTTTATTCTGTTTACTTTGGTTTATCAATTACCTTTTAAATTCTATTGCTTCATGTTCATTATTATTTCAGTTACCGGTTTGAAACCCACAGAGATTACTATTGTTGTGAATATTGGGCTATAGAAATAAAATTGAATTGATTAAATAGGAGGAATTCTTCAATAATATTTGAGATGTAGGTGCAAAATTCCTAATCTGCCAAAAGTAAATAATTCAATCCAACATGGTGGTGTGCATTTACAGTGCTGGACAAAATTGTTGGTACCCCTCAGTTAAAGAAAGAAAGTCCACAATATTCACTGAAATTACTTGAAACGTTCAAAAGTAACAATACATTCAAATTTATTGAAAATTAAATAATCAAAATCAGCCATTACTTTTGAGTTGTTGATTAACAGAATTATTATAAAAACTAATGAAATAGGGCTGGATAAAAATGATGGTACCCATAACTTAATATTTTGTTGCACAACCTTTTTAGGCAATCACTGCAATTAGGCGGTTTCTGTATTTGTCAATGAGCCTTCTGCACCTGTCCACAGGTATTTTGGCCCACTCCAGCACCATCCAGCCCACAACCTCTTCCATCTGCTGCCCTCAGGAAGGAGGTACAGGTCTATTAAGGCCAAAAAAACCAGACTGAGCAACAGCCTTTATCTACAGGCTGTGCGGCTGCTGAACAGTCCCTCTTAGCAACTGCCCCCCCCCCCACCTCCTTATCTGATCACACACTGTGAAAACTGGACTATGCACTGCTGCTACTAACTTACAATCTTGTGTACACTGAATGTCTTATTTAATGTCTTATTTCATTATCTATATGTCTTTTCATGATTAAGTCTTGCTATGTTTCCTTTTGTACTGATGCTGCACTTTGGTTATTTATTTTTTTGGTGAATTGAACTGAGTGGCTGTTGTTGATGCTCCAAACGTATTTTCGTTGTTCCACTGACAATGACAAATAAATATCTTGAATCTTGAATCCTGAATCCTAATGAGCTACTGCTCCAGTTGTCTCAGGTTTGACGGGTGTCTTCTCCAAATGGCATGTTTCAGCTCCTTCCACAGATGTTCAATGGGATTCAGATCTGGGCTCATAGAATCCACTTCAGAATAGTCCAACACTTTTCTCTCAGCCATTCTTGGGGTTTTTTGGCTGTGTGTTTTGGATCGTTGTCCTGTTGGAAGACCGATAACCTGCGGCTAAGACCAAGCTTTCTGACACTAGGCAGCACATTTCTATCCAAATGCCTTGATAATCTGGAGATTTCATTTGACCTTCACAACTTCCAGACACCCTGTGGCAGATGCAGCAAAGCAGACCCAAAACACAACTGAGCCTCCTCCATGTTTCACAGTAGGGACAGTGTTCTTTTGGTTGGATGCTTCATTTTTGAGTCTACCAACACAGAGCTGATGTGTCTTACCAAAAAGCTCCAGTTTGGTCTCATCTGTCCAAAGGACATTTTTCCAGAAGCTTTGTGGCTTGTAAACCTGCATGTTTGCAAATTCCAGTCTGGCTTTTTGAGCATTTCCTTTCAACAGTGGTGTCCTCCTTGGTCGTCTCCCATGAAGTCCACTCTGGCTCAAACAACCATGAATGGTGCGATCTGACACTGATGTACCTTGATCTAGGAATTCACCTTTAATGTCTTTGGAGGTTGTTCTGGGCTCTTTGGATACAGTTCCAACTATCCGTCTCCTCAATTTGTCATCAAATTTTCTCCTCCAGCCATGTCCAGGGAGGTTGGCTACTGTTCTGTGGGTCTTAAACTTCTGAATAATATGTGCCTCTGTGGTCACAGGAACTTCAAGCTGCTTAGAGATTGTTTTATAGCCTTTAACTTTACAATGTTTGTCTATCATTTTGGTTCTAATGTCCTGGGACAATTCTCTCCTTCGCTTTCTGTTTTCCATGTTTAGTGTGGTACACACCTTTTTCACCCAAAAGCAACGTGACTAATAATTCTGTTAATCAAAAATTCAACAGTAATGGCTGTTTTTGATTATTTAATTTTCAATAAATTTGAATTTATTGTTACTTTTGAACGTTTTAAGTCATTTCAGTGAGCATTGGGGACTTTCTTTCTTTAACTGAGGGGTACCAATAATTTTGTCCACCACTGTATGAGATAATATCTGCATGTTCAATAATAAAAGTGCATTGTCTGATGTTGTAATACCTAAATAGTTGGTCAAAGTTATACATGAATTAAGGGCACGGTCAATAAAAAGGTAGTAATATTTGAGAGAATGCAGATTGAGTCAAGTTGCACAAATTAGAACGATCCATAACTGGTTCAAGAACACAGTTTAAATCCCTACAAAAAAATAGCAAATGAGTGTTTACAATGGGTATGTTGTTTAATAATCTATTAAAAAATTCAACATCATTGAAATTTGGGGCTTACACATTTACCAACAAAACCCTTTTTTGCAATAAGATACCAGCAACAAAGCATTTGTGTAGCATATTTAAAAATAAAAGTCAAAACCAGAAATGCTTTTTCATTTTCAAGCTAAAGCTGCATCAAATGATTTAAAGTTAAAATGATACTTCAAAATGCGTTTTCCTTTTCCACTTAAAAACCACTTATTCTGTGTCATACTTAATAGGAAAATGCAAAGAGAGTATAGCATTTTCATTTTCACATCCACCCTGCGAAAACTGTCGCATAGTTGAATTCGATTTCCAGAGGGGAGGCAGGGCGATGATGTCAATTCAATTTTATTTTGTAAAGCCCAAATTCACAACAGTCGTCTCAATGGTATGATTTTGCTGTTAAAGGACAGCTGGAGTCCCACCAACAGCTCTAGCAGATTTTGCCATGCTAAATGTTGGTTGGTTGGACCTACACGCACTCAGCGGGAAGCTGCAGGAGACTATCTTCTAAATGTGCTTTTATTACTGTTGTGATTATTATTAAGGGCCTGCTCGCTCATAATCTTTTAAATCTGCACAGTCAGTGCTTTATTCTTGGCTGCAAAGACCCGGAAGACAGGTTAGCAGTAGGCTAATACATGCTAAAAACATTAGCAGTGGAGGAACTCCAAAGTGCTGCAATGAGCATCTTGGGTGTAAATATGTAGGAATAACATCAGCCTTTATTTTGTCTGAACACCACTGGAAATACAAATTCCTATGGGTGGACAAACACAAACCCACTAATTCTGACAAACTCCAAGAAGGGATTCTGACAGAATGGGTTGTTGTCAGTCAGGATTTGAACCAGAAGTTCATTGACAGTGTGGCAGGATAAGCTAATTGAGCTACAGGTGTGGCCACTCATCTTGGTTCTGCTGATGAGCACCTGGCCAGCTACAAACATGGACTGAGCTGGCTCTCCCTCAGTTCCTGCTGAGACTGCCTCCTGTTCTCTGGGTTCCTGGTCCCCTGTCAGTGCAGGTATTGTGGCCGGGGCTTGCTGGGTGCACATCCTCTCTGTCGTTGCTGCATTTGTTGTGTCCTGTTTTTTTTTATTCTACTGCAGTGAGTATCGTAACACCTCGTCACACAGCATATCTGCAGGTGACAGGAGAGGGCGAAGTGGAACGGAGCGCATTGCTCCCTGCCCCTCCCTTTAGGTGTGATCAGCATTGGTCGGTATGTGTGTGAAGTGTGCCTCTTTGCCCTGCATGTCCTCTGGTCACGGAGGTAATGCCCTGCTGCCTGTTTTCTGGTTTGCCCACTACCACTTCGTCTACGGCCAACCACGTGGGTGTGCAGGTGCTCCTGGGAGTTGGAGGCTGGTATTGACGGGTGTGTGCACCAACCGCTTCCTGACCACCTGCAACCAAAGGACTCGGATGCACAGACTCTGGGGCTTCACTGGTTTGCTGTGTTTGTTTACACATTATAGCCCTGCATGCTACAGGGTATTGTTTGTTCGGTTCCAGTGTTGCTTGTGTTGTACCCCTGCTATCAACAGGTGGTTTGGGGCTCTTAATGTTTGTTTTACTCTGTTTTCATTCTTTATATGAGGTTCTTACTGTTTTTATCTGGTCCCTGGTTTTAATCTTTTACAGTTTTTTTATCTGGTTTTACCCTGGTTTTTATTATTGATATTAAAACTATTTTTAAGCCAGAACCACGTCTCCACCTGGTTGAATCCTCAATTTTGTTTGGTGTGACCTGAACCGCTCGTGTTGCCACACTTGGTGTTGTCAGCAGGATCTCACTAAGGGGAGGCGTGTGTTTCTTTTAAAATTTTTGTATCTTGTTTTTTATTTTTTTTTATTTTATTGGTCTTAACTGAATTGAGTGAATAACGCTTTTTTTTTTTTTCAAAGCAGCAGTGGGTTCTCCAAGGAGCAATAAGGGAAACTAGTCATGGAGGAGCAACTGAGGGAATTAAATGATTCGGTTGCTAAGTTGAGGGGGGGGGGATGAGCGATTAAGGCAAGACCAAGCAGCAACAGCTGTGCCAAGTCCAAGTTTTGTTTCTGCCGCCACTGCTCCCCCCCCCCCCCCAACCCTACCACCATCCTTCCCATGCAAATGTTCACATAGCTGAGAGACTAGTGTATATCCCCGAGACAGGAAATGCCCTATGTTCAGGGGAAGAACTGGAATGGGGCTGGCGGAGTGGCTGGAGTAGGTGCAAGCGTGCATGAGGGCGCGTCGGTTGGAGGCATCCGATCAGGCGTATTTTTTGTTTGATCATCTGGAGGGAGAGGCTCGTGAAGGGATTAGATTCCGCCCTAGTGCTGATCGTGATGACCCTGCTAAAATTATTGCTATACTATAGGAACTGTATGGATGTACAGAGTCTTATGTTGCCCTACAGGAGGCATTTTTCTCCCGTTGGCAACAAGACGGAGAGACGCAACAGGAGTTCTCTTTAGCCCCGATGGGCCTTATGGCTACTGTTAAAGAGGGCGCCAAATGGATTTCTGAATGCTTAAGTTTTACTTCGTGATCAGTTGGTAGAAAATGTTTTTGATCACATGCTACGACGGGAGTTAAAACAATTTGTGCGCAGACAGCCTACGGCCGCCTTGCTCGAGGTTAGGGGAGAGGCTATCCAATGGGAGCATCAGAGCTCCTCCGGGGATGGCAAGTGCCGGAGTCAGTTGGTTTCTTCCCTTATTGGGTTTCAGTGTGGGGTTGGAAGTAGTGCTGGTGTGGTGCAAAACTCCCGGCAGTCATCAGAATTGAGTGAAATCCAGGACATGCTCAAACAACAGCAGCAACAAATAAACCAGCTGACCCAAAGCCTCTTAGCCCTTCAAGGTTCAGCGCCACCCAGTCGTCCCCCTCAGCGCCGCATAACCTGCAGGCGGAGTCAACAGCCAGGCCATTTTGCTAGGGACTGTGATGGCGTACGTGTCAATTCATCATCACAGACAACCTTACTGGCTCAGGGACCTGAGGGGCCGACACAGACCCAATTTCCATCGGAAAACTAGTGCCCGCAGAGCCACAGCTCGGGGGGTTAGTGGTTGCCCACATTTGAAAGTGACCATGGGGGAACATGTTGTTTCCTGTCTAGTGGTCACAGGCTCCATGGTATCCACCATCACAGAAAGCTTCTTCCGGGAGCAGCTTGAGCCGCAGGGGTTGAAACATCTTGATGATTGCTGTTGGTTGCAGTTAAGGGCCGCCAACGGATTAACCATCCCATACCTCGGTTATTTGGAGCTTGAGGTTGAACTCTGTGGTGCACTGTTGCCTCAGTGTGGAATTTTAGTAGTAAAGGACTCTCCTGGTGCTTTGAACAAAGCACCCGGTGTGCTGGGGATGAATATTATCAACCGTTGTTATGCCAGATTGTTTGACAACCATGGCAATGCCCTTGTCAGTCCCCCTTAGGTAACTAAGATTCCAGGTACGTTGGTGGTGACCTTGCAACAGTGCCACCAGGGCACTGAGGGGGAGTCGGTCTGCCTTCACAATTTAAGAGTTCGCGGTCCCAAGGCCTGTTGGATCCCAGGTGGTACTTTGAAAATAATCCCCTCCACTTGCTCTGACCACAGATCAGTTCCTGTGCGGCAACAGTACAGACGCATCCCTCCTTCAGATTATGAGGCGGTGAAGGAGCATATTTACCAGTTGCTCAAGTCTCAAGTGATTAGGGAAAGTAGCAGTCCTTATGCATCACCGATTGTGCTGGTGCGCAAAAAGGATGGCAGTCTCCGCATGTGCGTTGACTACCGACAGTTAAACTGCAAGACAAGGAAGGATGCTTTTCCTCTCCCTTGCATAGAGTAATCCCTGGATGTATTAAATGGCTCCCGCTGGTTCTCTACTCTAGATTTAGCTAGCGGGTACAATCAGGTTCCTGTGGCAGAGGCAGACCATTCCAAAACTGCCTTCTGCACCCCCTTTGGCCTGTTTGAGTGGAACCGCATGCCCTTTGGACTGTACAATGCTCCAAGCACCTTCCAAAGGCTGATGCAAAGCATGTTCGGTGACCAACAATGTCAATCGCTTTTATTGTATTTGTATGACATTGTGGTCTTTTCCTCCACAGTCGATCAACACTTGTAGAGATTAGATTTGGTGCTTGGACGTCTAAAGCAAGAAGGTCTGAAAGTCAAGCCCAGCAAGTGTACCTTTTTCCAGCGTCAGGTACACTACCTGGGCCATGTGATCTCTGACCAGGGGGTCTCCACTGATCCTTGCAAGGTGGAGGTGGTGGCCAACTGGCGGGCCCCAGGTAACATTCCACAGCTACTGTCATTTCCGGGCTTTGCCAGCTACTACCGGCACTTCGTGGAGGGATTTGCCAAGTTGGCCGCCCCCTTGCATAGACTCGTTGCAGAGCTAGATGGGTCAAAAGCCGTGAAGAAGCCAGGACTGAGTCTGTCAGTCTATTGGACAGAGGAATGTCAACAAAGCTTTGGGGCCCTCAAAGCTAAGTTTAGTAATGCCCCAGTGCTGGCCTATGCTGATTTTTCCCACCCTTTTATCCTTGAGGTAGATGCGAGTCATGGGGGCCTGGGGGCAGTGTTGTCCCAGGAACAAAATGGTGTGGTTCGACCAATCGCGTATGCCAGTACAGGCCTGTGGCCCACTGAATGCAACCCAGTCAACTACAGTTCCATCAAGTTGGAATTCCTGGCCCTAAAGTTGGATATGACAGAAAAATTCAGGGAGTACCTTCTTGGGAAAAAGTGCACAGTCTACACAGACAATAACCCACTCAGTTATTTGTCGACCGCAAAGCTGGGGACTATGGAACATCGTTGGGCAGCCCAGCTGGCATCTTTTGACTTTGTCATAAAATACAGGTCTGGAAGGAGCAACAAAAATGCTGATGCCCTATCCAGACAGTATGCCTCGGGTACTCCAGGCCTGGATCCTGTTCTTCCTGGCACTAGGCTCCCTGGGGTTCTGCAGCTGACTCAAATGTCCCCTAGGTTGGAGGCTTCTCAGGCAGCTCAAGTTGTGTTTCCACTCTGCAGTTCATTAGATATGCTAAAGTTGCAACAAGCTGACCTGATAATACAGGAGTTGGACCCTTTTTGGGAACAGAAGTGTCGTCCAACGACGCAAACGGCTGTCTTCAGCTGCTTTGACGCTGCTCCGACAATGGGACCATCTGGTGGAGCGGGACGGGGTGCTGTTCCGCCAGGTATTTCGCCCAGATGGAGCAGAGGAGGTTTTTCAAGTGGTGCTCGCTGCAGCCATGAAAAAACAGGTATTGCCTGAAGTCCACCAAAAGCATGGGCATCAAGGGGTAGAGAGGACCCTGGAGCTGCTACGGCAGCGTTGTTATTGGCCAGGGATGTCTGTTGATGTGACGGACTGGTGCCAGAAGTGTGAGAGGTGTCAAGTTGCCAAGGCCAATGGGCCACCTGCACGTAGTCCTATGGGACACTTATTGGCCTCCCGTCCAAATGAAATCCTGGCCATGGACTTCATAGTATTGGAGCCCACTCGTGGTGGGCTTGAGAATGTTTTGGTCTTAACAGACGTGTTTAGCAAGTATACTCTTGCTTTTGCCACCCGTGACCAGCGCACTTCAACAGTTGCTGAGGTTTTAGTTACAGAATGGTTCTCTAAGTTTGGGGTACCGGCTCGTATCCATTCTGACCAGGGCCGAAGTTTTGAAGGCACCCTTATTCAGCAGCTGTATTTTCTCTATAAAATAAAGATGTCACGCACAACCCCCTACCATCCCGCTGGCAATGGACAGTGTGAAAGATTTAATCGAACACTGCATGACCTGCTCCGTACTCTACCCAATTCTCGTAAACGAGATTGGAATGCTTGCCTGCCACAGCTCCTTTATGCTGAAGGAAATTATATTTTTGGTCCTCACTTTAGAAGTGTTTTTCTGTCTTATTTTATTACGTTTTCTGTTTTACCTATATCACTTGAAGTTTATTCCATAGCTTAAGTGTGTGCTTTAACTGAACTCTGTGCATCCTGACCTCACATTCCTGAGATGTGACCTATGGACTGCAGCTGCGACCCCTTCCTCTACAGAGGAGGGGGATGTTGACCTTTTAGGTGTTGTTTAACAGAAGTCAGCAGTAGTGAAGACAACATCCTCATTTAAACCATCTCTGGAACAGATTATATCTGTGAGAACCTCTCTAGATGTCCGGTGCCAGGGGAAGAACAAAAGACTGAACTTTGACCCAGAGGCTTCTTGCAGTTCCTGCCGTCAATCTGATTTTTGATGGACATATCTGAAGGAAACCAGATGTCACTGTGGACTTGTCTCCGTGAGGGTGTGGACTAGATTCAAGAAGGACCATCGACTATTGGCGGATGGACGAAGGCGGATTATCTGTCAGCCAATCCGAGTGTTCCAGGGCGGAGATTCAACGTCATGTTTTCCACGGGAGGAGGAAGCCCCAAATCAGACCTAGTGCCTGTTACTTTCAGGTACAGAGCACTCATTCGAAAATGACCCACTAATTCTGACAATCTCCAAGAAGGGATTCTGACAGAATGGGTTGCTGTCAGTCAGGATTTGAACCAGAAGTTCATTGACAGCATGCCCAGTCGAATTGCAGAACTTATCGGCTGAATCTGGTCTATCTCTCCCGACTATCAGAACAGGCATGGAAAAATCTCAGAGCGAAAGATATTTCCTACAATTTTGGTGACCCCGAGACGTGAAGTCGGGGTGGACCGGCTGGTGTATTTTACGTAGAATCTGAGACTTTCGGCGTACGTCAGGGGATGCTAGGTTCCTCCAAGGCGGTCGACTCCTTCAGAGGCCTCGTAACAACACAAAGGTGAGCAAACCTGTTGTGAAATTTTATATATTGGTTAAGCTTAAATTAAAGAAAGCCCGAGTGACTGAGGAGAGAAAACATGCCCGTTAAGGTTGACCCGAACCTTAAGGGATAGTTGACTGTTGGTTTGCGACACTAAATTGTGCAACAACAGTAGAAAAATAAGTCCTAGGTTTATCGGTTGTGTTTGAGGTAATGTATTTAATACAGAAGGTTTCGTCTGTTTGTCCTAAAAGGCGCCCAAGCGGCTAAAAACGAGTGTAGTTTAGGAGCCTTTAATTTTTCAACAGCGTTTAGGTAATTGAAAGATACTAACGGGCAGTGGCGCCGACAAATTATTTTTAGATGGAGAGTGACCCAAGAAGGATTAAATCAACATGAAAGGTAAATGTTAATATGATGCATTTTGTCGGACAAAATACTGCTGGTGGGAACAGACAATACGACGACAGGCGGCGGTGGCGATTTGACTTGACATCAGCGGGGTGAAAATGACTTAGTGTGGATGAATGGAATGGAATGTATGAGATTTTGGAAAGAATGGGATGAAAAAGTGTTTAAAATTTGTGAATTTTAGCTTTATTTCTACATTTCCTTGTTTGTTGTGTTTTCTATGGCCGCAGCCATCTTGTTTACGTCGAATGAACCAATGACTGGAGGTTTTAGTTGCTTTCAAAATGTGTCGATGTCTATGATTGGCTTTGTTAGTACCACATGGTCAGCATGCTTGATCCTGAACGAAAGCGGAACACGCTAAAGTTTCGCGAACAAATCTGAAGAATTTGTGTGGTCTAATTGTGAAGTAAAAATACGAATTGAAATTTGTCATTATTGGCGATGGTTCGGCGTCTGTTGTGAGTACACGGTAACAAATAAATAAATAAAATAAAACTTATTTAAGCGGTTTCGGTTGGAAGAAACATATTTTTAAGGTGGTGTAGGTCTGCTTCAGTTTGGGTAAATAATTTTGAAATTATTTAGGTTTAATATTTTGAATATCTTTCTCTCATTTATTTGTATTTCACCAATTACCTAGTTCAGTTTTGCTCAAAACGTTTGTGAAATTAGTTATAAGCATTTGGTTCGTTTAGACTCAGACTCCCTTAAAACAGAACGTTTGCAATGTTTGATTTTGTTTATATGTTTGTTTTGATATTTCCCAGATCGTTAGGCTTTTTGTGAAGTGCACAGCTGTGAATTTTTTGAATGTGAAACGCACATGACTGGCAGTTTGTTTGTTTGAATCAGAATCAAAAATATTTGAAAATTGTTATTACAAATAAATGAAAAGGACAAAGGCAAAGATGAGAGACAGAAAAAGGGAAAAGTGTGGTTTAAGGATGTGGAAATGCTTCAGGACAAGAAATGTAAAGGAAAAGCAGTGAAGAAAAGGAAATGCATGGAAAGGGATGTAAGAGGATCTGTGGAAAGGAGGTGCAGGTTTTGGTTGAACAGTGGTTATGGAAAAAAGCAGACCTGTTTGTGAAAATGAGTAAGAAGGAAGAGGCAGGTAGAGAGACAACTAGAGAGTGCATTGTTGGTAGAGAAAGATGAAGAAAAAGAGGGGAAATATCCAATGTTAACACTAGTTAGAAAAGATTAGTTTCAGTGAAATGGTTTATTTGTTTATGTGTGGAATTACCTAATTTGTTTGTCTTTTGGTTTGGTTTGAGAAAATTGTTAGAAGTTATTGTCTGCGTCTTGTCTGTGTTTTAACAAACCTGTTGTGGTTTAGAGTGTGAATTGTGTTTTTTGATTAAATAAGGAAAACTGAATAAAGAATTAGGAGAATAGAAAGGTTAAGGCAGTTCATTTTTCACAGAAAGAGGTTGGTGCTGTCATCTTCTAGGTGACAAAACGAGGTTGATGGGAAGAGTGCAGCTCCACCCAAACTATTTGAGGAGAGTTTAACCATTACTGATGTAACATTCATTTTACACTAATTGAATTCCTAATCCCATGATGGTCAGAATGAAAGGTACACAATTTTGTATATAGAACATGGACAGTGGAAGATGTTGAAAGGTAATAGAAATTAGGAGAGCTTTGATGATTATGGAGTCCGAATGTCTGCTAACGATTATTCTGAGCTCAGCAACAGTATTGGAATAAAAGCCTTACATAACAGTGTAAGAGAAGTGTTTTAATTGTGAGCAGGCAGAAGGAGTAATTATATGACATGACCCCCATGTAACACCCCCTTTTATCCCCTCTGTAAGCAGTTCCCATCTGTGGCATGGAGGATGGTAGGATGATCTGCAGATCATAAAAGTGCTGTAGTATAAAGGACATTTTGTGTGTTAGAACATTTACACTTTGTAGAATTTTTGCAATTAGCTGCCACAGTATGAACTGTGGTGGATTTGAATACTAAGAAACACTCCAGTTTGGCTTGCATTCAAGTTTGAAAGATAAGATGTTCTGTATTTTAGCAATTGTAGGTTCTGCAGCTTTTAAGGAAAAGTTTAGTTGGTCAGATTGTTATTTTTGCGCGATTATCTAGATTCTTATTAGGACAACAAGCCCTTCAGGACAAAGTCGAACTAAGGGTGTTAATGTTAACTGTAATGCTCAATTGATCTTGCTTTTTGATAAAGAACTGAATAAATAGCTGTTAGAATGTGTCTAAGAAAGTGTATTTTTGAATTTATTTTTATCATACCGTTATATGGTCACAGACAGATTTAGGGGATTTTTTCTTGAATAGGCTTTGTCGCTGATAACTGACTTTTGCAGCCACAGTGTTGTCATTTAACCTGAACAGGACACTAATGATTTTTCTAAATTTTTGTCCTTAGAAGCACATAACTTTGTTTGCAGGAAAGGCAGCCCAGATAAGAGTGAAGTCCAGACCCCTCAACAACCCTCATAAATCTTCATGCAAATTTCTTCTTGCTAAGGGAGTACAGAGCATGAGCAGATGCTCACACACCCCAAGGACCTCAGTTAGTAGAGGGGCCGAGTCAGGGTGACTGACCTAGGAGTTAAGATAACTACTTCAATCATGTAAAGTATTACTGCACATTTGCAGGTAATGAAAGGAGAAAGGAGAGTTGAGCAGCTGAAAAATCCACACATGATAAATGGTGTTTAAAACATAATTTTGAGGTTTTATGCCTCAGGAACATTAGCAATGACGTGTCATGCTCAGCCATTCGGAGGCCAAGACAAGTGACAAGGCAAGAGGCCCACTGGGAAGCATGCAGGCACCAGGACCCCACCTGCAGCAGTGGGAGTGTATGCTTCATCTGTGCCTCTACAAGGTATTCAACACCAGATGGTAGTGAAATGGACAGTACCCACGACCACTCCAGACCCCTCCTCCGCGAAGCATGAATCACAGGGTGGCAACAAGGACGAGCACTTGGTGATGCGAGGAGCCATGGTCTCTTTCAAACTCAGAGAACCAGCATTTATGTTCTCCAGATGGGAGGCGGATCACCTTCCAGAATGGACATGTTCTGATCGATGCGGTGCCACACAAGATGAGGACAGTGGTCCCCCTTCAACCCTGTAATCCCATGGCAGACATTTACTGGACATTATTTGGGCCAGGCCCCTGAAGAAACCAGGTGGTTTGTGGATTTCAGGTTTAAATGCCACGACTCTTGTCATGGCGATTTCCGCCTCGAGGAATGGTCACAGCCTGTACCTCTAAGTTGACAGTACATGGTAATATTTCAGCAGGTAATGAATTGCCCTGAGGTAAGCGGTTTATTGTGCATTCATACACTCACACATACAGCAGTACTAGCTTTCAGACACAGCTGTATCTCACATAGAATTGAGCAAAGCAGGACATATTAACAACGTGGTAGATTGTGTTTTTTCAGTGTTCCACTTTCCTCCCTCAATAAATGAACAGGTTAACCGTTCATCCAGCGACAAATTCTGAGTTCGGACCATTTCTGTGATGACAAACATCGCGGCAGACAGAAGACAGATCATGACGATGCAGAGGTGCTGTTAACCACGCTCTCTGATGCTTCATGGTCCACAGGTTCATTTGCTGTTGGTTCATGTTCCACGCTTCCCTAGTGGTGCTTCAGGTAATTGCAGGAGCACCAGTTTTTAGATCTCAATAATGCTGGTGCAGGAGGAAGCAGATGGAGGGATAGAGGAAACTTTGACTGGTTTGTGGAACTCTGGTGTAGCATTCACATTTTCGTAGTACTTCTTTTAGACTGGTCTTGAAAGCAGATGGTAAATTTATTGCACCAGCATATGATTTAGAGACTGTTAATTATGTCACTATTACTGTAGTTCTACCCGTTCCTGATCCATAGTGCATGTTGTCAACTTTTTTAGCTCAACAATGTGTGTTGTTCACTGCCATTGATTTAGCAAACCCTTATTTTGCATTCCATTGCGTGAAAATAACAGACAGTTATTCACATTTTTAGTACATAGGTGTAAAATTTCCTGGCATTTTCAGTCACTGTTTGCAGTCTCTCTGACAGGATGTTTTGATACTAGAAGTGTAAGTAACGCTGAGCTGTTTGAAACCTGCCTGTGAGTAATAAGATCTTCTGTGCAGTTGTATGTTTGAGTTTTTGAAATGTAACAGGAATTTGCACTTTAGCAGAAGGGAGATCTCATTTTTAGGTAAATTTGTTTTTAGCACAGGTTTTCAATGTATGCTGTTAGGCATGGCGTGAATAATACAATTTGCGGCATAAACGTCTGGAAATGGTGGACATGTTGGTTTATTGTGATTGTAGTATAGACACTTCTTTGTTTTGTGGCTACATGGATTGCCAGGTTGATGATAAATGGCGAGTGTGACTAACCTTCACGGCAGTAAAGCAGCGACAATCACGTGGTTTCATTTCTTTATGTTGTTAACTTGCCTTCCATAGGAATGTGGACAAATCGCCTGTTCACCTTAGCGGTGCACACAACCGTTTGTTGTTTTTATGTTTACTTTCTATTGGTCTAGTTTGTAATGTTTGTGCCTTATCTTTTGTTTAAATCTGCATGGTTTCACTTAACTAGTGTCCTGGGGTTTTCCCCAGGCCAAGAGAGAGTGGAAAGAGGTATTTTTAGTATTATCATGGTTTCAATTATCTTTGTTTCAATTATCATCGTTTAAATGTATTTGTCTAGAAAAAAGGTTTAAATGTTAATTTTGATAAACCTTTTACCTTTTAGAGCTTTGTGTGTCTGTTCATCTGGTTATCTCATCCACAGCGAGGATGAAGGGTTTACCACACTGTTCTGGTGATAAGTAATGCTGGTGGAGTTAGAATCCACCCCATGGGTCATTAGACGACAGCCCCTAATAAACTTGTCTTTATCTTGAATTTGTATACTCCCACCTATGTTTTCCATAGAAAACAGCTTACCGAAGAAGCAGACTATGGAGAGGACAAAGTGGTGGACATTTACCATCCTCTACTTCTGTGCATTTTATTCTTGTCTTGTCTTGTCATGTTTTGTCATTGTTTATTATTGTCTTTTGTTCTTGTTTATTTTTAAGTTTCTGACTCTAACCTAATCGATATTTAGATCCACAGCAGACTCATCAGAGAGGACATAGAAAGCTCTCTTGCAACCGTTCTGTTGTATCACATGTGTCAGATTGAATAATTACAGGCTTATTCAGAAGTCCAGGAGGCCAGGTCAAGCTTGCCAGAGCTTGTGGGACAATACAGGAGGGAGGACCGCAGTGGTCAAGGCCCTGAATGACTTTTTGGATTTTGTTGCAATACTAACTAACTAACTAACTAACTAACTAACTAACTAACTAACTAACTAACTAACTAACTAACTAACTAACTAACTAACTAACTAAGAATATTGCTATTCTTATTTATGTGGGCCATATGAATCGCAGCTTCTCGATGGGACCCCATGGAGGACATGGAAAAATTTTCTGAATTAAACGATGTCATGTTTAACATTTCTATTTTACTCTTTAGTTGCCTGTGTGATTTTGATTTCTTACTTAATATGTCTCAATATCACCTTAATTCAGGTGTTCTTTTCTTGCAGGAAGTGTTGTTTTGATTGTCTTTGCTCTCTTTTATATTTTATACTTTTGAAATAAGGTTAATAGTACAATTTGCATTTTTGTAGTTTCTTCCTTTGTTCCTTATTACTTGTTTTATGTAATTTATTATTGCCGATATGCTGCTGAATTTGGTGATTCCTTGAGTATCCCGAGGGATGGTTGCCAAAGAGCAAGAATTTTTCCTGTCTGAATGTATACTGAATGTTTCTCAAAACTGGATTGAACAATGCTCTGGCAGGTTTTTTACTTGCACGCTCATGGCTTGACAATATCACCTTTGAAATTCTCATTGCTTCCGTGTTGTAGAGTGTGCGGGCTTGAGTCCACAGCTTTCAGGTCATGTGGACCTGCTGATATGTTTTGTTATTGTGTAATGTGATGATGTGTTATTATTTTTTGTGTGACCTCACTTCATGAGGTCAGAGAGAAAGCAGAAGGAAATCATATTTTGGTCATTTTTCACTTTAGAAGGTTTTCTGTCTTGCTTTATTCGTTTTCTATTTTACCTATATCATGAAGTTTATTCCATAGCTTAAGTGTGTGCTTTAACTGAACTCTGTGTCCTGACCTCACATTCCTGAGATGTGACCTATGGTTCAAGCTGCGACCCTTCCTCTACAGAGGATGTTAGCCTTTAGGTGTTGTTTAACAGAAGTCAGTCGTGATGAAGACAACCTCCTCATTCAAACCACCTCTGGAACAGATTATATCTGTGAGAACACTCTCCTAGATGTCGATGCCAAAGGGAAGAACAAAAGACTGAACTTTGACCCAGAGGCTTCTTGCAGTTCCTGCCGTCAATCTGATTTTTGATGGACATATCTGAAGGAAACCAGATGTCACTGTGGACTTGTCTCCGTGAGGGTGTGGACTGAATTCAAGAAGAGACCATCGACTATTGGCGGATGAATGACGAAGGCGGACTATCTGTCAGCCAATCCGAGTGTTCCAGGGCGGAGATTCGACGTCATGTTTTCCGCGGGGAGGAGGAAGCCCAAATCTTCTTTAAAGTCTGAGCAGAGCATAATTTTGTGTCTTCTCTTGAGGCCTTTCGCCTTAAAACGCCGCTGCTAGCGTTTTTGTAGTACTTCTAAAATGAAGACCCAGATCTGTTTTAATTCTGTCTTAGGAACTTTTGTTAGGAATAAACCTTCTGTGACTTTATCCGGCTGAATCCTGGTCTTCTATCTCTCCCGACTATCCAGAACACGCTGGAAAAATCTCCAGAAGCGAAAGATTTTTCCTACAAATGCTAACACCACCCCCTCATTGGCGACAGAGAATCTCCTTTCTTCCTTATGTTTGGGCAGGAGCCAAGGCTCCCTGTTGACTTTTTGTTGGGTCGGGTCCAGGAACCCACTGGTGGTGCGGTGCATGACTGGATCCAGGAACATCAAGCGCTTACAAGGCGCCTTTGAGCTAGGGCCCAAAGAGAAGCTGCAGGTTGGGGCAGCACGCAGGAAGAGGAACCATGACCAACATGTAGGGAACTCGTCCTTGTCAGAGGGGCAGCCGATGGTGCTTCCCACAAATCAGACCTAGTGCCTGTTACTTTCAGGTACAGATCACTCATTCGAAAATGACCCACTAATTCTGACAATCTCCAAGAAGGGATTCTGACAGAATGGTTTGCTGTCAGTCAGGATTTGAACCAGAAGTTCATTGACAGGATGTCAGTCGAATTGCAGAGGTCCTGAAAAAGAATGGCCAACACTGCAAATACTGACACTTTACATAAATGTAATGGAATCGTTGATAAAAGGCTCCGACATGTATGAAGTGCTTGGAATCATATTTCAGTACATCGCAGAAACAAGTGAAACAAACATCTACAAGCAGTTTAGCAGCAAACTTTGTGAAAACTCATATTTTATTAATAGTTCTTAAAACTTTTGGCCATGACTGTAGATATTAATGAAAATGTTGGATTAAATCGTTGCTTTTAGCTCATCACGAGCCACATGGTCAACAGTGGATGTTTTCTGTTCTTTCCTAAAAAAAACCACTCCTGAGTCTGCTTTATCACATTGCAAATACAAGCATGCCACCACACGCAAAGTATAAACAAGTGTTAACCTATATTTTCTGATATTCGGCCGATGGCGCTTCCACAAATCAAACCTAGTGCCTATTGCTCAGTCACAGACAAAAGAAACGACTCCCAGATTTTTTGAAAACCAAGGCAGAACAAAACTTACAGGGTATTAATTAAGGCATGCCAAGAATGTTTTCTGTGTATAGCGTGTCAGAGAGGCAATTCAATTGCTTTACAGAAATCTAAAGTTTAAAAATAAAATTGGATTACAAGAGCTTACAATTGTAGTTAATTTGTAGTGCATCTTATTTTAGTTTTATTATTTGTAAGAAAACATGAATAATTTTCTTTCCTGATAATTGCAAACCACTTTGTGTGTATCGTTCACATAAAATTCCACTAAGTATTCTTAGTTTTGTGGTCATAAGGTGAATATGGAAAGGTTCAAGAGGTAAAAATACTTTGTAAGCCACTGTGGTTTTTGTTTTTGCTCATCTGAACCAGATGATTGACAATGGATATTTTTGTTCTTTCCAAAAAACCACTCCTTGAGTCTTCTTCATCATTGCATTTCAGGATGCCAACACTGCATAAAAGTATAGACAAGTGTTAACCTATATTTTCTAACATTTTTGCCGATGGTGCTTCCCACAAATCAGACCTAGTGCCTGTTACTTTCAGGTACAGGCACTGATTCAGTAATCTCATTCCTCTTAGAAACCAAGGCAGAATAAACTCTGCAGGAGCCAGAATTATGAAGACACGCAAAAAACGTTTTTGTGTTTATCACCTTTCGTAATTTTAATAGCTTTAAAAATATAAAAGTGAGCACAGTAGGGAAATAAAG
This sequence comes from Oryzias sinensis, assembly GCA_037389245.1. NCBI lineage: Eukaryota > Metazoa > Chordata > Actinopteri > Beloniformes > Adrianichthyidae > Oryzias > Oryzias sinensis. The sequence goes on from CM074489.1 coordinate 633,187, forward strand.
AATAAAATCATAACACTGTGAAATAATGAAATAAAGTATTCATTTTTTCAAGGAAGTAGAAAAAGAGCAATGTTTAACACTTGGACTTACCATGTCTGTGAAGTCTGATAACCTCTCCATGAATCTACAGGGTTTTTCTTTCTATAGTAAGGATCAGTAGTGGACATTTTTTTCCAACCTGAGGTCCTCTTTATTTGCACATTAGGTGTGTGTCTCTGGTTGCCCGTAATATAGGAATACCATATAAATGTTATTTTGCAACCTCAACAGCAAACCTAACCTTCAAAAAGTTAAGTGCTGTGGAGTGTGGTTCCTGACAGTCATAGTGAATGGCTAGCAGAGACAGTTTTGCCTCCCTTGCTCATCTGTTGTTTAGAAGTTTTCCTGCACCTGTTGGTTGGAAGTACTAACAAATTATGACAAAAATCCATGACCGTCTACCATAGGGATGAGAGAAGACCCTAGAAAGTCCACACCCCACAGTGGTAGCTAAAAATTTTGAAATTATATAAATATTGGAAAATTGGAGAAATTTGCTGCTTAAGTGTTTGTAATAGTAATGTGGAAAAACTCCAGAGATATTTATGAAGAGTGATTAGAAAAAATTGCATAGTCCTTCTTTGCCATGAAAATTAACTTAATCCCCCCAAAAAACTTCAACTGCAATTCATTGTTGTCAATAAAGGATCTGCTGAGATCATTTCAGTCATCGTCTTGTTAACTCAAGTGAGAATGTTGATGATAACAAGGCGGGAGATCCTTCTGTCAGGCTGATTGGGTTAGAATGGCAGACTTGACATGTTAAAAAGAGAGTAATGCTTGAAATCATTGTTCTCCCATTGGTACTATGGTGACCTGCAAAGGCGAAGATATTGTGGCAACTAAGATTAACACCAGATCATAATATATAGGATCATCAAGAACTTCAAGGAAAGAGGTTCAATTCTTGTTAAGGAAGGCTTCAGGGCGTCCAGAAGATCCAGCAAGCACCAGGGATGGGTCCCTAAAGAGGATTTGGGATGGGGAGTCCACCAGCGCCAGAGCTGCTCCTGACGGCAGCAGGCAGGTGTGAGTGCATCTGCATCAGTTTTGGAAGATGGCCTGGTGTCAAGAAGGGCAACAAAAGATGCCACTTCTCTCCAAAAAACATCAGAACAGATGATCTTCTAAAGTGAATGGACTGACCGGAGACTGGAGCAAGTCTTTTCTCCCCATGAACCCTCTTCGAGGTGACATAGCCCAGAAATTTGCACTGGCCCACAGGGCCAGTAGTTTTTGAAAGTTACTGGCCCGACACCGCGCACAGCGTGACCCACCGCCGCAGGCGGCACCCATGCGACGGACGTCGCAAATTTAGGGCATGCCCCCTCGGAAAAATTTGATATGGTGCAATTCAAATAATATTGAGAGCTTGTGGTCAATCCTCAAGAGGCGGGTGGACAAACACAAACCCACAAATTCTGACAAACTCCAAGAAGGGATTCTGACAGAATGGGTTGTTGTCAGTCAGGATTTGAACCAGAAGTTCAGTGACAGCATGCCCAGTCGAATTGCAGAGGTCCTGAAAAAGAAGGGCCGACACTGCAAATGCTGACTCTCTGCATAAATGTAATGGAATGTTGATAAAAATGCGACATGTATGAAGTGCTTTGGGATTCCATTTCAAGTTCATCACAGAAACAAAAGATCTACAAGCAGTTTAGCAGCAAACTTTGTAAACTCATATTTGTGTGGATCTTGGCTTTTGGCCATGACTGTAGATGTGTGAAAATGTTGGATTAAATCGTTGCTTTTAGCTCATCTGAGCCACATGGTCAACAGTGGATGTTTTCTGTTCTTTCTAAAAAAAAACCACTCCTGAGTCTGCTTTATCACATTGCAAATACAAGCATGCCCCCACATAAGTATAAACAAGTGTTAACCTATATATTTTCATGATATTTGGCCGATGGCACTTCCCCTAAATCAAGCCTGGTACTATTACGTTCAGTCTGAGACAAAAAAATGACTCCCAGATTTTTTGAAAACCAAGGCGAGCAAAACTGCAGATTCATTCAGGCATGCCAAGAATGTTTTTCTGTGTATAGCACGTGTCAGAGGCAATTTAATTGCTTTAGAAATCTAAAAGTTTAAAAATAAAATTGAGTTACAAGGAAAACTACAATTGTAGTTAATTTGAAGTACATCTATTTTAGTTTTATTATTTATGTAAGAAAACATGAATAATTTTTCTTTCTACCTGATAATTGCAAACCACTTTGTGTATACGTTCACATAAATTCCACTAAATTATTCTTAGTTTTGTGGTCATAAAGTGAAGAAAATATGAAGGTTCAAGAGTGATAAAAATAACATGTAAGCCACTGTGGAGTTTTTGTTTCTTTTGCTCATCTGGGCAGATGATTGGCCAATGGATATTTTGTTCTTTTCCAAAGAAAACCACTCATGAGTCTTCTTCATCACATTGCATTTCAAGGATGCCAGCACATAAAATGTAGACCATAGTGTTAACCTATATTTCCCTATTTCATTACTTCCTAAATCAGACCTAGTGCCTGTTGCTCAGGTACAAGCATGAATCAAAACATTCCTATTCCTCTTAGAAACCAAGGCAGAACAAACTCTGCAGGGCAATTATGAAGGCACGCAAAAAACGTTTTTGTGTTTATCACCTTTCAATGGCATTTTTAAGCAGCTTTACAAAAATATAAAAGTGAGCACAGTAGGGGAAATAAAAGGGAATAAAAAAAATCATAGCACTTTAATGGAAATAATAGAATAAAAGAAGTATTCATTTTTAAGGAAGTAGAAAAAAGAGTAATGTTTAACACTTGGACTTACCATAATCATTGGTCTGATACCATTACTCTCCATGAATCTACAGGGTTTTCTTTCTGAGTAAGGATCAGTGGCGGATATTCTTTTTGACACGAGAGGGGTCCTCTTTATTTGCATTGGGTGTGTGTCTCTGGTTGCTTACCCGCCAATATGCGGGAGATGCACACAATATAAATATTATTTTGCAACCTCAACAATAAAACTAGCCTTCAAAGTTAGTGCTGTGGGTGGTTCCCTGCAGCAGTCACTGAAGTGAGATGGCTAACAGAGACAGTTTTGCCTCTTGCTCATCTGTTGTTTAAAGTTTTCACACCACCTGTTGGTTGGAGGCTAACAAGTCATGACCAAATCCATGACCCGTCTGTGAGATGGAAGACCCTAGAAGTCACTGATGGTAATAAAGAAAAGTTTGAGAATTGCATTAATATTGGAAATTGGAGAAGTTGCTGCTTAAGTTGTTATAACAGCAGTTTGCATAAACTCCAGAATTTCATGAAGAGAGATCCGATAAATTGCGCAGTCATCTTTTACATAAAATGAACTTAATCACATAAAAGTTCAAGCGTCAATTCATTGTTGTCAGCCAAGGATCTGCTGAGATCATTTCAGTTAATAAATGCCTTGTTGCTTTCAAATTGCTTGAGAATGTTGGCAGTAACAAGCGAGAATCCTTCTGTCAGGCTGATTGGGTTAGAATGGCAGACTTGATACTGTTAAAGAAATGTCATGAAATATTGTTCCCATTGGTAACTATGGTGACCTGCAGCGAAGATATTGTGGCAACTAAGGTGCCCTTAGATCACCAATTTATAGGATCATGCAGAACCTCAAGGAATGGGGATCAATAAAGGCTTCAGGGCGTCCAAGAAAGTCCAGCAAGCACCAGGATGGTCCTAAGAAAGTTTGGATGGGGAGGTCCTGGCATGGAAAGGCTGCTCTGACAACAGCAGGCAGGTGTGAGCACATCTGCATCAGTGAGCTTTTGGAAGATGGCCTGTGGTGTCAGAAGACATAAAGATGCCCTTCTCTCCAAAAAACATCAGGAACAGATGATCTTCTAAAAGTGAATGGACTGTTGAGGACTGGGGCAAAGTCTTTTCCTCCCATGAACCCTCTTCAGGGGTTGACCTGCCTTCCAAAAATTGCACTGGCCCACAGGGCCGTGGTTCGAAAAGTTACTGGCCAGCCACATGCTGGCGTGACCCCACCGCCGCAGGCAGCACCCATCGCGACGGACGTGCGCAAATTAGAACATGCCCCTGGGGAAAAAAATTTGAGTATGGTGCAATTCAAATAATATTGAAACTTGTGTGGTCAATCCTCCAAAGAGGCAGGTGGACAAACGCACAACCACAAATTCTGACAAACTCAGAAGGGATTTCTGACAGAATGGGTTGTTGTGATAAGGATTTGAACCAGAAGTTCATTGACAGCATGCTGGTCGGTGCAGAGGTCACGAAAAAGAAATAGTGCCTGAAATAACACACTTTACATAAATGTAATGGAATGCGTTGATAAAAGGCTCCGACATGTATGAAGTGCTTGGAATTCACATTCCAGTTATCACAAAACAAAGATCTACAAGCAGTTGTAGCAAACTTTGTAAACTCATATTTGTGGATTCTTAAAACTTTTGACCATGACTGTAGATGTGTGAAAATGTTGGATTAAATCATTTGCTTTAGCTCATCTGAGCCACATGGTCAACAGTGGATGTTTTCTGTTCTTTCCTAAAAAAAACCCTCCTAGTCTGCTATCACATTGCAAATACAAACATGCCCCACAACACTTAAAAGTATAAACAGGTAACCTATATTTTCTGATATTTAGACGATGGCACTTCCTAAATCAAGCCTAGTGCCTGTGCAGTTCCAGTCTGAACAAAAAAATGACTCCCAGATTTTGAAAACCAAGGCAGAACAAAACTTGCAGGATTCATTCAGGCATGCCAAGAATGTTTTCTGTGTATATGCGTGTCAGAGGCAGATTTAATTGCTTTTACAGAAATCTAAGACAAATTGGTTACAGGAAAACTACAATTGTAGTTAATTTGAAATTGCATCTATTTTTAGTTTTATTATTTAATGAGAAAAACATGAATAATTTTCTTTCTACTTGATAATTGCAAACCACTTTGTGTGTATCGTTCACATAAAATTCCACTAAATTATTCTTAGTTTTGTGGTCATAAAGTGAGAAAATATGGAAGGTTCAAGAGGTAAAAATACTTTTGTAAGCCACTGTAGGTTTTTGTTGCTTTTGCTCATCTGAATTAGATGATTGACAATGGATATTTTTGTTCTTTCCAAAGAAAACCACTCATGAGTCTTCTTCATCACATTGCATTTCAAGGATGTAGCAGCACAAATAAGTATAGACAAGTGTTAACCTATATTTTCTAACATTTTTGCCGATGGTGCTTCCCACAAATCAGACCTAGTGCCTGTTACTTTCAGGTACAGAGCACTGATTCGAAAATGACTCCTATTCCTCTTAGAAACCAAGGCAGAACAAACTCTGCAGGAGCAGTGTGAAGCCGCATAGCGTTTTGTGTTTTATCACCTTTCAATGGCATTTTTAAGCAGCTTTACAAAAATATAAAAGTAGACACAGTAGAAATAAAAGAGAATAAAAATCATAGCACTTTAATGAAATAATAAGAATAAAGTATTCATTTTCCAAGGAAGTAGAAAAAAATGTTTAACACTTGGACTTACCATAATCATTGAAGTCTGACTCAAACCTCTCCATGAATCTACAGAGGTTTTTTCTTTCTATGGTAAGGATCAGTAATGGACATTTTCCAACACGGGGTCCTCTTTATTTACATTAGGTATTATTGGCTCTCACAGTTTTGCTTACCCACATATTATGGGAATACTGTATAAATGTTATTTGCAGCCTCAACAGCAAACCTAACCTTCAAAAGAAGTTAAGTGCTGTAGTGTGGTTCCACAGCAGTCATAAAGTGAGATGGCTATTGAACGGTTTGCTCACTGCTCATCTGTTGTTTAAGGTTTTCCATATACCTGTTAAGTTTGAAGTACTAACAAAGTATGACAAAATCCATGACCGTCTGCATAGGGATAGGAAGACCCTAGAGAAGTCCACACCCACAGTCGTGGCTAAAAGTTTTGAGAATTATATAAATATTGGAAAATTGGAGAAGTTGCTGCTTAAGTGTTTGTAATAGTAATATTGAAAAAACTCCAGAATGTTCTGAAGAGGAATCAGATGAATAGCATAGTCCTGCTTTGCCATGAAAATGAACTTAATCCCAAAAAACTGTTCAGCGTCAATTCATTGTTGTCAATAAAGGATCTGCTGAGATCATTTCAGTCATCGTTTTGTTAACTCAAGTGAGAATGTTGACGATAACAAGGCGGGAGATCCTTCTGTCAGGCTGATTGGGTTAGAATGGCGAACTTGACGTATTTAAAAGAGAGTAATGCTTGAAATCATTGTTCTCCCCATTATTAACTATGGTGACCTGCAAAAGCGAAGATGTTATTGGCAACTAAGATTGCCCCTTAGATCTGTATATGGGATCATCAAGAGCACTTCAAGGACGGGGTTCAATTCTTGTTAAAGAAGGCTTCAGGGCGTCCAGAAAGTCCAGCAAGCACCAGGATGGTCCCTAAAGAGGATTTGGGATGGGAGGTCCACCAGCGCCAGAGCTGCTCTGACGGCAACAGGCAGGTGTGAGCACATCTGCATCGGACAGTGAGGCCAAGACTTTTGGAAGATGGCCTGGTGTCAAGAAGGGCAGCAAAGATGCCACTTCTCTCCAAAAAAACATCAGGAACAGATGATCTTCTAAAAGTAAATGGACTGTTGAGGACTGGGGCAAAGTCTTTTCCTCCCATGAACCCTCTTCAGGGGTTGACATAGCCCAGAAATTTGCACTGGCCCAGGGGGCCAGTAGTTTTTGAAAGTTACTGGCCCGACACAGCGCACGACCCACGCGCGAGCGCACCATGCGACGGGCGTGCGCAAATTTGAGCATGCCCCTGGGAAGAATTTGATATGGTGCAATTCAAATAATGAGAACGGTCAATCGCCAAGAGGCGGGTGGACAAGCAAAACCCACAAATTCGACCAGAAGCTCCAGAGGGATTCTGACAGAATGGGTTGATGCGTCGATCAGGATTTGAACAGAAGTTCATTGACAGCATGCCCAGTCGAATTGCAGAGGTCCTGAAAAAGAATGACCAACACTGCAAATACTTACATTTTACATAAATGTAATGGAATCGTTGATAAAAGGCTCGACATGTATGAAGTGCTTGGGTCCATTTCAGTTCATCACAGAAACAAAGATCTACAAGCAGTTTAGCAGCAAACTTTGTAAAACTCATATTTGTGTCGTTCTTAAAACTTTTGGCCATGACTGTAGATGTGTGAAAATGTTGGATTAAATCGTTGCTTTTAGCTCATCTGAGCCACATGGTCAACAGTGGATGTTTCACCATTCTTTCCTAAAAACCACTCCTGAGTCTGCTTTATCACATTGCAAATACAAGCATGCCACCACACGCAAAGTATAAACAAGTGTTAACCTATATTTTCTGATATTTCGGCCGATGGCACAAATGAGCTATTTTGCCTGTGCGTTCAGTCACAGACAAAAAAATGACTCCCGATTTTTGAAAACCAGAAACAGAACAAAACTTGCAGGATTCATTCAGGCATGCCAGTGTTTTCTGTGTATAACTTGCGTGTCAGAGGCAGATTTAATTGCTTTACAGAAATCTAAAAGTTTAAAAATAAAATTGGATTACAAGGAAAACTACAATTGTAGTTAATTTGAAATTGCATCTATTTTTAGTTTTATTATTTGTAAGAAAACATGAATAATTTTCTTTCTACTTGATAATTGCAAACCACTTTGTGTGTATCGTTCACATAAAATTCCACTAAATTATTCTTAGTTTGTGGTCATAAAGTGAGAAAAATATCAGGGGAAGGTTCAGAGGTAAATCTTTTGTAAGCCACTGTAGGTTTTTTTGTTGCTTTTTGCTCATCTGAACCAGATGATTGACAATGGATATTTTTTGTTCTTTCCAAAGAAAACCACTCATGAGTCTTCTTCATCACATTGCATTTCAAGGATGCCAGCACACGCAAAGTATAGACAAGTGTTAACCTATATTTTCTGATATTTTTGCCGATGGCGCTTCCCACAAATCAAACCTAGTGCCTGTTACTTTCAGTCACAGACAAAAAAACGACTCCCAGATTTTTTGAAAACCAAGGCAGAACAAAACTTGCAGGGGATTCATTCAGGCATGCCAGAATGTTTTTCTGTGTATATACGTGTCGAAACTGATTTAATTGCTTTACAGAAATCTAAAAGTTTAAAAATAAAATTGGATTACAAAGAAAACTACAATTGTAGTTAATTTGAAGAAATTGCATCTATTTTTAGTTTTATTATTTGTAAGAAAAATATGAATAATTTTCTTTCTACTTGATAATTGCAAACCACTTTGTGTTTATCGTTCACATAAAATTCCACTAAATTATTTTTATTTTTGTGGTCATAAAGTGTCTCCACAGGCAGACAGACAGCACAGATAAATGTTTGGTTAATGTGTTAATACTGCTGAGATAATTACTTTTATAAATCAAATGTCTGAATCCCTCCATGTACTTCAAAACTTTAATATCATCTTTCCTCAGTACAGCCATTTCACAATTCTATTTCTTTTGTAAAATGCAATATTCAAAACAGTATTATGTTTACAATATGTTATACATGTACATGAACAGTCACTCTATAACACAACTATGTAATGATTATTTCTGAAAGAATTAAATGTTTACGAAGCCCCTAAAGGGTCATGGCAGTAAATATAAAAAAATACACTTGTTTCATTGTGCTTATGAGAAACTAAGTGCTCATTTGCACGTAGGAGATCTTCCAGAGTAATTCATTCATCTTCTAAACCTGTTTTTGTCCCTTTCAGGGTCACGGGGCTGCTGGGGCCTATCCCAACCACTCGTGGGTGAAGGCTGGGAACATCCTGGAAAGGTCACCAGTCTGTCGCAGTCCCAGTGTGGCACAGGGCCACAATCACACACCCATGCACTTTCACAATCACACCTAGAGACAATTTAGAGTGATTAATAACCCTATGAAGCATGTTTTTGGACACTAGGAGGAAGCCGGAGGAAACCCACGCATGCACAGGGAAACATGCAAACTCCACACAGAAAGGCCCCCCATGTTCTGTGGGACTTGAACCAGGGGCCTTCTTCAAGATTCAAGATCAACTTTATTAATCCTCAAAAGGACATTTTGTACTTGCTGTGAGGAGAGAGCGCTAACCACTGCGCCGCCGTGCAACTCCTTTCAGTTATCTGAAAGTAAGAAATAAAAGAAAGATACCACAGTTCCTCGCCAGTTCGTTACCCCTTATGGTGACTAGCCCTGGTCCAAGTCATGCTCAGAAAACTTTATGTTATGCTTTGTTTTGGCTCTAACCCTCTGCTCCCTGTCTCAGGATCTTCAACCTGTCAAGAGTGAAGTCAGCACGGATCATCCTCTCAGCTGCACAGAAGCCCACAAGAAACCACAGTCTACACCAACCGCATTAAGCCCTCCAGCCACGCCATCAGGCTCGTCCACGTCACCACCGGCCACGGCCAATTACTCATCTGGAGAAACAATAAAGCTCTTACCTCAAAACTCACCTGTCTTCGTTCTGGGTTACAGCATCTGGGTTCCACCCTCCTGCAGTACTCATGACACTTGGACCACAGTCATCAGGAAAACCAATGGGAAAAAGTCCATCCATCCAACTATCTGTCCATCCATCCATCTATCCATCCATCTTCCATTAGACCAGATGCCCGAGCCACCATAGCCCAAGCTACCGCTAATCAGCTCAGTGGCTTTGTGAGAGTGTCCGCCCTGTGACTGGAATGTAATGAGTTCAAATCCAGGCCAAGTCATACCAAAGACTCTGACAAATGGGACAAAATACCTCCCTGCTTGACACTTGGGTGGATTGGGGGGTAAACCACCAAATGGTTCCCGAGCGTGGCTCACCGCTGCAGACCCCCAGACCCCCAGGGATTGGGTCAAATGCGGAGAACAAATTTTGCATACCTAGGTGTGTGACAGATAGTGGGACTGTAACCCTTGTGCTATCCTAGGGAACTTTGATCATCTACACCCACTAGACCAGGGGTCACCAAACTTTTTGAGACTGAGGGCTATTTCATGGGCAGTAAGTGGTATGAAGGGCGCCAATAAAAACCTCCTAGCCCCCCCCCCCCCACCCCACCCAAAAAAAAAAACAACGAAAAAACAAAACACAATTTGAGGACTTCCTTTTGTGTGCCCCTTTTTTATTTCCTCATTTTACACACAAAAACATGCATGAATTTTCTAGACTCACATTACGGGGGGTCAAAGTCAGTTGCAGAGGGGGCCTAAATCCAAAACACACTTTAAGTTGCAGCCAAACAAGATAAATATTTATTGAACACACTAAAGCTAAACTTTTAAAACTTTAACTTAATTTTAACCTTTTAAACATAAATGTGAATAAAAACAGACTGGAATGTAAATCCAGAATTATAAATATATTCTGTCAAATGATGAAAATATAAACAAACAAAGCCAGGAAATATTAATAATTAGAAATAATAAATCAAATTGTTCCATTTTCTTTGCTCTTTTGTAATTTTCTTAGAGCTCAACTCCTGACATCATTTTTAGCAATAAGTTCATTTCTGCTTGGTGTGTGATGTTCTGTGAGAGTCTCTGTTCCAGTGTGTGTGTCTTTGTGAAACATATCAGAGGGATTTGATTATTTAAAAACCTGTTATTGTGAAAATCATGTTTAGGTCTCATAAAACATTAAAAACTAAATCACAGAGCTCATCACTGGGATTACTCCAAAAATATTTGGCATTTTTCTAATTTTGTGCAACACCAACAGCAAAAATACTCCAAAATCATCAATATTTTCATAAATAAATGATCTATTGTTTATTTATGGTCTGAAAAAGTGCAGCTGTTTTCCAGCCTGCATTACCTGCTGTCTTTATTTATAAGTACCGTAACTATCACCAACTAAACAACCGTAAAAAGAAATTTATATGGAAAATACAGACAAGTATTGAAAATGTCCGCAATAATTAGTGAAGAATGACATTATTAGAATGAGCTGAGTCATTTAAGCCACCCTATGATCCAGGTGTTGCGCAATGGTCTCCCAAGCTACGCCCACTATCCCTCCCCCTCTCCTCCTCACACACACACGCGCGCCTTTTTCTCAAAGGCAGGAACGCCGATTCGCAAGTTTCAGGCCGTTCCATACTCTGCCATAAATTTCACGATAGCAGAACTAAAGTGCATAAATTACCAATAGCAAGCACTGAATCACCACCCCTACTATCCAGGCCGCTACTGTTGAGCTCAAGTCTTGATTCACCATCCTCTTACTTAGAAGCAGCTCCACCCGACATGCTCACTTATGGTGAGCCATTTAACACACCAAGATTCCCCACTTCCCATGAGTCTTAGAAGCTGAAGGCGGGGCTAACCCCCAGATTGCCACAATATATTGATTTGCTATATGAGCAGTGCTATTTTTGGAGCATTCTCGTTAAATGATATTTACCCTTCCAATCCTTTTTTACATTCTGGCTTTAACTGGGACAGTGAACTTTGTGTCTTTTGTGGAAATGATGTAGAAACTGTGGAACATCTTTTCTTTGAATGTTTTCATGTAAACAAGTTTTGGTCTTCTTTTTAATAATTGGCTTTAAGCTAAAAATATCATCATGAACCCTTTAAATTGGAATACAATTAAAATTTGATTACAAGTAATTGACAAAAATCTGGACTTTCTGATTAATGCACTGATTGTAATTTCAAAGCATTTCATTCATACTTGTAAATTCTTAAAGGTGAAACCTCACATTAATGGATTACTCAACTGTCTCAACCCATTCTCTAAATCTTTACATTACATGAATCATAAGAACGCCCAGACATTGTGTAATTTATTTGATATATTTAAACTTTTGTTATAGACCCTTATTTTATTATTTCTTAAGTTATATTTGTTTTCATATTTGTTTTTTTGTCTACCTTTATCTCGGAATTAATATTGTTGTCATTGATATATATGCCGTGGTTGTTTGTTGAATATTTGCTTCAATTAAAAAAAAAATTAAGATAAAATAAAGAGAAAAAGAAAAAAAAAATATATTTTTTTGGGTGCATTCCCTGCGGGCGCCACAAGGGGTGCTCGCGGGCGCACTGGCGCCCGCAAGCACAGGGTTGGTGACCCCTGCACTAGACAGTGCTCTGAACCTTTTTTCTTCAATGATTTGTGATCTTCACTGGTGTCCATGGATTACATGAAATCCTCCCCACCTTTATCCACCTTTGTCATGGTAGGGAGAACACGTCAATGGAAAGGGGGGTGGGGGTCATAGGATAGCACAAGGGTTTACTTAACTTCAACTGGCTCTTTTCGATGTGGAGGAAAGTGGTTCTACTCCGAGCTCTACGCGGATGACAGAGCTTCTCACCCCATCTCTAAGGCCGCCTTTCCACTGCAGGTCTTGATGCTCATATCCGATTTTCTGACTATATCTGATTTTTTTGACGACCCGCTTACATCATCTTTTAAAAGTGACCCGTATCTGATTTTTGCATTTACACTATACAATGCTGAAACTATCAAACGTAGACGTTCTGAGGACTACGTAGCAGTATTTCCGCATTCCACGGACCTCCTTCAGACTTTTGTGACTGTGGTTGTCATGGAGGCAAGGCGGCGACGGAGGGAGGCGTTGCCTTGGGCGCTCCAGAGGAGATGCATGGGAGAGGAAAAGAAGGAGGGTTGCTCAGCCGTCTTATGTGCTTTCTCTGAGTTTTGAATGAGGAAGGAACAGTTTGATCCAAGTGTTGAACCTTTCCTCCGCGATGACTTCTCTTTTCTGACCGTAGTCAGAAACACACGGGAAATTTCCTCGGGGTTCACTTTTCCGTTCTGAACCCTCAGCCTCCAGAGTGAGCTAAGAAAAACTCCAAAACTTTTGGGGGAGACACCTTAGTTTTAATTTACGGTTCTCCGACAGTCCCCTGCTCCGCGCTCGGCAGCATGCATGTATCCCCACCCCCACGTGCACGTGCACACTGCCACACTGCTCCCTGTCTGCTTCATCCCTCCTCCTTACCCACAGTGTATTGATGGACAGATTTTTTTCTTTTTTTTCCACTCATCTTAGTGTCAGATTTTCAACTTTGATGTAACAATTTACTTTCCGGCAGATCTGGTAGAATTGTAACAGCTTAAAATAATAACTTATTCAAATCAGTGCTTGTATCCCCCACCTTTTCACCTCTTCCTTTTACTCTCTTCCACCCCCCCCCCCTCCCCTCACATTCTCCCCTCTCCCTCCCCACACACACTAAATGTAACAAATAAATAAAAACTAATACAACAAAAAGGGGTTTATAAAAATCTACACTCTAGTTTCTCGAAGCTACATAACCTCTTTTTGTGATAGTAAAACCTGTCCAACACAAAAAGCCTTCAGCTCTAATCTGTTTGCTAAGCCGTTGGACAGAACAAGTTTAAAGAAAAGAAAAAAAAAAGAAAAAAAATTAACGGCTTCTAGCCTGTTCCATAGCAACGGTGTCCCGCTTCATTAGTTACTGTTTGCGTCCTGACCGGGACGGGACCGGACATAACAGCGGTTTCCAACTACAGTCTGAAGCCTGAGGCTGAAAGGTAACACGCTGACAGCAACATCAGCACAAAAGCACCTTAATAAGTCATGTGATCTCAGTTGGTGGTGTCCTGAATTGACGTCACTGACGTACGACTCGCATTTACTGGGGAATATCCGATTTGTCTGCTTACATGACACACGCAAATGCACGTATCCGATTCGTTTCCGATTTATTTCCACAAATGAGAGAGGCCTGTATCCGATCTGAGAAAAACGGAATCCATGCGCTTTTGTCCTGCTTACACGTTCACCGATCATATCCGATCTGTGCCACGTGAGGAGCGCCCAGGAAGCTCATTTCAGCCGCTGGCATTCAGGACCTCGTTCTTTCGGTCATGACTGAAAAAGTTTGTGCCACAATGGTTTAACATCTCGCAGAGCTCACAAAGTATGAAGTTTGCTAATGAACACCTTAAAGTCCCATTCCAATCGTCATTTGATCTATTGTAAAACCGTTCCCAATGGTCTTTTAATGATTATGCCGCTCTTAGTAAAAAAAAAAAAAAATTACAGTACAAAATATTGCTATTCATAATATAACGATATATATAAACATATAATTCCATAAGAATATAAAATTAATTTATTTGGTGTTTTGTTTTCCAGATAATCATTGTCAGTGATTGCAGGTGACCTCATTCATATTTATAAATATGTTTAAAAATTTTAGCCATCATCTGTAACAAAACATCCTTAGGCTGCAAGAACTCCCAACATAAACTCGGTGACTCCTACATTTGCATGGGCCCAATCAGGTTCAAGTGAAGCCCACACGAACAACCTAGATCTGTATATTAAGTGTTTCCACAATCACCAGACTACCAGAGGACTCTGTACTTCAAAGGCCAAAGGCAAGTCGATTTAAAACTTATTGAAAAACTATCCCTATTGTTGAAATTAATGTTTTTTTATAACAAAATTTGATTTTGAAAGATGATTCTTTATTTACAAAGAAACTTTGTTAGGAGGTAAAAAATTATGTGCTTTAATGGAAAATAAGTTAGATCCCTAAACCTTCCTGGGTTTTAGGCACCAGCCCTGCAAACACCTAAAAATTAAAAGGACTACCTTACAATAAAACTTGGTGCTGAAAGAATAGACGCTTCCTTTTTTTCATGTAAAAAAAATCCCTTTTCAATTGCCGTATCATAAACTGAACAATTCAATAATTTTGTAATGAATATTGTGTTGTGTATTGAACTACGATAAAAACGTGTTCAACAAAGAGACTTGGATTGCATAGAACTGATAGATTTACATTGCAGAAGGATGGACTTGGATGACAAAGCTCAGAAAAACAAAGTGCTGCAGTTTTGTGATGCTGAGCATTTGTAAAAATGTATAATGTTTAAGAAAAAGGATCAAGACAAAGTGTGCAGAGCCAGTGTAAGTATGCAGACAATCCAAATAAACTTTTCGTTTTAAAATCTACATGTCCTGCTTTAAATGAGGTCAGGATGTGCTGAGGGAAAGACCTGCAGGCTTTGAACTCTGAGCGTCTTTAATGGAGAACCAGGCTCAGGACTACACAACCGCCCCACCCCCCAGTCACCACCAACTCTTTAAACCTTTGTCCTCAGGGAGAAGAGTCCATCCAAATAGACATATATTTAAGTCTGTATCTGTGTATATAATATATGTTTATTATATTAAATCCTATTTTATAGTGCAGAAAAAAATCATCTTCAGCTGATCTAAACTAAATATTCTTAAAAAAATTGATTCTTTTTAACCTTAAATTGGTCAGGTTCGTACAAATTACCAATCACCTTTTAGAAAAACAAAAATTGCAATAATAAAAAAATAAATATTCAGTCAGAACCTTTGCGATTCAGTCTGCATTTACAGAAAAAAATTATAATTCATGGTTCATTTTGAAGTCAGGCTGTGATAAAGTTTGTGAATTGAACCAAGATTTACAAAACACTTCAAACATCTTTCAAATGTCAAATGGGGAAGCAGTTTATGCTACATGGATTTTTTTACTTGAAGAGAATCTTATTTGATCAGAACCGGATTTCAAAAACTGTAAAACTATCAAATGAATTAACTTAGTAGGGGTGGGGTTATGTAAGCTTGCTTCTTCCCACTCCTTTTCAAGCAATAAATCAAACTCTACTTATACTTCAGTTAATTATCTCTATGTTTCATTAAGCAAATGTGATTTAAGTGACTTTTTTGTTTTGTTGTATGTTTTGTCTTTTTAGACAATGCATTTAATCATTTCTGTAATGAGTTAGAAAAATATGTGTAAATTTTTTTAGTGCTTTGACTACAATGCTTGAAATAAATCAAATCAAAAATCAAATTTTAAAGCAGAAGATGCTTAATTAGAAACATAATGTTTTAAGGCAGTTGTAATTTGAATTGAAACACTTCTCTTTTCAAGTTAATCAAGACATAGAAATGACACACTTTAGACACTCCTGGGGTAAAAACATGATGGATTTATCTTTTTTATCTGCCTATTTAGCTCTGCTGCTGCAAGCTTTTGAGAACAAGTATCTTCTGTGAGAGCTGCTCGAAGAACTTCAACATCTACCACAGGACTTGCCCTGCTTTAAGGTAAAAAGCCAATATCAATTCTTTTTAGCTAAACCAAAACAAGATAAGCCTAAACAAATAAATTAAAATCAAGTTTTTCCATTTTAAAGATACTTTATCACAAAAAACATTCAAGGATTGATATTAAAACAGGTCATAATATATTTTTCTATAAAGACAGCTCTTTTGTTTAGCTTGGGTCCACAAACATGTAATCCACAATCCCTCATAAAAGAAAAGTCTGTAAAAGTATCTTTTGTTCTACTACCAAGTCTGCCCTCAAGCGGTAAAACATTATTAAACACAAGTCAGAAAACAAGTTTCTACTCTGTAGTCATAATAATAGGTCTCCATCATCCACATTATATTTGATATGATTTTGGAGGACAGGACTGTGAGGTTGTGAGTTTTTGTACTGACCCATGTGTTTGCTGTTCTACTGCACACAAGTGCAGGCATGAATCTGCCCCCCTCCGACCCCCCCCCCCAAAAAAAACACTGAAGGGGCCTCACACTGACACAAACCCACAAGCTGCCACATGTTCTTGGGAGCATTCTTCATGATAGCAGCAACCAGACCAAAAGGAGGATAAATGGAGGCTGTGCACTGAAAATGAAGGAGGCTTGGTCTGGTGTGCCACAGCATCATTGCCTGTACTATGGCACAGTATAGGGGTGCTCTGACCCCTGAACATCACACAGGACACTATTATGTAACAACACTCTGAGATGCATTGTCCACGACCTATTGATGCTAAATGCTGGTAAAACACAGACTATGAGACCATTAGGACAAACAAACAAACATGACGATGAAGGCTGTGGTCAGTCTGGAGCTGAAGCTCTGTATATAAATAGATCACTAACATAATAAGACATATGTTGGCGACACGCCAGAGATGTCATGTACCACAGTACCACAGCTGATCGGTTTGTCAAATCCATTAATCTATGTCAAATAGATCTGAAAACTCTGGTATTCTGGTTACAATTTGTGATATAATTCAGGAGGAAGCAAATATTTTTTTTATTGCTTAACAGCCCAACTTTTGGCTTTTTTAAACAGGAAATGGATGCCACAATTGCAAGGACCACTCAAGATCTGACCACTGCAGCTGACATGCGGAACACCACCCAGATGCTGATGCAGCCCAATGCAAACTGGGAGGAGTATCTGGCTCCTGGTCCTATCTCTATTGCAATCATGGGGGAGCTAGTCTTCATCTCCTCAAACTCTGACTTCTCCATCAATAAGAATGTCCCAAAAGATGGATTCAAGTACATAAAGTACCCAGAGTCCTTCAGAGCCTGTCTAATGCAAATCTGTAACACAGGCTGGCAAGCATTCAACATAGCTCACAAGAACATGGATCAAATCCGCATACATACAGCTAATGTTCCAGAGTACATGAAGGCAGCAGTTAAGATTCTGTTTCAAGATAACGATGAAATTGTTGAAAATCTTCTCCCAAACATGCTGGAAAACATTCGTACCATTGCAGACCAATGTGTGATACTAGCAGACAGTGTTGAAAAGCGGTATGCTGATGTCATTAATTTGGTCCAGGAGCTGCTGGAAGCCAGCATCAATGCTGAATACTTTTATGGAGAAGAGCTGGAAAAAGTCAAGATGAAAATTCAGGAAAACAAACTGAAGGAAAAGACTGCAAAGGAGATCACAGACAGATCCAAGGAAACATTTGCAAGCATGACAAAGCAGATGGAAGAAGTACAAAACCAGTACAAAAATGCAATGGATTCCCTCCCATCAGGATGGGAGATAATTGGTATGGATGTAGTTGAGGGACTTGGACAGATTGTAACAGTGTTAGGAAATGCATGTGCTTCAATGAGTTCTTCGAACACTGAAAATTCAGGGAAGAAGACAGACCCCAAACACAAAGATGAGAATGAAGACATGGTGTCACAAATCGCTGTCTACAGTAGATCTGAACAGATACTTAAACTCACATCCATTTTTGGACAGTTCATCAATGACCAGGGCATAAACTGGAAAGAGCTCTATGACCAGAAAAACAAGTCTGTAAAGACTAAATGGAATGAGGATCAATTTAAGAGAATCTCTCAGGAGTTGGAGAAGATAGCAAAGAGCAAGGTAAAAGAAGATGCTATAACCCTCTGCAACCGGGCCATTGCCATCTGTGGAGAACTGGCAAAGTATGCAGCCAACCAAAAATGCGATGAGAAGACGACAAACGAAATAGTTCAGAAAACAAAGACACTGCATGAAGACGCCATGAAATTTGACTGTGAGAGTAAAAAAATATGTGGTTCTCCAGCTCTGACCCCAAAACCTCCAATGCAATTTAAAGCGGAGGAGAATTCCGGACGGAAGTCTGCTAGCCAGGTTGCAACAGAGAATGCTCGTTTCCGCATCGAGCAGAGCCGAGAACAACTGAAGCAAACACGAGAGTCATATGAGAAGTCTGTGCAGAATATGGAGAAAAACCAGAAGGAGCTGAATGAGATCCTGATTGACATGCAGAACTGCAAAGTGAAAGAGATTGACTTTGACACCACAATCAAAATGTTGGTCAAAGGAATGGATGCAATGGGCCGAGTGAAAGAGCAATGGGAGAAGATGGTGCGCTTTTTCCAGATGGTGGCCAACATTGTGAATACCAGCCTTAAAACCACACTGCACAATTTTGTGAAGACATCAGAAGATACAAAGAAACTTTCCTATAGCTCCAAGCTATTTGCCAAAGACATCCTGTACAACCAGGCCTTTCAAGCCTCCAACATCTCCAGCCTGGTTCACATGATCTCAGGGTCCTACTGTGAAGTGTCAAGCAAATATCTGATGGACAGAATGAGTAGTCTGGGTAGACTTATGGTCATGGATAAGGAGAAACCAGAGTTTATGCAGGAGCGGCTAAAACTGCAGCAGTCCTGCAAAGAAGCCCAAGAGGGAATTTTGCAGTTGGTTCTGAAGAACAAGGCAGACTTTGAGAAGAAGACAGATGACAGGATTGCACAAATTGAAAAAGGGTTAAAGGCCATTCTGCCCTCTGCTCCAAGACAGGAAACTGAAAGAATCAAAGAAATAGTTCAGGGCAGTTTTAGGAAGGATGAGGAAAACTACTATTAAATATATTTTTTTACTAATTTCTCATTAAGGTTTAGGGTTTCTGAAATGGTTAAAATGTAGACATACATGGATGTTTCCAGCAGACATTTCAGTTGTAATCAAGCAAGTCACTCATTTCCATGCATTTAATAAAGCTTTAACTTTTAATGTTTCTTAGTGTTCTTTGCTTATTAATCACTGATGTGTCTTTGTATCTGGTTGAGTAAAACAGCATCTACATATAAAACTTTGCTTACTTAATTGTGTCCCATGTCATTCTTTGAAGTTCGACAGGCCTTAAGATGATATCTTGGAAATGTGGACTGAAAGTATTGTTTTCCACAGAACCAACAACAGAAGACTCACTTACATTTAGTGACAGTAATGAGCTACTATCACCAAAGATCAAGAGGACCCTCCATGGATGATAAACCTCAGTCTGTGTGTTTGAGGGCTAAGAAAAAAGCCTCACAGAGACATAAAATTTGTGAGAATAGACTCAAGATGTGTAGTTTTGTTTCCTGTTATGTGCTGTACTTGCTTGTCTAATTTATGCCGGATTTCCAATTTACTATCCGAGATGATATTAAAACCCCCACCACATATTAATATACCCTCTATTTCCTGGGTCATAATGTCAAAATAAGTTTTAAAGAATTGTTTTCCACTATTCGGAAGGGGCACGGACTAACCCTTGTGCTATCCTGGGAGTTGGGTCATCTAGACCCACTAAACAGTGCACTGAACCTTTTTATCAATGATTTGTGATATTCACTGGTGTCCATGTATTGCATGAAATCCTCTCCACTTTTATCCAACTTTGTCATGGTAGGGTGAGCACGTCAATGGAAGGGGGGGCGGTCATAGGATAGCACAAGGGTTATCCATCATGACCATTTTGTTTCAAGCTTTCGTTTTACAAGAATAAATCTCCCTTCTTTATCTGAAGTTTTTTTTATATATTCAAATTTACTAAGGTTTACGAGGTGTGGCAGATCAGGTGTGTTGGCAACCGCTACCACAACCGCTCCCAAAGATCACTTTGAACTTTGAGTCCCAAAGATCACTTTGAACTTTGAACAGAATTTTGTCGTTCTGTTCAAAAAGTCTTAATTTGGAAGCAATAATTTGTGGAGACGACTGAAGCCCAAATGGCAGATAACACACGTCATCGTAAGAAAGACGCTGACGGTGAGCACGCCTTAATGAATGAACTGAGAGCACTCAATTACAAAATGGATAAAATGCAGACAAAAATGGACAATATGCAAAGCAATATTGAAACACAGATGGATATAAAAATAAACACCCTCCGGGGAAGCTTGGAAAAAAATCATTTTTGATGGACAAGCTGCATTTAAAAGTGAGCTGGAGAAGGCGGTGAAGGAAGTGCGCAATAATCTGGAACTGGTAGTTTCAATTATGAGTTCCAGAATGGACGATATTGAAACTAAAATGAGGAACAGAGAAGTGCGGGGAAAATCTTTTGACCCAGACGTGTCACTGATTATTGTCGGGCTGCCTCAAGTGGATGGAGAAAATCTCGAGGCTAAAGTGAAGGAGCTGCTGCAGGATGGATTGCACTGTGACCCGGTGCCAAAGCTGGTGGCCACAGAGCGCGTGGTAAAGGTGGAGCTCACCTGGGTGGAGGATAAAGTGGTTGTTCTTTGTTTGAAGTCAAAGCTAAAAGATCATGGAAACTACAGGAGAGTCTATGTGTCATCTGCAAAGTCTCACGCGGAGAGACTCATGGAGACAAACTTGCGCACCCTTTTGGGCAAGATCCCGATTGCCAAAGACTACTATGTGGCTGGAAATGGGCGATTGATGAAACGGTCCCAAACAGCAAACAGTCCAGAGCAGCATGGGGCAGGAGTGTGACGAGACAGTGCTCAGCCTGTAATACTGAATTTGTTTTAGTTCACTGGAATGTGAACGGCTGGACGCTGAATAACTGTGAACTTAGAGCGCATATTCTCATGTCGCTAGAGCCTGATATTATTTCTTTAAATGAGACTCATCTATCCAATTTGATACCGGAGCTGGATGGCTTTACTTGGATTGGACACAATCGGATCGTGCACAGAAAAGCTGTTAAAGCATCTGGGGGTGTGGAAATATTTGTGAAAAATACTCTCTTGGACAGTTTTTCTTTGAGGATTGATAAAACCTATGAAGGGATTCTGTCTTTACGTTTTGAGCATGGTTTGTCACAATTTTCGTTTATAGTAATCTCATGCTACTTGTCCCCTGAAACCTCTACTTGGGGGCGCAATGCTGATCTTTTTTTAGCCCATTTACTTTCAGTAATTTATGCATCTGATGCTGATTCTGTTTATATATGTGGAGACTTGAACAGTCGTATAGGATGCTTATAAGATTTTGTGGATGAGGATGATATTCCCTCAAGAGTTGTGTTAGACACGGTATTAAACAATCATGGACACGCTTTTGTTGAATTTCTTAAAGACTCTAAATATTGTGTTTTGAATGGGAGGGTAAATCCAGAATGATTGCTTCACTTCTGTGTCTTTTAAGGGTGAAGCTGTGGTGGATTACATTGTCACCCCGCACACAGGTTTAAACGAGTTTGTTGAATTTAAAGTTCTCACCCCTCTGGAGCTGATAAAAAGCAACGAGTCTGATCTGATGAACCTTATTGATGACAGAAGTAAACTCCCTGATCATTCAGTGCTCTATTTGCGTCTTAAAACCATTGAAACAAATTTTTCAAATAATATGCAAGTTGGTTTACAAAATAAAAAGCCAATCAGAAAACTGCCTGTTAATTCTCTGGAGTCAGAAGTCTGTTGTGAGTCTCTATGTGAAATTGGTCTTCAGCTGAGGGAAGGTAGACAAACACAGGAAAATCTGAACCATTGTTATGGCTGGTTTTGTAAGGTTTTATATAAAGAATAGGATCAAAATAGACCAAAACAGAAATATAAAAGCAATAAAGGAATTTGTAAAAGAAATCAACCTTACTGGAACAATGAACTGCAGAGTCTATGGGAAAAACTGTGTTTATCAGAGAAAAAGTATTTAAAATGCAAAGAAATGGTTCTGAAAAGAGAGAGAGCTTCTTTCTGTGTTTAAAAACTGTCAGTCATTTTGATAAGATGTTAAAATTATTTAAAAGACGTTTCAGGAGGGGTAAAGCTCTTCAACTACAACTGCATTTGCAAAATAATAAATCACAGTTATTTTGGAGGGAATTAAATAAACTTGGACCTAAAAGTAGAAGGCCAATTCCGCATGAGATTTTAACAGACTCTGGAGAATCTGTCTTTCTAACAGAGCAAGTGTTGAACAAGTGGGAGTCAGATTATAAGAACTTGTTTACCTGTAATAGTAATTCCCACTTGTTTGATGAACAGTTTTTTCTGAATATGTGCAAATCCCAAAAACTGCTTGAAGACAATAGTTTTAAAATTTCTCTGAACTACTCTGACAAAATAAATCAAGATATTACAATTGAGGAAGTTCAAAAAGTCATTGAGAAAACTAAACTTCATAAAGCTGCTGGTGTGGACGGACTATCAAACGAGGTTCTTAAGTGTCCTAAATTGTTAACAACTTTACATTGTCTCTTTAGATTCTGTTTTAAGAATGGCTTTATACCATCTATTTGGTATAAATCAATCATCAAGCTGATTCCAAAATCCCCTCAAGCAGACCCAATAGTCGCTCTGAATGATGGAGGCATTAGCCTTCTGAGTACCGTGTATAAAGTGTTTTCTAGTATTCTAAATAATCGGTTATCTGAATACCCAGAAAGATACCAAGTCCTTGTAGAGGAGCAGAATGGATTCAGGAGAAATAGAGCGTCTATTGACAATATTTATGTTCTGTCCTCGGTGGTGAGAGCTAGACTGCAAGAAAGTAAAAGTACCTCTGTTTGTTTTGTGGATTTTAAAAAAGCATTTGACTCGATAGACAGAGATCTTCTTGAATATAAATTACTTATTTATGGTATTAATGGTCAATTTTATAAAGCTATTAAAGCTCTGTACAAGGCTCCATTAGCCTGTGTGCAGGTGAATGACCTAAAAACAGGATGGTTTTCTACTATTTGGAGGTAAACAAGGAGATGTTCATTCACCAACTCTTTTTTCTATCTATGTCAACGATTTAGCTCAAGAAATTAAGAAAACTAACTTGGGTATTGATATCAATAATTGGAACTTGAGCATATTACTTTATGCTGATGATATTATTTGATAGCGGATGAGGAAATAAAATTACAAGGAATGTTAAATACAATGAATATCTGGTGTAACAAATGGAGACTCACTATCAATAGTGATAAAAAACAAATCGTTCATTTTAGAAAGACTTTAGTACCTCAAAGTAATTTTCTGTTTTATTTTGGTAAAACTACTCTCATGTTTACTGATACCTATAAATATCTTGGTTTTGTTTTTAATAAAAATATGTTCTCAGAAGGGAAGCAGCTGTTTCAGATTCTGCTGGGAGGGCACTTGGCGCAGTGATAAAACAGATGAAGGTTTGTCCTGAGTTGAGTTTTGACACGTTTAGTAAATTGTACGATGCCATGGTGGGATCTGTGTTATTTTATTCTGCAGGAGTCTGGGGTTATGAAGACGCTCCTGAGTGTGATAAGGTTCAAAACAGGGCAATGAGATATTTTCTGGGTGTACACAGGTTCACCACTAAAGCCGGCATTGAGGGGGACATGGGGGTGGGGGGGGAACCTTGTGTGATTAAACAAAGAGCAGAAGTTCTCAGATTATGGAACCGGCTGGTGACTTTACCTGCAGAGAGACTTGCACGTAAAATATTTGATTGGGATAGAGCTCATATTTATCCCTGGTGTAATGATGTATTTAACATTCTGTCCTCTGTGAACCTACAATAATTATTTTTTAATTGTTTGAAATGTAAGATAGATAATGTTAAGGAAACTTTAGTTGGTTATTATGAAAAAGACTGGAAAATGAAACTGCTTCAAAAACCAAAATTATGAACTTATTTGCAAATTAAGGACACATTTTCTGCTGAGCCATATGTTATGTATCTTAAAAAGAGGACAAAGATCCTTATGTGCTCAACTGAGAGCAGGAGTGCTCCCCCTACAGGCGGAAGTAGGGCACTTTAAAGGCGTTCCTGAGGAGGAAAGACTCTGTGAGGTCTGTGAGCTGCGAGTGGTGGAGGATGAATTTCATTTTTTGTTTTATTGTCCTGTGTATGAGAAACAGAGACTTTGTATGTATGACGTCATAAAAAAGAAATGTCCTGATTTGTTTTGGTTATCTGAAGACAAAATTTTATGTTGGCTTTTTGAAAATGAAATCTTTTGTTTGGCAAATTTTGTGTCAAAGGCATGGACAGTAAGAATGGACACTTTGTATTCTGTTAGACTCTGATTAGGGGGGTTATTGGATTTTTTTTGTGATGGGGATGTATCTTTATGTATTGTGTATTTTGTTTTTCAGTGTCATATAAGCCCGTGTGGGCTGGGCACATTAGTGCATGACACTTAAATAAACCAAATCAATCAATCAAATACTAATATACTCAAACTCCTCCTCTCCTGCACCCATATTAAAATTAGCCAAAAAAATAAGAACAGATTTAGCATTGTGATGTTCACATTAGTGTGACATGTTTGTAATGAAATTACTCCATGTAGTTTGTGAAAAGCAAAACATACAATGACTGGTGTTAAACACCACAAGAGGGTTCTGGAAGAAATGTAATGAGGCATGGTCAGAAAATAAAGGCCATTCTTTGTCTTTTAACTTGGATCGCTCCTTATACTTGGTCTAAACTGAATAAGTAAAAAGTGTGCTAAGCAAGAAAAAAAGCAAAAGCCCTTTTGTTTTCCGCCCTTATTCATTATCTTAAATTAACAAACATTATCTATTTGTAAAGAGTTAGATTCTGTCATGATTCGAATAATGAAGCAGACCCAGACGCTGGAACTCAGGATGTGAGGATTGGAACAAAAATGTTTATTTTCCAGAACGGAATTTAAAGATGAGTCTTGAAGAGTTTCAAGTTCTTAATAAGGAGTTATTTGACCAGAGGCTGGAGTCTTGGCATGGCGGGAGTTTTGCCTTGGCTGAAGATGAAGCGTGGCAGGAGTCGAGGCTTGGCAGCAATCTTGGCATGGCTGGAGATTGGAAATGTGGAGTCAGACCAGACTGCCCTTGAGAGGGTAGACCCAGGTGGACACTCGTGGTGAAAAGACCTGAAGATGAGCCGAGGAAACAAGGTAAGCAAACGCTATAACTTGGAAACCGAGACAAAACTTGGTGACCAGACTAAGCACCATTATGGGTAACGAACTGGCGATGAATGCTGGAGCTGGATCTCCTTAAAAAGGCTGGCAGGTGATGAGATGAGTGTCCACAGCTTGTTTCAATCAGGAAAGCAGAGCGAGTGGGGAGGGGAGGAGAGACTGACAGAGGCACCATGACAGATTCACCCAATCTCCATGTCTTCAATCTGAAGATCTTCTGAATTTTTTCAGCGTCTCCTTAGCGTGGTGTAAATCGTTGACCTGTTTCCATGGTGACACCACTTCCAGCCACTATGCTGCTGGTGTTCGGTCTTGCCATCACTGGCATTTGGACTTCCAGCCGGTTCAGATGATCTGCGGCCGGGGTCCCCAAATCCAGGCCTCGAGGGGCGGTGTCCTGCTGGTTTTCCAGAAAACCTGCCTTATTTGCTGCTGATTACCTGGATCAGGTGTGTTTAGCCAAAAAGGATTTGGCCTGGATTTGGAGACCCCTGATCTGCAGCCTTCTTCACTGTTATGTAGATCCTTAGACTCATGTCCCAGTACACTCATCTCTTTATGTACAAAATGCCTTATTTTTTCTCCATGTTTTCAATTGCATAATCATTATCATTTAACAGATGCCGCTGCTACAAAAAGAATAAAAGCTAAAGTGAATGACTTAAAAATGCTGCCCCTAGCCAGGCGAATCCTTGCCTGCAACCTTGTCTCTCAGTTTTTGAAGGATGCTTTCAAGGTCTGAAAAACAAAGAAAATATCCAAACATACCTGGTTAAACTCCAAAGAATGCCCTGCTTTGATTTCTTCATTCATTGATGAAAATCACAGAATAAATGAGTCAAATCTCTCTAACAACATTGATAGAGAATCTTACATCTAGGAGTATAACATCAAAAACAATCCAGGAGCTGGATTTCCTTGGCCTTATCAAGGCCCTGACTTCTGTGGCTTTCTCAATGGCCCTTAGTAGCTCAAAAATCTAACGAAATAGACAAACATCATTACAAATAATGTGTGAAGACACATACACAGTTATGTTGTTTTTGACCAAAGAAGGGACCATGTTTGTCTGGTCTCATAGCAACACCACTTTATTGGAGGAGCAGGTGAGATGCCTGAGTGATGAAAACACAGACATCCTTCGATGATGCTTCACGAGGTGGCTTGCCACACACTCCAGGAGCAAGTTTGTGGTGTTCATATCAGCAGGCGTTTAAAAAAATCTGATACAGAAATAGTGCCTTCATCACAGAGATGGATCCTTTGCTGATAAGAGAAAGGGAGCTCTGTGGTTCTCTAAACTTCCCCTTCTAATCAAACAAATTTGCATTTGTTCACTTCAAAGTTAAACATTTTCGTTTTTAATACAAAAAACAAGTTATAAGCAGCTGAAAAGGTTATTTTTTTTCTGTTTGAATAAACATGACTGTCAGTATTCACAAGAAATATTTTCTCAAGCACAAGCACTGAAGAGTCAAGATTGTGCCATGAAAAGCTCCATTAGCAAATCCTAAAAAACTGACTTTAAAACATTTAACTCAGAGATTACTATATTATTTAAAAGTTGATTTGGAGTTGTTGGATTGAACTTTGACCATCA
This sequence comes from Oryzias sinensis, assembly GCA_037389245.1. NCBI lineage: Eukaryota > Metazoa > Chordata > Actinopteri > Beloniformes > Adrianichthyidae > Oryzias > Oryzias sinensis. Next base: position 660,289 of record CM074489.1, read on the forward strand.
TCCAATCCTGGAGAACAGCATCATCTAGCCGTGTGGCAAAGAACTGAACTCCAGCGAACGGTGGACTGCAACACGACGAGCAGCGAATTTCAGGCCTGGAGTGCAGTGTCATCTAACTCAGGCCGTCATCCAGCAACAGCAGGAAGCAACAGTAGGAAGCATCAACAGAGGAGTAGTGACTAAGCCACCATCCTCCAGCAGCAAACAGCACTAGCATGTATTCATTCATTCATTCATTTTCTACCGTTTTACCCCTTCCGGGGTCAAAGGGCTGCTGGAGCCTATCCCGGCCACTTGTAGGCAAAGGCAGGGGACACCCTGGACAGGTGGCCAGTCTGTCGCAGGGCACAGCAGTAGCACCAGCATAAAAATAGTTAAAATATGTTAATAGTTAAAAATGCCACCCAAATAAAGGAATAGTTAAAGAAACAAAATGCAGAACAAGATACGCCGATTGCACTACTCGAATGTCGTGTGTCGGATTTTTAACATTATGCCCGTATGATCAATGTCATTATAAGTGTGATTGAATGCCCCCTAACAGTCGCACCCTAAATGGAGACTTCCTTAAAAACTTGACAAAAGTGACAAAAAAGAATGAAGTTACAATATACCCATTGGACTGTGCTCCAACACTGAATGAGGGAGGTTGCCTCCAAGGACCTCAGCCCGACTGCACCGATGGGTAGCCAACTAATAACGCCAAGGGAGATCTCCAATCAACCTCTGCACCAGGAGTACCTGCTCAGGACCCAAATACACACAACCCCAACAGTGATAAAAAAAACGCACAAAACAGAGGAGGTGAGCAGGACATCACAACTTGTAGGCTGAAACAGGGGGGTCCCCTCCTTACACCCACTGCTATTTGGCACCTACCACCCACCAGCTACAGCAAGGATAAAGGGAGAAGGCAGCCACCTCCACCCATGTCCAACCACCAAGAAACTAAGACGGGCAAAAAAACACATTTTAAAATAAACAAGAACAAGGAACCCTAACAGAACCTTGTTCTCACATTTAGTCCATTTACCGTCCTGTTCCAGTAGCCCACTTTCCATCAGGGTGCTCTGGTCCTTCAGCACATGACAATGAACCACATTGTCTCTCATGTTGTGAGGTAGGCATTAACTGAAGTAGCCTACCTCACAACATGAGAGACAATGAACCACATGTCATGCCGGCTCAGACGTCGCTTGGCCAAACAAGGTCTGCGTCAGGTGCTGAGGGACCAGAACACCCTGATGGAAAGTGGGCTACTGGAACAAGACGGAAATGGACTAGATGTGAGAACAAGGTTCTGTTAGAATGCTACTACTCGAGTAATCCCACCCAGAGGGGTTACATGCAGAGAATGTGGAATGTATGGATGCTTCGAAACCCACAATCAAGGCTAACTGCCAAACAACTGGTAGCCCAATGCTCTAACATCCACAAACGGCAACTCCTATCACAACTTGAGATTGAAGCGATACAATACAATGGCAATACCACGAGAGAGCCAGAACAACAGGTCAGAGAGGAGGTTATACCACACTCCCACCCTGAGATTGGGTACACAGCCCCAACAACCACAATTACGCTGAGCGAGGCAGCAACTGACCTGAAAGACAAGATCATGTCTACAATGAACACTAGGCAACCCCAACACCAGCTACAACGGTTAAGTGATGTACCGCCTGAAAGTCTACTGGAAACTGTGAATGAAGCATTGAGGGCAATTCCTACCACAACCATCACAGAAACAAATGAACAGGTTTACACTTCAGCAGCAGTGATCCTTGACATGCTTGGCTACAAGAGCAACCAAGGAAGAAAACAGTACCCACCATGGAAGCAACGGTTAGAGGCCAAAATCAAGGCAACTCGGAAGGATGTGAGTAAGCTGACAGAGGCTCAAAGAGGTACAATGAGAAAGCAAGTACCTAAGAGATACAGCCAGATGCCCATACCTTTTTTTTAATGCATATCTTATTTATTTATTTAAGTGAGACAATAGAACAACTAAACAAAACAACACAAAACAAAACAGCAAACACTTGAAAAAACAGATCTGAAAAAAACACAGACAGCTACCAATGCTAACACATAAAATGTTTGTGCGTGCGTGGGCGGGTATGTGTTATCTAAGGGCAACGAGAGAGAATTCCATCCCCAAGCTTGATCTGACCATCACACATTCTGTTAGCTATACATATTTAGGGGTACATTATTAGAGAATCATATAGATAGACCGGAAAGGCTCGAGACATATATAATTATGCATTCATTGTATTCTTGGTACTGGAAAAAAAAAAAAAAAACAATAACGGTCTCCCCCCTGGAACCCACCATAATCATCTTGTCATTGTTTCAAAAATAAATAAATAGACAAAACAAATAAACAAACAAAGTTGAGAATGATTACACATAACCATCAGACAGACGCCTGCAAATGAAGTGAATAGGACATTATAGAGAGAGCAGCAGCAGTCTCACTATTACCACGCTGACGCCTTTCATCCTCAAGAGCCACAGTTTCTGTGCTCCGCAAGAAACTCCAGCCACGCCACTCACCAAGAACTCCAGCCTCGCCTCTCCCAAGAGCCTCAGCCACGCTCCTCGTCTGAACACCAGCCACGCTTCTCGCCAGGATCACACACTCAGATCTACAGTCACGTCTGCCCATAGCCCTGTCTGGATCAGTAAAATAAATCTTTACTTACCTACCACTTACCTGCCTTTTCCTTCTGGGTTCCAGCACCTGGGTCCGTCTTGTGTTCTGATCATGACATTTCTGCATCTAAGGTAGCTAAGATGGTGTGTTCTTGCTGTACATTAGAATGATGTATTAAATTAAACAGTCTTCGTGTGTTGCTATAGGAATGTCTTCCTTTAATAAAGCCAGTTTGATCTGGGTGAATTATATGGAGGGTTACTTTTTCAATCCTGTAAGCTAAAGCTCTGCTGATGATTTTTAAGTCTACATTAATGAGAGAGATTGGGCGATAATTTGATGGGAGAGTTAGGTCTTTATTAGGCTTTGGGAGCAGAGAGATGAATGCTGTATTCATGTGTTTTTGGAATTATTGAGGTTTTCTTTATTTCTGTAACTGCTCTGATGAATAATGGAGATATAATATTCTTATTGTGATAAGAATTATAAAAGTGCTTATAGAATTCAGCCTGGAAGCCATCGGGTCCTGGTGAATTATTATTTTCCATGCCATTAAGTGCAGCTACCAGTTCCACATCTGTTAAAGATTTGTCTAATTTGTCCGCTTGTTCTTTGGTAAGTTGAGGCAGCTCAATACTATTAAGAAATGAGTTGATGGCTTCTTGTCCAGTGTTGTTAGTAGAGGTGTATAAATTCATATAATATTCTCTGAATACTTCATTAATTTCTTGAAGTGAGGTTGTCAGCTGCCCAGCTGAGTCCCTTAAAGTAGAAATCATTGTTCTTTCTTTATTTCGTTTAATTTGGTTAGCCAAATATCTACCTGATTTGTTTTCATGGTGAAATTTTTCTTGTCTTAATCTTTGAATTAAAAATTGTGTCTTTTTGTTTTTTATAGTGTTTAATTGAACTTGATATTTTCTTAATTCGTTATGTGTTTCTTCTGTTGAATTATTAGCGTTCTATGATTTGAGTATTTTAATCCTTTGCTCTAGTTTCTCCTCTTCTTCTTTTTCTTTCTTTTTTTTATAAACAGAATACAATATGATTTTTCTTCACAGAATTGCCTTGGCTGTTTCCCACAACACTGTGGATGTCAATTCTGGCATGTCATTAATTTCGAGAAAGGATGTCCATTCTTTCTCAAAATATCTGTCAAATTCCAGATCTTTAAGAAGCGATGTATTGAATCGCCATCTGGCACTGGAATGTAACGGGAGCGTGATCACTGACTATGATTGAATGAATTTTTAAATCTGAGATCTCTGATATAATCGAGTTACTGGTTAAAAAGAGATCAATGCGAGAATAAGTGCCATGGACAGATGAAAAAAAAGTGAACTCTCTGGTTTTGGGGTTTTGAGATCGCCAACAGTCTGTAAGGCCAAATTCATTCATGAACTCTTTTATTGTATTTGTGGATTCCCAATTACGTTTACTGTTATTTTTGTTGGACCTATCTAATGATGGATCAAGTACTGTATTAAAATCCCCTCCTATAATAATTGGGCAGTTGGAAATATCTGAAATAAATGAAAAAAAATCTGAAAAAACAACGGATCATCTGTATTGGGCCCATATATATTACCAATTGTTAATGGGTTGTTGATGATCGAAATATTTAAGATGATAAAACGTCCTTCAGGGTCTGTAATTGTTTTATTGACCATGTAATTAATTCTTTGATTTATGAGGATACTGACCCCTCTCTGCTTTGAATTATAACACGCTGAGAACAGATGAGTAAATTTTGATGTTGCCAATTTGCTTTGGGTTAAATCTGTTAAGTGTGTTTCTTCGAGTAAACAGATGTCTGCTTCCAAGCTGTCCAAGTGAGTAAAAACATTATTCTTCTTTATCTGTGAGCCAATCCCAGGTATGTTCCAGGTTACAAATTTTATTGTTTGCATGTTAAGTTAATTGTTGGGAAAAAATAATTGTTAAAGTTATTATATGTATGTAAATTTTCCAAATGAATAATATATTTGTGTGTCGATGAGTATGTGTGCAGGTGCATGAGTGTGGATATGAACACATACCAATGAAAGATTTGTATGAGTATATGCGAAAGAAACAACAAGCATTTGAAAGACTGACAGTTACCAAACTGACTAAAGCACCAGAAAAATAGGGACTGGTGGAACATGTAAACATAATACAAATAACCCTTATAGTGAGATTCTATGCCGTAACAACTTAAATGTTAAAGCATACTCCTTGTGTCCGTGAGTATTATAATGAGAGGAATCAATATAGCCAGGGAGTAATGTCTTCTTTTTTAAATATTTTTCCATCGACGTATAACTTATCAACTGATATAAAAGCTCTCTTACCTTCTTGCATCATTTTTTTTGTATAGGGAAGAGCTTCTTTCTTCTGTTGATGATTTCTTGAAGAAATTGGTCGTTAATTCCAAACTTGGTCCCTTTTAACTGTTTCCCTTGACGCTGGACCATCTGCTTTTGTTTAAAATGTTCGAATTTTGCCACAATTGGTCTTGGTCGAGTGGAATTGGACCGCTGAAGTCCTAGACAGTGCACACGGTGGAAGGAGATGAAGTCAACAGTTTCCGCTGGGAATTTTAGTTGATTCGTCTTTAGTTGAAGACCTTGATTGTTTTTTGAGGCTCTTATGTAGGTGTTTCTTTGATTCCAGAAAAGACCAGACTGTCTCTCATACTAAGGGATTGTAAATCCAGAATTGTCTCTTTCATCCTTTTGTTTTCTGCAGTAATGGAGAGCAGCTGGTTGTTTGCAGCGGCTATTGTATTTGTTAGATCCTTTACTGAAGCTTGGAGCAATTTATTTTCTATGGTGAGAGTGTCTATTTGTTCTTGGCTGTACTCCAGACTGTGGCGAAGATGTTGGAACTCCTTATGCAAGACTTCAATCAGGGCCACTCTGGCATCAAGTGACAGAAGTTTCTTGTCTATTGACATCAACGTGTTGTTTACCTCTGAGAGGGACTGCAAAGATGTTGACATAGCCGATTGAGGTGATGATGAGAGGTCTAAAGTGGCAGGTGAGTCTGGAATGCGTGGCTTTTTGGCCTTGTTAGCTCGCCCCATTGTGCAAAGGTTGTAGATGTTATCGATGTAGTCCTCCAAATGGGTCAGGTCAGTTTTTTGATCCAGTTTTTAGAAAATATCCGAGAGAGGAAGCAAAAAAAAGATGATGCCCATACCCGAAGCACTGGAAACTGCCAAACATAGGCTCCTAGCCTTGAGCAGCCGCCTAAAGAGGTACACAAAAGACAATGAAGCCAGACGAATAAACAGGCTCTTCGCAACTCAACCTGCAAAAGTGTACGCTCAGTGGCAGGGTCAAAACAGCTGAGCAGACCCACCAAGGCTGGAAACTGAAAGGTACTGGAAAAGTATATGGGAGAAAGAGACAGCACATAACAGCAATGCCCAGTGGCTGGTCTCTCTGAGACAGAAAATAACATAGCAACCTCTCTGAACAGAATCCAGTAACCATCACAGTCGCAGACATCCAAGAAAGAGTCTCAGGTATGAAGAACTGGACAGCACCGGGCCCTGACATGATACATGCCTACTGGCTAAAGAAGCTCACAGCACTCCACGAGCGCCTGGCAGCACAAATGAACCAGCTGCTAAGAGATGGGACTCACCCCGAATGGCTAACGGAAGGGCAAACGATCCTGATCCAGAAGGATCCCTCAAAGGGTGGCGTCCCATCCAACTACCGACCAATAACCTGTCTGTCCACAACATGGAAGCTCATGTCTGGCATCATTGCAACTGTAGGAAAGAAATCTTCGCTTTTCAGTTCTTTCCGTACATGCGTGTTCAGTAATCGAGAGTGGTCAAGCAAACAAGGATTCAACCGGATTAAAAATACACGAAGTTTATTTCCCTGACAATAGTTCTAAAGCACAGATTAAAACATTAATGCAGATATATCTGGATTCTCAAGTAAAGATCTACTGACGCACAAGTTACATGCGAATTACTCGTAGATTTTCCTAAGAACAATGGAAAACTTTAAAACCAGTCTTTTTAAGATGTGTTTGAATCTCCGCCTTCCGGAAAGATAATGGCCGCTGGATCTCCGCCCCGGAACACTCTGATTCGTCAGCCGGTATCCCTCGTGCTTCCACCGGCCAATAGCTGAAGGTTGCCAGCTCCGGATCCGCTCCGCCTTTCCAGGGGTGGGGGCATTTCACCGGCGCACACAATCCATGATCAAAAGGAGTCCTCATCTGGTTCAAAATAAATCATACCAGCCAAACGAATACTCCATCACCGGCACGAGATCAGAGGTCAGCTTCATCTTCCACATGAGAACACGAATCTGAACACTTTCCCAAGGATAAGGTGTTCAACCCAGATAGTAGAAATGTAGTCCATGACCTATTTATTGCATCTCTGGAAACTCCTAGATTTGCACAAAGAAGTCCTAGTTGCTGCTGCAACTACAAAGCACAAGTGAAGGTCACTGGAGAATAAGTCCTGTTGAGTTCAAAATGAGTTCACTTCACACTAAAGATAAAGCTATAACATAATGAAGAATAAGATATTAAAACATACATTTTCTACACAACCAAGATAAATAGGCACATGGATCAATACATGAGTAACACACAGAAGGGCAACATTTTGCACATACACAAAATAACCAGTTCTTTGAAATATTGTTTACAAATCTGTCTAAATCTGTGATAGTGAGCACTTCTCCTTTGCCAAGACAATCCATCCCTCCTTGCAGGTGTGCCATATCAAGATGCTGATTAGACAGCATGATTATTGCACAGGTGTGCCTTAGACTGGCCACAAGAAAAGGTCACTCTAAAATCTTCCGTTGTATTACACAGCACAATGCCACAGATGTCGCAAGGTTGTGCTGTGGAGGAGGCGGCGCGAGCAGTCGCAGCGGCCCCTAGCTCTCTCAGTGCCCGTGTCTGTGTTTATTTTAGTTTTGCTTATTTTATTTTATTTCATTTTTCTTATTTATTTATGGTTCTATTTATGATGCTTTTTCCCCGCCAGCCTACAATAGAACACAAGTACAGTTGACAGAGACTGTTGGAAATTAGAAACAGCAAAATATGCAACGTTTTGGACACTAAACCAGATATGCTGGAAGAGCTGGGATTACTACCCCAGCCAGAAACCACTACACGGAACTCACCATCCGCGCCCACCCCAGGAAGGACGCACCGAAAACGGTGCGCAAGGACAAGGAAGAGGGGACATCGTGGAGGTATCAAAGCCCGACTGGCAGCTCACCCAACTCGTCCAGCCATACCATCTATACTTCTGGCTAATGTGAGGTCCCTGGACAGCAAGATAGATGATGTTCGTCTACTCCGATCAGCGAACCGGACAATGAGTAATTGCTGTGTGTTCATCTTCATGCAAACATGGCTAAACAACAACATTGCCGACTCTACCATACAACTGGAACAACTAACGTGCTATCAGGCGGACAGAGACCTCGTAGACGGAGGAAAAACACGCGGCGGCAGGGTCTGTGTTTACATTCGTGACGCGTGGTCCCGGGACACTCAGCTGGTACGCAAACACTGTTCACCGTGGGCAGAGTTCATGATCCTGAAGTGTCGTCCTTTCTACCTGCCGAGGGAGTTTACTGCGATTTTATTAGTGGCAGTATACATCCCCCCGACAACCAACAACAGCGACAGGAATGCGGCACTAAATGAACTATACCATGCTATTGATGAACAACAAACAGCCCATCCAGATGGCTTCATTATTCTTGCCGGAGACTTCAACCACGCTGATCTCAAAACATTCCTATCAAAATTTCATCAGCATGTGAACTTTCCAACAAGAGGAAACAACATACTGGACCTTGTTTACACTCCTCACAAAACAGCCAAAAGAGCAACCCCCCTCCCCCACATCGGAACATCAGACCACATCAGTATCATGCTAACGCCTGCATACAGACAAAGGGTGAAACTTGAAAAACCAGTCTTGAAGAAAGTAAGAGTGTGGCAATAGGGAGCATCCTCTGCCCTTCAGGACTGCTTTGAAACAACCGACTGGGACATGTTCAAACAATCTGCCACCTACAACAACCGGACAGACATCGAGGAGTACACAGAAACAGTAACCTCCTACATCACAAAGTGCATCAATGATGTGACACACACAAAAAGCATCATCATTCGATTCAACCAGAAACCATGGCTGACAGGGGAAGTCAAAGGGCTGTTGAGAGCCAGAGACAATGCCTTCAGAGCAGGGGATGAAGCTGGCCTAAGAAAAGCAAGAGCCAACCTGTCCCAGGGCATCAGGAAAGCAAAAAAGGACTATATGCTCAAAGTCTCTTCCCACTTCAACAACAGCAGAGATGCACGGAGCCTGTGGTAGGGCATCCAGGCCAACACAGACTACAAGCCTGCACCACAGAGCTGTGAGAACAACACCCCCCTTCTCAACAACCTGAACAGCTTCTTTTCACGCTTTGAAGGACTAAACAGCACACACCCACAGAAAACGCCCCACTCCCCCCAGGATCAAACTCTGCACCTGACAACTGCCACCGTGAATAGGACACTCTCCACCATCAACCCACAGAAAGCAGCAGGTCCAGACAATATCCCGGGCCGTGTGCTGAAGGACTGCGCAGAAGAGCTAAAGGATGTCTTCACAGACATCTTTAACATCTCCTTGGAGCAAGCCATCATCCCATCCTGCTTCAACGACTACCGCCCCATAGCACTAACGCCCATCATAATGAAGTGCTTTGAACGGCCAGTCATGTCACACATAAAATCAACCCTTCCCCCCACCCTGGACCCCTTTTAGTTTGCATACCGACCCAAACGATCGACAGACGCCATTTGTTCTGCTCTCCATCCAGCTCTCACCCACTTAGACAAAAAGGACGCATATGTGAGAATGCTGTTCATAGACTTCAGCTCACATTTAACACAATAATACCATAGCAACTCATTTGCAAACTGGACAAGTTGGGTGTTAACACCACCATCTGCAACTGGCTACTGGACATCCTCAGCCAAAGACCACAAACAGTATGTGCCGGCAACAACACCTCAAACACCATCATTCTCAACACCGGGGCACCCCTGCTCTTCACCCTGCTGACACATGACTGCACAACAACCCACAGCACCAACCACCTTGAGAAATTTGCAGACGACACAACTCTGGTGGGTCTCATCACCAAGGGCGATGAGACCCACTACAGAGAAGAGGTGGATCTGCTGACAAAATGGTGCAGAGACAATAACCTCCTGCTAAATGTCAGCAAGACAAAGGAGATTGTTGTCAACATTCAGAGGGGCCACACTCAACACCTGCCACTGATCATTGATGGTACTGCTGTGGAGAGAGTGAGCAGCACAAAATTCCTGGGGGTACACATCAGTGAGGACCTCTCCTGGACCGCCCACACCACATCATTGGCAAAGAAAGGTCAACAACGTCTCTACTTCCTGCGGAAACTAAAAAGATCAGGTGGTTCACCAGCCATCATGACCACATTTTACAGAGGAACCATCAAGAGCATCCTCTCCAGCTGCATCACTGTGTGGGGGGCAGCTGCACACACAGCAACAGGAGAGCCCTGCAGCGCATAAACAACACAGCCAGGAGAATCATTGGAGCACCACTACCCTCTGTACAGGACTTATACATTACCCGCCTCACCTGCAAAGCACTAACAATCGTCAAGGACGCACACCACCCTGCACACAACCTGTTCAGCCTTCTGCCCTCGGGGAGGGGGTACAGGAGCCTCCGCTCCCGCACCACCAGACTCAGAAACAGCCTTACACACCAGGCCATCAGGATGCTAAACACCACCAGATACTGACTGGTTGTCTGAGTCCATTGACCCCCTCAATAAAACAAAACTTAAGATTTCAGAGTGGCCTTTTCTTGTGGCCAGTCTAAGGCACACCTGTGCAATAATCATCTGTCTAATCAGCTTCTTAATATGGCACACCTGCGAGGTGGGATGGATTGTCTTGGCAAAGGAGAAGTGCTCACTATCACAGATTTAGACAGATTTGTGAACAATATTTCAGAGAACTGGTTATTTTGTGTATGTGGAAAATGTTTCACATCTTTGAGTTCATACCATAAAAAATGGGAGCAATAACAAAAGTGTTGCATTTATATTTTTGGTCAGTGTATATTTACAGTATATATTAAAACAGTTATATACATACAGTTCATTTTTTCCACAATGTAACATCTAAATTGTTTCATCTACTTGTGTGTGTATACATATGTTCTGTTTGTACAAATCCATTATTTTGCCCAACTCCTTCACAAGGAATAACTCCAGTTAGCAAACCTGTAACAGGTGTTCTGGATGGTGAGACAGCTGCTGGTCCCTGGATTGCTTCCATTTTCAACAAACTATGTAACCTATAATAGAGAAAAAGAGTGAGTAAAAATAATTTACCAATTGAAATTATCCCAAAAGATTACTAGGGGTTGAGATAACAATCTCAGGATTTCTGCAAAACTTACTATTTCATTTAGTTTTGTCCCGCCGGGAAAGGATGCAGAGGAGCCAAGGTGAGGAGGTTTTGTGTTTATTCCAGAACAGTTAAACATGTAGCACCACAGTTGCCCAACGCAGGACCGCACCAACACGCGACACCTCCATCTCGCTCATCATTTCACTACCTGTGGCGCTCCTTTTTAAGCGCTAAGCCACACCCATTGGGCGTTGCTCCTCATTAGCTGCCAGGTGGCACCACAGGTAGTAATTTCAAAACATAAAATACATGAATGCACAAACAATAAAACACAGTGTGCCCCCCCCCCCTCGTCATCTGTCGGTGCCACACCGTCACACCATCCCCCTCCTCTGAGGGATTGACGATGTGCGGCAATCCAAACCAGCCGTCCGCCACCGTGCAGGCACTACGCCGATCCACCAGACAGTTCGGCAGGCGTCCCTTGCCAATGCTGAGGCCCTGCAGTTCAACGGCCAGGCATCAGTGGGTCCTTCCTCCAGCTCGTGCTCCTCCGCCCATCTCCTCGCGTCGGACAGATGCAGGGGCTGCAGCTCCTCGGTGCGCCACCCCGCTCGGTCCCAGCCCCGGCAAAGGCCCTTCCATCGGCCACACGCCGCCGCTGGTCTCCTTCCGGGTGGCACCTTAGCCGATCAGAGCCGCCGACAGCAAGTTCCTGGCGAGATGTTATGGCTCTCCTGGAGCACTCCTCTGACGACCCGGTAGACGTTGGTCCACCCCTGTCCATCTCCGCGCAGGCCTCCAACGCCTGCGTAGGCAGCAGTGGAACCGGGCGGTGTCCCCATCCCGCCTCCGGCCGTCTCCGTGCTTCGGCGGTCCACCCTTGCTGCCCGCGTGGTCCACCGCTCGTCATGGGCGCCGAGCTGGACGCGGTATGTTCTCCTCGGGCCCCTTGCCAGGCCTGAAGGACTGCCAAGGCCACCCCGATCCACCCCCTCTTCCTTAGAGGATGGACTTCCTGGAACGGAGCTGTGCCTACAGATCTTCCTCCCCACCTCTGCGTCCTCACCTTCTTGTGGTCTCCTCTGCGATCCCACTTCTGACACCATATGTGACGGGGTCCCGCCGGGAAAGGATGCAGAGGAGCCAAGGTGAGGAGGTTCTGTGTTTATTCCAGAATAGTTAAACATGTAGCACCACAGTTGCCCAACTACAAATACTAGCAAGGCAAAGCACCGTGGTATTAACTGGGGCAAGTTATGGCAGATATGCTTACAATGTATTAATTTAAAATGGGAAATGTGTGTCAAATTACACAAATGCATCACGTTACTTTCTTCAAAGTCCTTCTTCAAGCAGATGTAGAGAGTGATCCTTTGATACGGCCTGCCAACTTCATGCTAATAAGCCTCAACGGTAAAGGGACGTTGTGTCCCAGGGGTATTAACAACCTCTGTGCCATCCAGATACAACAGCACAAAAGGTCCATCTTTTATATTTTTATTAAAGTCCTTCATTTTTTTAACAGACTTGATTGAACAGACTTGTGGCAGTGTTGCCACGATCTGTTTGTAGGGATATATCTTTCCCACGTTGTGGCATCAAACCTCCTTTCTGCATGGTCATCAAGCCAATATTTATCTGAAAGTAAAAAACAGGGAAACAGAACTGTATTAAGTTTTTATGTTTTGTGTTACACATTGCCAGAAGGTCCAAATGAACAAATATTATTTTTTGCTACTGTACCTCAAAGCAAAAACGAAGACAACTTTGTCACTTTGTCAAGACAACAACCTTTAAATTGCAGATTTTAATAAAACAGTTGGTTTATGAAATGATTTACCTTTTTGAATAATAGCTGATTAAATGACAAGCTGCAATATGTTTTGACTAATTTGAGGAATAAAGTATTTGTATTTGTTGGTGGCAGAGAGATTTCATTTTAGCAGATGTAATCAGAAACACGACCAGCCGGTGGCAGAGTATGCGTTGCGAGTTGACAAGGAGTGCAGCCCACTGTGAGTTTGGTGCCAACCTGGACTCCTCACTGTGTGATCTTTTTGTAAGTAGAATAAACAATGAGGCTTGCCAGTGAAGAATACTCTCAGAAACCAACCTTACTTTCACAAAAGCTTTTGAGATTGCCTTAAATATGGAAACAGCGAACAGAGAAGCCCGTCAGCTGCGGGTGGTTGGAAATGAGAGTGTAGGAACAGCCAATGTCCACAAGGTGGACGCAAGAAACTGCTACAGGTGCAACGGCAAAAACCACACAGCAAATGAGTGATATTTTAAGGATGCCAAATGCCATAACTGCGGGAAAATGGGGCACATTAAGAAGGCATGTCGCTCAAAAGCTCAAACTAGGAGCAGAGAAAAACAAAATGCCAAGGGAAAACACTTCAACACACAAAACGTGGAAGTTGAAGATGAGGCTGAACTAGGACTGTTTAGCATTCTGACTGTAACATAGATGACATTGACTTATATAGGGGGACATTTATTGTTGCTAACACAGAGTTAGAGATGGAAATAGATACTGGAGCTGCCACGAGTGTCATACCACAAGTTAAGTACAAAGAGAAATTTTCACATTTTCCACTGTAGACAGCAACAGTCAGACTCAAGGCTTGCAATGGAGGTCACATCCCAGTTTTAGGCCAAATTACAGTACTAGTGAGCTATGGACAGGAGTACAAAGAGTTATCTTTGTTAGTGGTGAAGGGGGTGGATCAACTCTGTGTGGTAGAGATTGGTTAAAGGAGTTCAGTCTAAACTGGCAGCAGATTGAACCGCTAACTTCACCCACATGTAAGTCACTCACAGAGGTGCTGGAAAAGTACTCAGAGGTTTTTACAGATGAGCTAGGAATGCTTAAAGACATAAAAGCAGCATTAGTGGTGAAACCTGATGTGCCGCCCAAATTTTGTAAAAGCAGGCGCCTTCCATTTGCTATGAAAGAGTGAGTAGAAGGGGAACTTAAAAGACTGGAAGATGCTAAAATGATTTCTCCAGTGACGATTAGCACTGGGCAGCACCCATAGTTTCTGCGCAGACACATTCCTACCAGGCTGGATTTTCTGCAGCCGTGCACCAAGAAGCGGATGAGAAAGAGACAATATCACCAGAAAGACTGCCATGATTACGGTGCAGCAGGTCATTCGTTTGAAGTGGATGATGCAGTGTATCTGCATTGCACTGTGAGTGGGGGTCACAATTGGATTCCTGGTATGGTGGTGCGACAGACTGGTCCAGTTTCCAACAAAGTCCGAGAGCGGGATTCTGGCAGAGTTCAAGCTGTACCTGCGGCAGACCAAGTGCTCTCGACAGAAGAAGTGGAGACGAGCTGTGGAAGTTTCCCACAAAAGGGAGATTTTCCTAAACAGTCACCTGAGCCAGTGGTTTTGAGACGCTCAAAACGTGAAATTAAACTTACCCTTAGATTTCAAACTTGATATTTAAATAGTTCTTTTTGAGATTAATGACCATAGGACAGACCGTAAGAAACCTGTATGTTTTTCATTTTTTTTGTCTTAGGCGCTTTTAAGATTACATCCTATGTTGTTAATTTGTCCCAGTTAAAAGGGGAGGTTATGTGGCACATTGGCTAGTTATTGTTCATAACACTAAAGTCTGATTTTATTGTAAGGCCGTGAATGTTACACTGTTAAGAATAAGCACGTGCCAAGTGCTATGTGTGTTCGGGAGTTGTAACAATGGCGGAATAAAGAGCCAACCTGAACCAACGTTTCATCATTGAAGATACTACAATCATGATGTGACATGCTACGTTATTTAACTTGAGAAAAACTAAACCAACCAAGTTACATTAAAAGACCCAGTTAGACAGACTAACATCATGTATTAGTCCCTTAGACAGGTTTAAGGTGCTATTTATAAAAGTTCTTAGGTATTTTCTTTGTTACTTCTGACTCTTGCCAGCGACTCATACTGCTAACGCGGTAATGAGCTAACAAACGCCGGTAATTAGCTACTATTGATAACTATTGATAACGCTCATATACTTACTCAAATGTTGAACAGTGTCTCCAACAGAAGATTACAGCGGATGTTGCAATAAGATTAAAGAGCAAACGTTCGGTGAAAGCTAAACTGATTCTTTCCCGCACTTCTGGCAGAACATCCTCGATGATCCATCTGCTTTACCCTCCTAGTCAAAACCATTGACAGTCAGTCAAAACTCAAACATCCAGTCAGCGATGTCCTAAAGCACCTTCCTCTTCCGGGTTGTTCTTGTTTTTCATTTCATTTTGCTCTCTGAAAGTTTTGTTTTCTTCTATTTTTTTCCCTTTTTGAATTGTGATTTTTTTTTTATTCTTTTTTCATTTTTTATTGTTTGTTTTGCTTTTTGAATTGTGATTTTTTTAAATTCTTTTTTTATTTGTTTTGCTTTTTGAACCGTGGTATTTTTTAAATATTTTCTATTATTTTCTGAAAAGTGTTTTTATTTTTATTTCTGGATTTTTTTTTAATTTAATGTTGTTATTATCAATTGGTTCGCTTTTGGAAATTTGTTTTGATTTCTAAAATGTAATGTTGTTTTTTGTATTATTTGTTTTCGCCTTCCTATTTTCATTGTGATAATTAAAATGTTTTTAATGTAATTAAAATGTTAGAGTGTGATTTGCACTTCAGGGCCACCGTATATGACCCCACCCTTACATTTACGTGTTCTCCCTAACATGACAAAGGTGAATAAAGGTGGAGAGGATTTCATGTAATCCATTGACACCAATGAAGATCACAAATCATTGAAGAAAAAAGGTTCAGAGCACTGTCTAGTAGTGGGTCTAGATGACCCGACTCCCAACGTTAAAGTACCTAGGATAGCACAAGGGTTACTGACAGATTGAAATCTGCCATCAATTCAGCACTAAGGCCTAATATAGGCAGATTATGTTACTTATAAAAGCCATTGATAAGATTAAAAAATAATGCTTTATCAGTAAAATAGACAAAACACTGTTTCAAGAATTTTCATAACAAAATTTGATCAAATATCAAAAGTTAAAAAAAATATGTGCAATACAATGTTACATTAGGAAAAAATGATTAATCAATGTATCTGTTTTTGGAACAAGTGAAATAATATCATTAGAAATCAACCAATTTAACCATTTTGAATAATTGATTAATCTTTTTTTGTATTTTCTATAACAAAGTAATACTGTGAAGTAAAATTTAAAAAGAGTCCTTAATCTGTCGATTGTCCTAGGTTGGTATTATTTCTTCTGCTGATTAACAGCCTTTCTTCAGGAAACAGAGTTTATAGTTCTGTCATGACTAGCTATGTTAGGCAGACCCACATGCTGAAACCCATAAGGAAGACAGAAGGTGAGTAGTGGTAAATAAGAAGTTTTATTTTCTCTTATGTCATTAATGTAGAGGCGTAGCAGGAAGGCGGCGAGGCTGGAGAGTCGGCGTGAGCTCGTGATGTGACTTGGGGTTCGGCGATGGCTTGTGACGTGACTTGAGGATCGGCGATGGCTTGTGACATGATTTGCAGTTCAGCGATGGGTCGTGACGTGGCTGGAGGTTCGGCGAAGCTTCGTGGTGAGGTAGGTTGTTTCAGGGGGTTGTTTGGGTAGTCAGGGATTCTGGCGTCCACTCGTGGGTTTGGAGGTCCTGAAGACAAGGCAAAGATTCGTGAGGCGAGAGCAAAAGATACATAGCATGAAAACCAAAAGACCAGACGAAGCACCATCAGGGGCAACGAACTGGCAATGAACACTAGTCCTGGAGTTCCTTAAGAAGGTCTGGCAGTGTGATGAGTTGAGTGGACGGAATGGGAATGGGATGAATCAGTGGCCAAGCAGATAGGGGAAGGGGGAGGAGAACTGACAGAGGCACCATGACAGTACCCCCCCCCCTCAACGACCGCCTCCAGGCGGTCCAGGACGGCAATCAGGATGGGCCCGAAAAAAAATCCTCAATGAGACGGGTCCAGGATGAGAGAGTGAGAGATCCAAGATCGCTCCTTGGGACCGTAACCCTCCCAGTCAACCAGGAACTGGAATCCACGACCCACACGCCGGATGTCCAGAACACGGCTAACCGTGAAGGGAGGGGCACCGGCGATGATAAGGGCGGGCGGCGGGGAAGCGGACAGCGGGCACAGAGGACTGTCCAATACGGGTTTAGTTTGCGAGACAGGAAAAGAGGAGTGTACCTTGAGGGCTTCCGGTAAGCGGAGGCGGACACAAGTACGATTGATAATCCTTTCAATGGTTTAGGGTCCGATATACCGAGGAGCCAGTTTCCGGGAGGTAGCTTGAATGGGTATGTTACTGTAACACGGTTGCCAATTCAGGCCATTGTATTTTTTCTTTTTTTTTTCCTTTCCTCCCTCACCTGTTACGTGTGTACGACGTGCCTTGCGTGCCTTGGGTCATGTGACCGCGACCACCCAATCAGTAAACTTTATAAGCCACTACCCCGGAAGCTATCACATTCCATGACAGGAGAGCTGGATTGAGACGCTACGGGTATGTTTAGTTTCGGTTTCACTTTTTAACGTCGTTCGGTTATGTTCTAATCTTTGGATATGATCAATTGATTTGTAGGAGCCAACTGCCAGTATAACACGCCGCGAATAAGCAGCATATTTGGTGCACTTAGTCGCAATCGGTGAGTTTATACTCCTTTTAGTTGTTTGTTGGTTAGCATTTGCCTCCCTCAATGAATGAGGTGAACTGATTGGCAGCTGCTATCGATGCCAAAGTTCTGTTTTGTTTTTCTGTTACGTAACCACACTGATTATTAATCAGCGTGGGGGCTCTTTTGTTATTGTTTTTCTTTTTCTTCTTTGGTGTATTATGCACTTAAATGCACTTTAGATTGAAATTCATGAATTAACGTATGATGATGAACTGTATTATGAATTGTACGATGTTAGTACTTTAAAATGAGATTAATTTACCAAACTGCAATACAATTATGGTTCTATTGATATTTTGGTATTTAACTTGGAGTTTGTGTGTACACACAGTTTGATGTTAGAACCCTACGGGTCATGTTCTTTATCCAGGCCATAGGGATTGATGGCGAGCTAAGCCCGAACCTGAAATCAAGCGCTGGAGCTCTCTGAAGGAATCACCTCCTCCCTGTCGTTCAGCCCAGGCTGGTAGGAGGCTCCTGTAGCCTAATGACTCATTTAATCAACGCACCTGCATTTGTCCCACAACCCAGAGACACAAAGACTTTCAATCACTTCCCATCACTGAACACTAACCTCCGGATTCAACCATTTCTGTCTGGGTCGCATGGACAATTCATGAGCTGATGATATTGGGTCGGATACGACGGATCACTCACTGAACCGTCCATCTGTACATAATCTTTGTAAAGGATATCCTGGAATAATTGAAATATTCTTTTGTAATATTGGTGTATGGTGTATGTTTATGTGTGTGTCTAAAAATACATGGTACCATTCATAGCAAACCTACAGTCTCCAGTCTCTGCCTCCTCTCTCCCTGAGCCGTCCCTGTTCTTCTGACTCTAGTCCACGATAGATATGCTACATTACGAGCAGAGAGCCATACCCTCTGACCAGGCTGGTAAGTGGGTCCCACCACCCTGTGTCGATTGGCGATGCGGCAGTTGCTCTCCTTGGTGTGGAGGAGAGCAGCTTTGGTTTGGCGCCAGATGCATTGGCAACGCTAGAGAAGTTGGGTTGAGGGCACTGCCAAATTGAATTCCTGTGACGGAAACAGAGGTGGTGACTACCCGAGGGCGGCCTCGAGTGGAGTAACCCCAGTGGCGGATGAAGAATGAGTATTGTGGGCATACTCAATCCAGACTAAATAAGTGCTGCCTCCAGTTCCTGGTTGGCCCTCTCTGCTTGGCCGTTGGACTGGGGGTGGTATCCAGATGTGTGGCTGACCGTGGCCCCCAAGGCGGAGCAGAAGGCCTTCCACACCTGGGAGATGAACTGAGGGCCACTGTCAGATACAATGTCCATGGGGATGCCGTGATGATGGAACACCTGATCCACCAAGACTTGAGCAGCTTCGGTGGCCCGAGAGCAACTGGGATAAGGGGATAAAATGAGCCATTTTCGAGAATCTGTCAATGACAATGAGGATGACAGAGTTACCCTGGGACGGAGGCAAACCGGTGATGAAGTCTACGGCGATATGAGACCAGGGACGACTGGGAGTGGGTAATGGGTGGAGTAAGCCAACGGGTGCAGTGTTAGAGGATTTTGAGCGGGCACAGGTGGTACACGCCCCCACAAACTCTCGAAAATCCTTGTCCATCGAGGACCAGAAGAATCGTCGACGGATGAGATTGAGGGTTCTTTTTTTTTAACTTGTCCTGTCCAACAGCTGGGCAGGCAGATGAGAGCTGAAGGCCTCTTGTGTTGGACATATTTTACTTTAACAACAGGGGTTCTTAATCTACAGACAAACCAGATGTATGTCTAAATAAACCCTTTTTGCAATCGAGGCCAAACTTTATAACTATTTATTTTAATCATATTTGAAAATCTTTTTTGTTGGACCTGATGGAAAAGGAAAGAAGGGAAGAAGAGAGAGGGGTGTTAGAGAGAGGGGGGGATAGGAGGGTGATCCCATGAAGCAGCATAAAGCAACAAGTTTCTGGTTGTTTATCATTTCGGTAAGGTTCAGATGTAATACAAATCTCAAAGGGCGGGGCCTGTCAACACACACACTCAAATATTATAAACACACCTGCTAGCTGTAAAAATGTCCACATGTCAACATGTACACAAAACAGATAGTGTTCACACACGCATGCCTTAAAACCAACTAGTGTAAAATATTTCATTCAATCCTGCAAACTATTAGTGCAAAGTTGAGCTAACACCTGTGCTTACTTGAGTGTTTATGTTCTTCTAAAATGAATGGTGGAATGTGAAAAGAAAGAGGGAGAGTGCCCAGCCATCCCCACACCAAGACCCCTGCCGCAGCAGCCGCTGCAGCCAGAACCCCCCAACGCCACACGGCAGCAGGCAGAGAACAACCGCCCCCCGGGCGATCACATCCGCCACCCAGGCCAGGGCCAGCAGGACCGTCGCGGGGGCCCCAGAGCCAGAGAGCAGGGAGGCATGGGGGGAAAGAGAGTGCTGCTCCAGCCCAACCAAGAGAGCACACCCCCCCCCCCCCGCTGCGCCGAGAGGGCCGAACGCCGAGAGTGCCCATAGCCCCAGACGAGCACCCCATCACCACCCAGGAGTTCTGGGCATCCCCCGCCCCAACCTCAGGTACGAACCAGGACCCCCAAGGGAGACCCCCTCTGCGCTCCAGGCAGCCACCCACCCAGCCCACGATTGGTCCAGAAAGGAGCAAGGCAGGAGCCAGCCGTCCCCGCCCAGGAGGGGGGCACCCCGGGGAAAAGGGGGGCGTACGAGGGGTGTTGTAAACACGGCCTGACCAGGCACGGCCACAGTTGGAAATTTGGCAAGGCCCAGCACCGAGGGGCAAGGACCGGAACCCACTCCACAGGGACACGCACACCCCCGGCTCAGGTGTGATGTGATCCCCAGCTTCGGGCCTTGCCAGAAAGCTCAGGGATCCCTCTCCCTGCGTGGAGAGAGGGCCGCCGGGCCCAAGAAACCAGCACCCAGCGGACACGGCCGCCATTGCCAAGGGTCCAGTACCTCCTACCAGGGATGGGGTAGGGGACAGATGGTCCAAGGTCCCACCTTCCTTGCGAAATGTGTGTGTGTGTTTGTGAAGGTGTGTGTGTGCATGTGTGTGTGTTTATGTTGGAATGTATATTTTGAGGGGTGAAGGGTGTGTGTACTACTACTACTCACAGTGATGTCCCATCACCCTTCAGACCAAGGAGCCCTAAATGTCTGAGGTGCAGTTAAAATTGGCGGGTAGGGCGCTAAGAGGACATCTGCTGCTTGCTGGCAGTGATGTTCAAGCACCCCCCCCCTACCAAGGGCCTATATGTCTAAGATGCAAATAAAACCTAGAGAGTGGGGGCCCATTCCATATGGCAACCATGGGAGGGGGACCACTGCCAAGTAGCTCCTCCCCCCAAGGTGCACCGCAGGCTAAACCCCACACCCCCTCACACTAATATGAGATTATATGAGGAAGGGGGTAAATTGGGGACTGCTGGTAGACTGTCCCCCGGTGGTCAAACAGCAGTCCCCCAAGCCCCCCCCCCAGCATAGGGCCCAGGTCCCCTCAGCCCAGGGTCCCATCCCCCATGGCGCCGACACTCCAGGCCCAGCACCACCCACCCCACACAGAGAGAGAGGAGCCATAAAGCGCCCACCCCCACCCCGGAGCAAGTCCAGGCCCCCATCCCCAGGCGCCGGCCCTGGGAGAGCTCTGGTCCGGCCTCGACGGGACATAGGCAGCCAACTGGCCGGGGCAACCGCCGATTGGCTCAGCGGAGACCCCGACCCGTCAAACCCCCAAGGTCCCGTACCGATAGTGTAACTACCTCTGGTAGCTTTAAATTGTTGTCTCTGTATTTAAACGTTTTAGTAATAATAGATTTAAGTTGCTGATATTCCAAGACATTATTTATTCCATGTTTTTTTTGTAGTTCCTGGGGAGTTATGAATCTTTTGTCAATAATTAAGTGCTCTAGTAATTTTATGCCCCCTGCTGGCCAAGCTGGGAAGTGTATTTATTTTGTTGATAAGGATGTCTGGGTTGTTCCAGATGGGTGTCATTTTGCACGGTTGAATTGATGTTTTTGATATTTTGAGGAATTCCCACCAGGCTGTTAAAGTGGCGTTTATATAATACTTTGGAAACAGTCCTGTTTTTTAACTGTTTGACTAATAAATGGTAGATCTGACAGGTTGATCTTTTCACATAACGCCTGTTCCAAGTCTTACCATGAGTTGGTTTCTGGATTATATTTTAACCATTTTAAGATGTATTGTAATCTATTTGCAAAAAAGTATTGTGGAAGTTAGGTAATTCTAAGCCTCCACAGCTTTTAGCAGGTTTTAGAGTTTTTAAACTAATTCTTGCAGGTTTATTGTTCCATAAAAGGCTTGATATGGATGAGTCTAATTTTCTGAACCATTTTAGTGGCGGTTGTGTGAGGATCATTGAGAAGAGATAATTAACTTTGGGTAAGATTTTCATTTTAAACCTGGCTACCTTGCCCATAAGGGACAGAGGCAGGTTGACCCAGCGGGTTAGATCGTCCTGTATGCTTTTTGGAAATGGGGTGTGGTTTAGCTGCACCAGGTCTGATAGTGTGAAGGAAATTGTTTTATTATTATCATTGTTTAAATGTATTTGGTTAAATGTATTTGTTTAACTGTTAACTCAGATTGAACTTTTTACCTTTTTATAAAAGAGTTGTGTGTTCATCTGCTTCTCATCCCAGCAAGGATGAGGGGGTTTTACGACACTGTCCTGAGTTGATAAGGAATACTGTTTAAAGTTAGAAGCCACCAAAAGGGGTCATTTTACGACACCCCCTAATGAACTTTTTCTCTTTGTCTTAAATTTGTATCCTCCCACTTGTGTTCTTAGTAAAAACAGCACGAGGAGAAGCAGACCTTTGAAAAGAGCAGCGTGGTGGTTGACCTCTGTCACACTGGTTTTCTTCTCCCTTGTGCATGAGAAACTTGATTCTTGTTGTGGTTTGTTGTTTCTAATTGTCTTTTTCTCTAATGTCTAAATGCATTTATCTGAGAGATAGTTTGGGGGGGAAATAGATACCTAGATATTTCCTTTTTTTTTTTTTTTTTTAAATTTTATTTTACCTAGATATTTCCTGATTTGACTGGTATCGTGAGTCTTTGCTCCGCATTACTGTTCAGTGGTAATAAAACAGATTTATTCCAATTAATGGAATAGTCTGATATGGAGGATAATTCATTAATGATTGTTGCCGCTTCATTTACAGAATGTGAATTACTTAAAAACAGTAATGTCCTCTGCATAGAGACTAATTTTATGATGGCTGTGTTTGGTTTTAATTCCTTTAATGCTCTCATTCTGTCTTATTGCTGCAGCTAGAGGCTCAATAAATATGGCAAAAAGAGAAGGGGAGAGTGGGCAACCCTGTCTGGTTCCTTTTCCGAGAAAAAAACCTGTTGGAAGTCTGTTTATTAGTTCTAACTAAAGCATTGGGGTTGTGATATAATATTTTAATCCAATTGACGGCAGCAATCAGGAATTTCCAGTTTACTCTGTCAAAACATTTTTCAGCATCCAGCGATAGTATAGTCATTTCCTGGTTTTTAATGGTGGCAAAGTCTATTATATTAACGAGTCTGCAGAGATTGTCATCCGAGTGTCTGCCTTTGATGAATCCAGTTTGGTCGAAGTGAATTATATGAGGAGTGATTTTTTCTATTCTCTGTGCCAGTGCTTTGCAGATCATTTTTACATCTGCATTGCTTAAAAAAATTGGGGCGATAGCTTGAAGGACTATTGGGATCTTTGTCTGGTTTTAGAAGAAGGATAATGTTGGCTGAGTTCATGTTAGGTGGTAGTGATTGACTTTCATTGATAAATATGACAGTTTTATAAAACGTTGGTGCCAGCTGTTCCCAGAATTCTTTATTAAACTCAGCAGGAAAGCCGTCAGGCCTTGGTGCTTTACCATTAGGCATAAGTAACAGAGCTTCATGAAGTTCAGACAATGAGAGCGGAGAGTCTAAATTTGTGATTTGATCTTCATTTAACCTGGGTAGGTTTACATTATTAAGAAATGAGTCAATACTACGCTCTGACAGATTTACCTGTGATGTGTACAAGTTTTTATAAAAGTTTTCAAATGCGTTATTAATTTTGACCGGGTCATGAGTGACATTTCCTGTTTGGTCCATAATAGAAGTGATTGTTGATTAGCATTAATATTAAGTTGATTAGCTAGAAATTTGCCAGATCTATTTGAGTTTTCAAATCTTTCCTGTCGAAGTCTTTGTATTTCAAATTGTTTTTGTTTATTGATGATGTCATTTAACTGCAGCTTTAAAATTTTCAGATCTCCCAGAATGTGTTCCTGTGCAGAAGCAGCATAAGCGGTCTCCGGGGTTTTGATTTTCTTTTCTAATTCTTATAAATTTGCTTTCTCTTTGCGTTTTTTGTGCATTGAATAAGAAATGTTTTTCCCTCTCATGACTGCCTTTGCTGTTTCCCAAAGAAGACATGGTGAGATATCCGGAGTACTGTTGAATTCTAAGAAGGTTGCCCACTCTTTTTTAAAGAATTCAATAAATTCCTGGTCTTTTAACAGAGACGTAATAAACCTCCAGGTTGTACCTGAGGGTGTGGGGATTTCCCTAGAAATATTTACAGAAACTGGTGCATGATCACTGATAATGATTGGATGAATGTTGGAACTTTTAATTTATTTTAAAAGAGCTTTACTGGCTAATAAATAGTCTAAACGGGAGTGTTATTGGTGAACTGGAGAGAAGAAGGTGAACCCTTGGGTCTCGGAAGAGCCGGCCGTCCACGAACAGTTTGTCCACAGCTACTACAGCTCGACACCCGGCGGCGATGTGTTTTTTCCTCAGAGGAAAAAGGATCTTTCAGCGCAGCAAAATTTCAACCGGAAACTGGTCATTCACGCTAAAGTGCGTTCCCTTCAGCTCCCGGCCGCAGCTCTTCACCAGCTCCTTTTGCTTGAAGTGGTCAAATTTGGCTACAATCGGTCTCGGACGCTGGATGTTGGACCTTCTTCCTCCGAGCCGGTGCACCCTCTGGAACGCGATCTTCTTCACCTCCTCCTTGGGGAGCTTCAGGTGGGCGTCAATGAAGGACTTCACCGTGGCCTCCGGGTCTTCTCCTGCCTCCTCTGGAATCTCCAAGATCACCCGGTTGTCCCTCATGCTCCTCACCTGAAGATCCAGGAAAGTTTCTTTGATCAAGCGGTTCTCCT
Source organism: Oryzias sinensis (assembly GCA_037389245.1). Taxonomy (NCBI): domain Eukaryota; kingdom Metazoa; phylum Chordata; class Actinopteri; order Beloniformes; family Adrianichthyidae; genus Oryzias; species Oryzias sinensis. The sequence continues at coordinate 685,256 of CM074489.1, forward strand.
TAGAGAGGCGAGCGGTGTCACTGCTCAAGGTCTTGACAGTTTCTCTGAGGGCCTGGTTTTCCGCTGCGAGCTCCTGCACCTTCTGCTGGCTGAACTCTAAAGACTCTTGCAGGCCTTGGAACTCTATATGGAGGATCTCCAACAGATTCAAGTGGCAATCAAGGCTGGAGAGCTTTTTATCGGTGCAATCTAAAGCGTCACTGATTCCGCAGCCTGGAGAGGAGGCAGCTCCGGGAGAATCTTCTGGACGGCCGCGTTTGGAGGAAGGAGTGGTGGTTTTGGTCTTCCCCATAACGAAGGTATTGTAGCAGCCATCTATATAATTCTCCAGGTCCTCCAGGCTGTCAAAAGGTTTATTGAACTTTTACAGATGTTAGTTTTACAGCTAATTTTAAATGGCGGTAAAATTATATAATACTGAAATGTATGTTCTGCTACTTACGCACCGCCAAGTTCAGTTGCCACACTGGTCTCGTTGAGTCTCATGATACTACAGTATCAGGCCTGCTCAGAGGAGTCAGGTTGAGGGTTTTTTAGACGCCGTAGTGACAAGCCACCCGTGAGGTGTGTCCCCAGGGTATGACTTCTGACCTGAGGTAAGTGGAGACAAACAAGGTGCCGTTTGGACAGGGGGCATGATGCATAATTGGTTCCTCACCTCGGGCTTCAAGGATGCAGTTTTCGATGTCCCAGGTGAGGGTGCCCACGATGCAGGTGGAAGGCAAGATGGTGGAGATGGTGTGATCAGAGGAGCAGTACTACTTACGGGAGAGAGCGTCAGGCTTGACGTTTCGACTTCCAGGTCTGAAGGTGATTGTAAATTGAAAATGATCAAAAAATAAACACCAGCGAGCTTGCCGAGAATTGAGTCTCTCAGTGGTCCTGAGGTAAGCCAGATTCTTATGGTCAGTCCACACGATGAATGGGTGCTCTGCTCCCTCCAGCCAGTGCTGCCACTCTTCAAGAGCCAGTTATATAGCCAGAAGTTCCCGGTTTTCAACGTCGTAATTTTGCTCTGCAGGTGATAACTTTCGAGAGTAGAAAGCACATGGTTTCAGTTTACCTGACTCTTCCTCCTTTTGGGACAGGACAGCCCCAACAACGGTATCCGAGGCATCCACTTCTACGATAAACTGACGAGAGGGGTCAGGTTGAATTAATATGGGTGCTGAGACGAAGAGTTCCTTGAGTCGATCGAAGGCCTTTTGAGCTTCAGGAGTCCAGTGAAAACTTTGGTTGCTGGATGTGAGACGCGTGAGAGGTGAGGCAATACTGCTATAATTGCGTATGAATCATCTGTAAAAATTGGCAAAGCCCAGAAATTGTTGAAGTTTTTTGTGGTTATCTGGGGGCTCCCAAGAGGTTACAGCCTCTATTTTGGAGGGGTCAGGTCATATACGACTGGCCTCGATGATGTATCCCAGGAACTGAACGGTGGACACATGAAATTCACATTTCTCAAACTTGAGTATAGTTGATTTTCTAGGAGTCTAGTGAGTACTTGACGGACATGTTGTTTGTGTTGGGTTTGGTTATTGGAGTAGATAAGAATGTCATCTAAATACACAAAGACAAATCGATTCAAATAGTCTCTGAGTACATCGTTCACCAGTCTCTGGAAGACGGCAGGGGCATTAGTGAGCCCGAAGGGCATGACCAGATATTCATAATGTCCCAGAGGTGTGTTGAATGTCGTCTTCCATTCATCTCCCTCCTTTACGCGGACCAGGTGATAGGCGTTGCGTAAATCCAATTTTGTGAAGACGCGGGCTGCCTGAACAGAGTCGAACACAGAGTTGATGAGAGGTAAGTACTTATCTTTGATGGTGATCTATTTGAGTTCTCGATAGTCAATGCAGGGGGGAAGTGACTTGTCCTTTTTCTCCAAAAAGAAAAATCCAGCTCCCACAGGGGAGGATGAAGGACGAATGTGGCCTAGAGATGGCGCCTCCTGGATGTAGCTCTCTATGGATATTTTTTCTGGTCTGGAGAGATTAAATAACTTGCCCTTAAGAAGGGTGGAACCAGGCAAAAGGTTAATAGAGCAATCATAGGGGGAGAAGGGGTGGCAATGCGCTAGCTTTATCTTTGGACAAGACATCCTGCAGATCATGATAGCATAAAGGGATCTTGGTTAAATCCACTTTACTGGATTGCTGAGAAGAGGGGTTGTGAATGGAGGGTTAAGCAGACGAGAGACAGTTAGCCAGGCAATACACTCTCCAATTGGTTATTTGTCCCTGGCTCCAATTAAACTGAGGGTTGTGGAGTTTAAGCCATGAGAATCCTACGACTATGGGGGTATGGGTTTCCCTGTGATCACCAGAAGTTACAAGCTGGACTGGTTTGGTACGATGGGTTATCCTCGAGAGATGTTGGCCTCCCAACCCTGAAGCTTTGATGGGGATTTCCAATGTTTCTGTGGGGAGAGAGAGTTTAATAACCAGGTCATGGTCGATGAGGCTCTGTTCAGCTCCGGAGGCAATCAAGGCTTTGGATTTCTGCCTTCCAACAAAGTTTGACAGGGATAAAAAGAAAGTCAAGGCAGAGATCAACCAAGGCAGAGTGCTTGGTTGATCAACACCCCCCCCCCCCCCCCGCGGCCTGTCATCTGGCAGGGGGGTTCTGGGGATTTAATGCAATGGACATTGCGAAACTAAGTGTCTTTGCTTTGTGTCCCACACGAAAAACACGAGCCTTTGTCTCTGTGTTTTTTGCTCCTCTGCAGAAAGTTTAGTGGCCTATTTGCTCCTCCCCCTGCAAAAGAGTGCAGACGCTTTTTTCCCTGCTCCTGCCGCTTCCTGCTTTATTTGCTTTTTAATCATTTAATTAATCTTTTTTGATTATTCTACTTCATCCACACATCCTGGAATATCAGACTGGTCATCCTTTTTTGTGACTTCGACCTATACAAATCAATATTTTTACATCTCTATACGTCTGACAAGCCAGCGACATGACCGGAAGAGGAAGAAAAACAAACTCCCACTGTGAACGCTGTTGGATCTACCAACAAGAAATAAAAGAGCTACAAACACGGATATTTACTTTGGAAACTGAAAATGGACTTCACAAGGCCCTTCCAGTAACATTGGGTGGTAAGAAGCCTACTCTTACTACAAAGGAGAAGAATAACAGTGACATAGACCTGAGTGATGTCGTGTCCTTTCCGAAAATTTGTGCGGAGGAACAAAGAACCAAAACGTAAAGATGACAGAACATCCGAAATAAAGCTCACAGATTTTTACCCCTAACACAATGTGAATATAAAGAACAAAGTGAAATTGGACCACAGAATAGGAGTCATAATGTTGGCAACAAAGCACAGGCAGAAAGAAAATCTGTGCCAAACGTCAAGGTCAGAGATACGCTGCTGCTTGGAGATGGCGCTATCAGTGGAGTCAGCCACAGAAGAATGCAAACTTTATGTTGCCCAAGTTCTACTGTTCCAGTGATTACAGGACTCTTATCTAAAGTCTTGTACCAAGGAGTTAAACGAATAATCATCCATGTAGGTGCTGTCGATATAAAAAAAGAACAATCTGAACGTTTGAAAAAAGATTTCATGAAGTTATTTGAAGAGATTGACAAAATAGAGGTTGAAGCATTCATCAGTGGACCTCTTCCTAACATCGATGGGGTGTCACTCAAGTTCAGCCGTCTGTTTCAGCTGAACAATTGGCTCTGCAGAGAGTGTGCTTCCAGAGGATTCCATTACATTGAGAACTTCAATATATTCTGGAATTGAAAGGACCTATTCATGGGAAGAGGCCAACACCTGAACAGAGGTGGAGCAAGAGAGTTAGTGAAGAACCTCCTCCACGCTCTGGGGCATAGAGGCCAAGGCCCTGAAAAGTCAGTAAGGAAGGACCGAGCCAGTGTCCCAGGAACCACAGCAAAACGGCAACAAGACTTGGATCCGGCAGCACCACAACCACCTCCATCTAAGGACTCAGCAGCACCAGCACCACAACAACTACCGCCAGCTAAAGACCCAGCCGCAAAACCACAACAACAACCACCAGATTTGGCCCCAGAAATACCACCATTTAACCAGCTGTGGGCACCCCCTGCTACATCTACTCCCAGTGAAGACTCACTTTCCTTTTCGTCCCCCCCACTTTTACCCATGGCCCTACCTAGCCATTTTGATAGCCTCATTAAGTCAGGAATTAAGATGGCTCCCCTAACACCTGTGAGCCTTACACCACACAGGAGCTCTCCTACCCCTCCAGCGCCCCCTCCTTATCCTTCAACCAAAGTCCCTCCAACACGTCCTTCATCCAAACCCCCTTCAACATGCCCCCTCCGTCATTCACCCAAATTCCATCCAGCTCCCGCTCCTCCTGTTCCATCACCCAAACTACCCTCAACTCGACCTCTCCTGCGCGCCTCTGGACGTGCTATCCCCCGGAGTTAGGATGAAACGAGCCCCCAGTGTCCTAGGAAAGGTTATGTCAAACTGGGGCCCTGTGATGAACAGCTTCCTTCTGGTGCTATACCTATGGTTGCACCACATAGAATGCAAAAAAGGGCAGTTAGACTGTCCAATCAATCTTGATTTTGTGTTATTAACTGAAACATTGCTTGACAAAAACACAGGAAACATAGTTCTAGTCGAATCAACTCCCCCCAAATACAAACATGAATCGGAATTACGAGAAAATAAAAAGGGTGGAGGCGTTTCTGCACTGTTTAGAGATAATATTGCAACCCGCAGACTATCATTTGGTGTGTTTTCATCATTTGAGTATGTGTCCTTTAAGATTGAACTAAAACAAACTCCTCCCTTACTCTGCATAGTCATGTACAAACCTCCTCAGCACAGCCAAAGTTTCATTGATGATTTCACTGAAATGCTCTCAGTTGTGTGCACAGACTTTGATGGTCTAGTCATTACAGGTGATTTTAATGTTCATGTTGATAATGTCAATGACAGAAATGCAAAAGAGCTCAATGGTGTCCTTGAAACCTTTGATCTAATTAAGCATGTGAGTTGCCCCACCCACAGGGAGGGCACACTCTGGACCTGCTCTTCACAAAGGGGGTTAATATTTACAATGTCAGTGTGGTTGATGTCGCCCTCTCTGATCATTTCTGTGTATTCTTTGACCTGTCTGTTGCTCCCAAACCACTGCCTGGCCCTGCAGTTGTCAAAAGGAGACAAATATATAAGAGCACTAGGGCACAGTTTGTAGAAATGATAAACCCTGAAAACGCCTCTGGTGCCAATGTTGATGAAATGCTGAATTCTGTTACTTCTAGCATCTTGAATGTTCTGGATGCCATTGCCCCCATGAAGGTTAAATTGAGAAAACATAGACAGAAAGCTCCCTGGAGGAACGATGATCTAGTCAGGGCACAAAAACAACAGTGTTGAGCGAAAGTGGCGCAAGTCAAAACTCCAGGTTCATTATGGAATGTATAAGGGGGAGTTGTACGCTTACAACCAGATCTTATGCAGAACAAGGGAAAGGTACTTCTCTGAAATCATTGGAAGTTGCAGCAGCAACTCTCGTATCCTGTTCACAACAGTAAACAGATTAACTAACCCTCCAACCCAGCTACCAATAGAACTGGTTTTTGCACACCTAAATGTTATGACTTTGCTGTATTTTTTAATGACAAGGTTCAGGGCATTAAAAAAGCCATCAACTCCACAACACATATAACTATCCAACGGCCACCTACTCACTCTAAGCTGACTCACTTTGTACCTGTCACTGACCAAACTGTCCAAGAGACCATCACCCGTCTGAGCTCGTCTACATGCTGCCTTGATGTGTTACCCACTAGATTTCTAAAGTCTGTCCTGAACAGTGTGTTGCCACCAATTACTCAAATAGGTAACACGTGTCTTCAATCTGGAATATTTCCCGAGACCTTAAAAACCACAGTCATTAAACCCCCCCTGAAGAAGAGCGGTCTGGATCCCACTGTACTGAATAATTACAGACCTATCTCTAATCTACCTTTTTTAGGAAAAGTCCTTGAAAAAGTTGTCTACCAACAGCTCACTGATTTTCTCTTATTAAACAATTCATTTGATGTTTTCCAGTCAGGTTTTAGACCCCATCATAGCACAGAAACTGCTCTTATCAAGGTAACCAACGACATCCGCCTGAACACTGATGATGGCAAAGTCTCTGTATTAATCCTGCTAGATCTGAGCGCTGCCTTTGATACTGTTGATCATGGGATCCTTTTGCACAGACTCCAAGACTGGGTTGGCATCTCTGGATCTGCCCTAAGTTGGCTCAAGTCTTATCTAGAAGACAGGAAATACTTTGTTAAAATTGGGTGTTGTGTCTCAGACTACATGGCCTTGACTTGTGGTGTGCCCCAGGGATCGATCCTGGGACCCCTTCTGTTCAACCTCTACATGCTGCCACTAGGGCAGTTAATATGCAGTAATAACATATTTTATCACAACTATGCAGATGATACTCAGATCTATGTGTCACTGACAACAGGTGAATATGGGCCGGTGGATTCACTCAGCCACTGCCTCCAACAGATCATTGCGTGGATGCAAAACAATTTTCTCCAGCTAAACTCAAACAAAACCAAAGTTTTTATTTTTGTCCCACAGAAACAAAGAGAAAGTGTCAGCAGCTACCTTTATTCTCTGTCTCTTAAACCCTCAAATCAAGTCAGGAATCTAGGGGTAATCATGGACTCTGACCTGAACTTTAACAGCCATATCAAGTCAGTAACATAAGCGGCATTTTACCATCTGAAAAACATTGCCAAAATCAAAAACATAATGTCAAAGCCAGACCTAAAGATACTTCTTCATGCATTTGTCTCCAGTAGGTTAGACTACTGTAACGGCCTGCTCACCAGCCTCTCCAAACGAGCCGTAAAACAGCTTCAGTACATCCAGAATGCTGCTGCTCGAGTCCTGACCAAAACCAGGAAATATGATCACATTAGTCCTGTGCTCAGGTCTCTGCACTGGCTCCCTGTATCTCAAAGAATAGACTTCAAAGCAGCTCTGCTTGTGTACAAGTCTCTCCATGGCCGCCGCGCACAAAGTACATCTCTGACATGTTAGTGCCATATGAACCATCTCGTACTCTGAGGACCTCAGGGACTGGCCTCCTGTTGATTCCCAGAGTCAGAACTAAACAAGGGGAATCAGCGTTTCAATATTCTGCAGCTAAAATCTGGAACAGCCTCCCTGAAGTCGTAACATGGGCCTCTTCTGTGTTCATGTTCAAATTTAGACTTAAAACATATGACTGAAAGGTCCTATATGCACTTTTCTTTCATTTCCTTCCTTTCTTTTTAAATCAATTTTCAATTTTTTTCTTTTCTTTTAAAGTAAATTTTACGTTGATTATTTCTATGATGTATTGTGATTTTAATGCATTTTTCTGTTTTGTGAAGCACCTTGAATTACTTTGTGTACGAATTGGGCTATACAAATAAACTTGCCTTGCCTTGCCTAGGGTCCTGCAATGTTTAAGGAGGTGCAATAAGCTCTGTTCTGGAAGGCGACTGGATAGGGAGAGTTAAGGCTACTTGGTTATTGCAGATTTGCATGAATTCTGATGGCGATAATTTTGTCGTTCCCTAAGCCGAATGTCAGATCTTGGAGCTGCAGATACGTGCTCTTCAAATGTTAGCTTCTGGTTGCGTGCAGAGGTGATCCTTAATCATTTCATTGAGTGACTGATAGAAGATGCCCATTAATACTAGATCTGGTCAGCCAGCTTCCATCACTGATATGCGGAAGTCAATAACGTGGTCCCTGACTGGACGGTTGTGTTGTTTTAAATTTAAGAGACGTCCAGTAGCTTCCTCTTGTTTGTGGGGCTGGTCAAAAATTTGACAAAATGCTTAAATGAAATGCTCATAGTGTAAATGAGATATGGGGTTAGCTGAAATGAAGGCTTGGGCCCATTGCAAGGCTTTGTTCCGGAGTGAATAAATAATGAGTGTGATATTGCTGTGGTTGGAGTGATAGTACCTGGGGGCTTGTTGGAAGATTAGTTGACATTGTAATAAGAAGCCGCCACAGGCTTCGACGTCTCCTAGGAATGGCTCTGGTTGTAGCCTGAAATTTTCTGGTGCGTAGGCGGAACCGGAAGGGGAAATTTGGCCGGAAGACGAAATGGAAGATACTGCTGCAGAGTTAGCATAATGTCCAGTTAACTCGGTAAGAGTTTGTGTAATACCTTTAATACATGAAACTAGTTCCTCTTGAACAGTCGTGATACAAGAAATGACGTTGGAGTGAAGTTCCAGGAATATTCCTTGCTGAGAGACTGTGTGACGTAGACCTTCCGGGTCAGCTGGGTCTGAGGGATGGCCATTTCGTTCTGTCATGACTAGCTATGCTAGGCAGACCCAGATGCTGGAACCCGGAAGGAAGACAGAAGGTGAGTAGTGGTAAATAAGGAGTTTTATTTTCTCCGATGTCGTTAATATAGAGGCATAGCAGGAAGCCGGCGAGGTGGGAGAGTGGGCGTGGGCTCGTGATGTGACTTGGGGTTTGGCAATTGCTCATGACATGACTGCGGCGATGGTTCGTGACGTGGCTGGAGGATCGGCGAAGCTTTGTGATGAGGTAGGTTGCTTTGGGCGTTGAACTGCTTGGGTAGTCAGGGATTCTGGTGTCCACTCGTGGCTTTGGAGGTCCTGAAGACAAGGCAAAGATTCGTGAGGCGAGAGCAAAAGATACATAGCATGAAAACTAAAAGACCAGACTAAGCACCATCAGGGGCAACGAACTGGCAATGAACACTGGTCCTGGAGCTCCTTAAGAAGGTCTGGTGGTGTAATGAGTTGAGTCATAATGAATCAGTGGCCAAGCAGAGACAGGAGGGGGAGGAGGACTGACAGAGGCACCATGGCAAGTTCTCTTCCATGTTATGTCTGCAGACATTAGATTAAGGTCCATATCCTTCTTCAGCTAATATCAGCGGTGCTGAAAGTTGAGGTCAAGTTGTCTGCAGGTCAGAACTCTCTGCTGAAAATCAGGGTCACTTCAGATTTTTGGAGAAAGCGATTAATCCAGGCGTCATGTTTCTTGAAAACATTTGGCTCTTTGATTTATTACTGCATGTTGGTTCAGACGTCCGTAATCAAACACTTCTCAAAGTCCTTCATGGTGTTGACAACCAGAACCTTGGACCGGTCCGGTGGACCGAGTGGTTTGATGTCAATCCTGCAGCCTTTAACCCAAGTGTTCTCAATCTGCTTACGCTTCCTGAGAAGCCTGGCATGTTTGGTGATTTCAGCATTCCTTCTGGTCAGATGGTCGTTCAGATAAGCAGCAGATCCCTTCAGATTCTTCCTTTGGTTCATAAGAGCTAGCTTGTGTTTTGATTCACAAACCTGATGAGGATCGCTGGTTTATCCGTCTCCATTCTCCTGGGGAGTGGGTGGCAGGTCTCGATTAGATTCAAGGAAATCCCTTTAGACGTGAGAAATGATTCCAATTGGTGTTCCAAAGACTCTCCCTTGCTCTCTGTTTCAACAGAACTGCTAGCAATGCTAGCGCTATTAGCATTAGCAATGCTAACTCCACGTGCATTTAGCTTTGCCCAAGGTTTGATCGGTACGTCAGTGAGAATGACATTATTGATCCTTATTTTCAGCCTTATTTTATTTTTGAAAATTCAAGATGGCGGCCTCTTCCCAAGGTCAAAGAAACTTCTTTGGTGTTTTTAGACTCAAGTTAACTGCATGTTTGTGCGTTTTCTTGAAAATCGCTCAAACAAGTGTCGTTTAGCCATATTGTAGAAAACCACAAAAATGTGCAATTCTCAGAGATGGCAACAAAATGGCTGCCAAGCCGTAGGTTGTGTGGCCGTCCCACAATGATTTCAAAACTTTCTTGGGATAGATATATATATTTCGTAACTATAATTTGAAAAATGTTTTATGGTCCCATAAGCGATTTTCAGACAATTCATTTTTTTCATTTTTTTTTTCCGCTCGCCATGGTGTCATCGCCTTCGGGGGGGTGACGTTCACTTTGTTGAAAATTCTTTTTCAATTTATCCTAGATGTGTGCACATTTAGGTGACATTTTGAGAATGTGGCGGGGTTCAAATTTTCGCTGAAAGGAGCTCAAATCTTTCCAATATGGTGCTGCGGGCCATAATTATCAAAGTGAATATTGAAATTGCTCACTAAAACCACTTTCACACCACATCAAAAGTGATAATACTAGATAAAAACTCAGCAAACTCAGCCAAGAAGACCCTTGCAGCACTAGGAGATGATAAAACAGGGTTAGATACAACCTTGATGATCTGAAGTTTAAATGAGCCAAAAGTCAGAGTTTAGTTTGGTGCTGGGGAAAAGATCCTGATGGATGAAAGCCAGTGCAACCCCACCCTGTCCAGATGCTGAGCGTGGAGCAGACCAGGGGGCACAGTTAGTTCAGGCAAAAGTGGTCTGTCTCCCGCTGCAACAGTATGTCTTCGTCAGGCACAGGAAGTCCAAATGTTCCCATGAGAAGGTGTCATTTAAATAAAACGATTTGTTTGAAATAAATTTTGCAGAACAAACCGGAGCATGTCCACAGGGATCATTGATGGTCCCCCAAATTCCTAGCACAGAGGTAGTAGATTGCGGGGGTTTACCCCTCGGTGGCATGGGCTGGGATGAGCATGGCCTGTGATTGGATAACGGTTAAGACTCATTTGGTGCTTGCTAGATATATCTGTGAGTCAGAATGACACCCCTGCCAACAGATTTACTACCTAATAAATATTTACACAGTTTAAAAAGAAAAGCAGCTCTCACTGCAGGCAGTGGAGTCTTAAAGCAAGCTGTTTATTCTAATAAAAGAGCAGCATGTTGAAGCCAGCTGAGCCAATCAGAGAGACCCATGAGACGCTGTAGGCTCTGCTGTCCCTTAAAAATAGGGAACCTGCAGATGGTGGGAACGGCCCTTTAAGATGTGATTCATGATGGTATTATGAATGCCTGAATGCTATTTAAAGCCTTACCCAAAAAATAACCAACAAGAAATGTCAGAATGTTTTCACTAGTTGTAGCGTTTCTACACTAACTTATTGCCCCCCCCAGCACATACAAATTTGACAACATCCATTTGTGTTTCCTCTCTTTAGATAGATAGATAGATAGATAGATAGATAGATAGATAGATAGATAGATAGATAGATAGATAGCTGGTGCTGAAAAAAGGCACATTTGGCGAGCTTAACCTTAAGCCCTTTGAGCTGCAGTTTCTCAAGTACCAGCTCTAATCGCTCCAGATGCTGCTCGATGGTCGAAGAAAAGACAATGATGTCATCCAGGTACAAAAGCAAGGACTGACCTTGTTGCTCACCAAACATTCGCTGCATCAGCCTTTGAAAGGTGCTGGGGGCGTTGCAAAGGCCAAAGGGCATGCGGTTCCACTCAAAAAGGCCAAATGGTGTGCAGAACGCGGTCTTAGGACGATCTGCCTCTGCCACCACCACCTGATGGTAACCGCTGGCTAAGTCCAGAGTGGAGAACCAACGAGCTCCGGACAAGGCATCCAAGGATTCCTCTATTCGAGGAAGTGTAAAAGCATCTTTCTTAGTCCTGCTATTCAACTGCCTGTAATCCATGCAAAGCCGGAGACCACCATCTTTTTTGCGGATCAATACGATTGGGGACGCAAAGGGGCTGCTGCTCTCATGAATCACCTGAGACTGGAGTAAATTGTTAATATGCTCCTTAGCCGCCACATAATCCGATGGGGGAATGCGCCTATAGCGCTGCCGGACTGGAGCATCATCCACCAAGGGAATCTCATGAGTGATTAGGCTTGTGCAACCCAGGTCCCCCTCATGCATTGAGAAGACAGTTAAATACTTCCCTAGGAGGGCCCGGACTTTCTCCTGCTCTCCCACCGAAAGTGCAGAAAGGTCTACTGACTCCAGCTGAGCCAGAGGCAGGGTGGATGCTGAATGAGCAGCCACCACAGCAGCCTCTGATTGTACCTCAGTCACTTCCTTGGGTAAACTTACCACTCCAGCTGGAGCCAACGTACCCACCAGGGTACGTGGGTGGAGTCTCACAGCGGTGGACCCCACATTGATGATTGGGATGTAGGCTGTCCCCCTTTCCACTTTTACGAGTGATGGAGTTGCTAAAAGGCCGGCAGGGAGGCCTACGCTACATGGCTCAAACAACACTGCTGAACCAGCACACTGCTCGGAACAAGTGGCAGCAACCCCACTGAAGACCCAACTGTATCACACTGGACGGCTAGGAAAGCTTCGTCCTTGGAAAAGTGGACAGTGTTGAGACCTTTTATGGTTGATCAGATGTTGCAATCTGGGATGCCAAAGGGGGGACAATGCCATCACTGTATTTGATGTCAAAACGGAAAAGTGCTAATTTGGTGATCCATCTCTGTTCACATGCATCAAGGCGAGCTTTAGACAGTATGTACGTTAAAGGGGTTGTTGTCAGTCCAAACCTTGAACTCGTGAGCCCTCAGCCAATGATTAAATTTATCACTTATAGCCCATTTCAAAGCAAAGAATTCCAGCCTGCGTGCTGGGTCTCTGGATTGTGCATAGCTGAGGGACTTACTTGCAAAAGATAAGATAAGATAAGATAAGATAAGATATTCCTTTATTCGTCCCACGATGGGGAAATTTCCTTTTTGCGGCAGCAGTACAGGGCAGGGAGAGAGCAATATATATAAGAAACAAACTATGGAGTCAATATACTCACATATATACACAATATCCACATACATTTCTAAAAAAATTGCACAGGTTGACCATATATCGGTTATTGCACAGGATAAAAGAAGTATGACAGAGCCAATGATGTTGTTTAACGTGGTTCACTGGGAGCAGCTAAGGTTGTATTGTCTAACTGCAGCAGGTAGAAACGACCTGCGGTGTCGCTCCTTCAGACACTTAGGGTGTCTCAGTCTGACGCTGAAGGAGCTGCACAGAGAGGACACAGACTCATACATGGGGTGGGCGTCGTTCTCCATCATGGATGATAGCTTAGCTACCATCCTCCTCTCTCCCACCCCCGGCATTGAGTCCAAAGGCAGCCCCAGAACGGAGCTGGCCTTCTTCACAAGCTTCTCCAGCCGCTTCTTTTCTGCAGCCGAGATGCTGCTACACCAGCAGACCAATCCATAAAAGATGGCTGATGCCACTACAGAGTCATAAAAAGTCTTTAGGAGTGATCCCTGCACTCCAAAAGACCTTAGTCTCCTCAGCAGATAAAGTCTGCTCTGTCCTTTCTTGTACAGTGCTTCTGTATTGTGTGACCAGTCCAGTTTATTGTTGAGGTGAACACCCAAGTACTTGTATGAATCCACTCTCTCTATGTCCCTTCCTTGGATGTTCACCGGTGCTATTGTAGAGTGAGTGTGCCTGCGAAAGTCTACCACCAGCTCCTTGGTTTTCCCTGCATTAATCTGGAGGTAGTTCCGCTGGCACCAGTCCACAAAGTTCCGAATCAGTTCTCTATACTCTCCGTCATCGTCATCCATGATTAGTCCGACAACGGCAGAGTCATCCGAGAACTTCTGCAGGTGACAAGATGCTGAGCTGGACATGAAGTCTGCGGTGTAGACAGTGAACAGGAACGGAGCCAGAACTGTTCCCTGCGGTGCTCCTGTGTTGCAGACAATCATGTCAGACTCACAGTGGCGAGACCTCACGTACTGCAGTCGGTTTGAGAGGTAGTCCAGCATCCATGCAGACAGATGCTGGTCCACGCCCATGTGCACCAACTTGTCCCTCAGCAGCAGCGGTTGAATGGTGTTGAAAGCGCTGGAGAAGTCGAAAAACATGACTCTCACAGAGCTCCCAGTCTGGTCCAGGTGTGACAGAGCTCTGTCCAGGAGGAAGATGACAGCATCCTCAACTCCGATGCCGGGCTGGTAGGCGAACTGCAGCGGGTCCATTGACTGGCTGACCATGGGACGAAGATGTGTGAGCACCAGCCTCTCCATCGTCTTCATCAGATGAGAGGTCAGCGCCACTGGTCTGTAGTCCTTGAAGTCAGTCGGCCGGGATGTCTTTGGAACCGGGACCACGCAGGATGTCTTCCACAGCTGTGGCACCTTCCCCAGCTTCAGGCTCAGACTGAACATGTCCAGCATAACGCTGCACAGTTCATCTGCACATGTCCTGAGGAGCCTGGGGCTGATGCCATCTGGGCCTGACGCTTTCCTAGCCTTTGTTCTGCTGAGCTGCTTTCTCACCTGGGCTTTTGTGAGTGGCAGTGTGGGGGTTGGTGAGGTGAGGGGGCTGCGGGCTGAGTCGTCAGAGGTGTCAGGATGAGGCACAATAGGGGTAGGGGTCGTTGAATGCAGCAGTGGTGGAGACAGAGTGGGCAACTGGTCGAATCTATTGAAAAACAGATTCAGGTCGTTGACCCACGTCTGGTCCCCCTCAGCCTGAGTGCTGGGCTCATTGTATCCAGTGATAGTCCTCAGCCCTCGCCACACCCCGCTAACGTTGTTTTGCTGCAGCTTCTCCTCCAACTTCCTCTTGTAGCTCGTTTTTCCCTGTCTGATGTTGCGTCTCAGCTCCTTCTGAACAGCCCTCAGCTCCTCCTTGTTGCCTGATTTAAAGGCCCTCTTCTTCTCCTTCAGGAGAGCCTTTATCTCAGGAGTAATCCATGGTTTATTGTTGGAGAAGCAGCGTACTTTCCTGGTGGGTACGGTGTTCTCCACGCAAAAGTTGATGTAGTCCGTTATACAATCTGTTAGACGGTCAATGTCCTCCCCATGTGGACCACACAGTTCCTCCCACACTGTAGTTTCAAAACAGTCCTTCAGAGCCTCATCAGTCTCATCAGTCCATGTTCTCACAGTGCGGTAGACAGCTGGTTGCCTGCATACACAGGGTTTGTACACAGGCAGGAGATGAACCAGGTTGTGGTCAGATCTTCCCAGGGGGGGCAGAGCAGTTGAAGTGTATGCTTCCTTGGAATTGGCATACAGTAAGTCCAGTGTTCTGTTGTCTCTGGTGGGACATGAGACGTATTGGGTGAGTGTTGGTAGTGTGGATGATGGAGGGGCATGGTTGAAATCTCCAGAGATGAGGAGAAGGGCATTAGAACTCTGGGTTAGAAGTCTATTCACCACAGAGTGCAGGACATCACACGCTTCATCGCCATTAGCAGAGGGGGGGATGTACGTCGCAATCACAATGACATGTGAAAACTCCCTCGGCAGGTAGAATGGCCTCATGCTAACGGCTAGCAGTTCAATGTCCTTGCTGCAGATCTGCTCCTTAACAGTGATGTGAGTGGATTTACACCATCTGTTGTTCACAAATACTGCCAGTCCTCCTCCCTTTCTCTTACCGCTCTCCTTTGTCCTGTCCGCTCGCATCAGCTGAAATCCGTCCACAGTCACCACCGAGTCTGGTGTTAGTGCTGTTAGCCATGTCTCCGTAAACACCATGATGCTAGCTTGCCGGAATTCCCTCTGATGCCGGGTAAGAGCGGTTAGCTCATCCATCTTGTTAGGGAGCGATCTTACATTCCCCATGACGATGGACGGCACGGCGGGTCGGTACCGTCTCCTTTTAGCCCGACACAGAGCTCCAGCTCGTCTTCCCCGTCTTCTCCGTCTTAACTCTCGAGGAACATCAGGCCTTTCTCGATGTAGCATCGGCGCGTCGCAGAATGCTAACAGCTGATCTCTGGTGTAAACAATGTGACCGTCAGCGTGGTTACGAGCGGAGTTCCCAGACGTGAGATCGAAAAGTGTGGAAAGAATAAAAAGGAATAGAGCAAACTCTACGAGTTTGGTCTTCATGGTGCAAAACACAATCGTACACTCGGAAAAATAGATAAAGAATAGATTAGAATAGATAAATAGCTAAAAGGTTACAGCGTAACCGGGAGCTGCCGCAACAGGCTGCCACTCGAGCGGCGCCCAATGTGTCTATCCGGCTAGCAATTGACTATCCGGCTAGCAATCCGGTTAGCAATTGACCCACCTTCAGGGTCCTGCAACAAGACCGCACCTAGACCACTGGTGGATGCATCTACTGAAAGCGGAAAGGGTCTGCCAAAATCCGGATAGGCCAGAAGAACTTGATCCAACAGCGCTTGTTTGAGCTGACAAAAAGCACCTTTACATTCATCTGTCCAGTCATCAGGTTTTAGTTTAACTTGCACCTGTTTCCGTTTCTTTTTCACACCACGAGGACCTTTCTTGCCTGACACAAGCCCAAACAGGGGTTTGGCTATTGAAGAACACCCTTCAATAAACTGTTGGTAAAATACAACCATGCCCAGGAATGATCGTATCTTTCGCTGAGAAGGCACCTCAGTGCCATTCTCCAAGAGGTCGGATTCTGTCAGAGACGTAATGGCAACAATCTTTTCTGGGTCAGAACGCATGCCATCTGAATCAATAATGTTAGAAATGGCATTTCTTTGGCACTAACTTTAGATTGTTTGCTCTGAGTCACTGAATCACCATTTCTAACTGTTCCAAAGCCAAAGCTTCTGTGGGGGCAAACACTAAGACCTCATCTAAATAACAAAGAAGGCTGAGGAAATTTTGGTCACCGAACACTCTCAACATCATTCTCATAAATGTTGGTGGACTATTGCATAGCCCATGTGTCATCCTGTTGTATTCATAAAGTCCAAACGGTGATGTGAAGGCTGTGTACTTCTATCCTCTTCATGCACTTCAACATTATAATCGCCTGACGTGAGTTCCATTGTGGAAAAAAAAGCATTGCTCCTCAATGCCGCCAGAGCATCAGATGGATGTGGAAGTCAAAGTCAGGTTTATTTATCAATTTCTTCACATGTACTTGACATACAAAGGAATCGAAATTACATTTCTCACTGTCCCGTACGTAGATATAAACAAAAGTAAAGTGCAGATGCACAACAAAGAAACAGGCCGGAAGTGGGTGAGCCTCTTTAATAGTCTGGGCATTAAGCCAGCAGAAATCATTGCAGATCCTCAAGTCTCCTGACTTCTTTTTGATTTGATTTTGATTTTATTGATTTATTTCAAGCATTGTAGTCAAAGCAATTAAGAATCTACACATATTTATCAAACTCATTACAGAAATGATGAAATGCATAGATTAAAAAGACAGAAAACAAAACAAAAATGTCACTTAAATCACATTTGCTTAATTAAATACAGTGATCATTAACTGAAGTATAAGTAGAGTTTGATTTATTGCTTGAAAAGGAGTGGGAAGAAGCAAGTTTATATAATCCCACCCCTACTGAGTTCATTCATCTGGTAGTTTTACAGTGTTTTAAATCCGGTTCTGATCAGATAGATTCTCTTCAAGTAACAAAATCCAGTGCCTAGAAATGATTGATGATCTACAGAAAATAATCATTCATGATTTCATTAAACAGTAACGATACCGATATGTAATAATAATTGATTATCATTATAACGCATGATAACATCAAACTAGTAATTATTGCTACACATTGCAGATCAAGTAAACAAAATCAATAGCTTATTGATCGTAATTTAAACATTTCAGTAATCATTATTGCACATTACAATGTAACACTCAGTGGTTGTAATTAAAAGAGCTTTGATAATTTCACCACAGTCAAGTTCACACATGGATTTGGAATTATTCAAACACCTGTTGATCCTTAAATCCTCTTATCTTCATATCCTGAAATAAGAGTTTCTTTATACATTTTTTTGAATATTTGAACATTTCTTGAGCTCATTACTTAAACCGTTCCAAAGTTTAGTGCCATACACCGACACACAGAAACCTTTCTTTTTGGTTCTTATCAGATTGATCTTGAAGTTCCTACATCCCCTCAGTCATTTTCTAAGAACTGTTTTTGGATGTTGAATGGTAATGATTTCCCACTGGCTCTGTATAAAAGTTGTTGGTGTAAAAATCAACAAGGTCATGCAGTTTTAAAAGTCTAGATTGATAAAAAAGATTGTTTGTATGATCAAGATATCCAGCTTTATGTACAATTCTGACAGCTCGTTTTTGAAGTAGAAAGAGAGGATGTAGTGAGCTCTTAGAATTATTTCCCCAAATTTCTATACAGTAGGTGAAATATGGTAGTATTAAGGAGCAGTACAATAAATATCTACTGTTGTATTCTAATATATGTTTAGATTTATTTACGATTGAAATACTTTTTGAGACTTTAGTTTGTATGTGTCTGATGTGTGGCATTAACTTAGTTTGTCATCGATAAAAACCCCTAAGAATTTTATTTCTGTAACACTTTTGATTAAGACATTATTTATTTCAATTGAGAGCTCTTTATTTGCATTGAAGTTTCAAAAAAACATCCCTTTGCTTTTATCTAGGTTCAAAGATAATTTGTTGTAATCCATCCATGATTTTATTTTGTTTAACTCTGTGTTCACCACCTTGATAAGTTCCCTTTGATTGTCTGTAGAATAGAATATGTTTGTGTCATCAGCAAATAATGAGTTTCATGAGCTTTGAAACATTGAATATGTCATTTATGTAAATATTGAATAGCAGTCTTTGTCTTCACCTTGATGTCAAATAGTGCAAAAACTGGTAAATGATCAGTTATGTCACATATCATTAGTCCACTCATATGAGTGTATTCTATATTATTTGTAAAAATATTATCAATAAGAGTAGCACTTTGAGTAGTGATTCTGCTGGGACTTGTTATGGTTGGATATAAACTCATTCCATTCATTCTGCTGATAAAGTCGTCGGTGGCTCTATGTTTGCTGGGGTTTATCAGATCCATATTGAAGTCTCCACAGATGTAGAATATTTTGTTATATAGAGAGGTAAACATCTTTTCCATCCAGTCACTGAACACTTCTAAGCTTGACCCTGGCGACCTATAAACACAGCTTATAATGACATTTTTCCCTAAATTGTTACATATTTCAATTGTAAGACATTCCAGTATTCCATCTACTGCGACAGACAATTTATCAATTACCGTAAACTTCATATTTTTTTCACATATATTGCGACTCCTCCACCTTTTTTGTTTACTCTGTTCACATAGTTAAGTTCATAGTTTTCCAATTCAAAGTCAGCGTCCTTGTCGCGGCTGAACCAAGTCTCAGATATGGTTATGATATCAAAGGAATGCTCTATGTTCTGTAAATAGTCCTTGATGTCTTCAAAGTTGGTATACATGCTTCTGCTGTTAAAGTGAATGATTGACAGTTTTTCTTCTGGGTTAACAGAGTTTTTAAAGTCATCTATGCTGTAGTATTTGCGGTCCATATTAACAGTGGAAAAGAATTGATCAGGGTCGATGTCTTGAAGGTTGTTGTCATTATCGCTGAATATTTTAAGGTCGGTTTGCTCACCATTCAGAGAGTTGTGGTTGCAGGTGACTGTTGAAGTAAAAAGTGTTGTTTTTTTCAGAAGCCATGGATAGTAGAGTTTGTCTCCTCATCTCGTAAGATCAGCATCTTAACGTATCTCTTGTTTAGACTGTGGTGGGTAAATATTTTTCCAAATCTTGCAGGCTCCTGATAAGAACAACCTTGGACTGCTCAGGGGAGCCACAGAGTTTGGCATAAATGTTACAGTCTTTCACCCAGGTTCCCTGAATTTTACCCGGCTTTTTCAAGTAACGTGCTCTTCTGGCGATGTCAGCATTCCTTTTCGTGAGGTTGTCATTCATGAAAACGGTTCCACTCAGATTTCTTCCTTGCTTCATTAAAGCTGCTTTGTGTTTCCGATTGACAAACTTTAAGAGGATTGCTGGTTTGTCGGTGTCTCTTCTCCTGGGAAGCGGTCTGCAGATCTCCACATTGTTGGTGTCCAGAGAAATTCCATTGGACTTTAGGAACTCCTCCACCCGTTTTTCCACAGAGCTCGTCTCCTGCTCGTCGGATTCCTCACCGTTCCCGGCGGTCACTGCATGCGCGTAGGACCGGGGTTTGATTTTCAATCCGGTGATTATCACGTCGTTAGATCTGGAGATCTGCTCTTGGTCATCCATTCGTTTCTCAATTATATCCATCCTGTTGAAACACTGCTCCTGCAGAGACCGGACCTGCTTCACCTCTCCGATAGCATCCAGAATTTTTCCGTGAACAATCTTCATAGCTTTGATCTCTTCCAGCACAAAATCAAGCATCTTCCTCAAGTCCTCATATTCCTCAGACACTGGGTTTCTTCTCGGCATGTTTAGGAATTGCTTTTCTCAATATTTACGCTTTTATGCGGTAAATATAGTTGAGAACTGCAGCTGCTCTATGCCTGCGTGGCGTCTTCTCCGAGAGCCGGAAGTCGAAAAACCAACACCAAGAGAGATGCAAACTCACTGCTGGATTTTCTTATGATGTCCTTTTCCTCCATCTCATTCAAAACTTGCCGTAATTTCTCATATTGAGTGGGTGGTATGCGCCTGCATGGCAGTCGAAAGGGACTCGCATCCACAACTCTTATTCGATGGAGGCAGCCTTAAGCTGAAAAGATCGACTGGTGCTCAACAACAAGGTTGACAAGTCTCTCTTTGACATTGACTCATGTGAGGTGTCGCTGGCTGTTAATGTCTGACAGTCCCAAGTTGTACAATGGGGAGCGCAGTGGGTCAATCTGACTACTTGACTCTTCAAGCTGCTGATGGTAAGGAAGGCTGGACACATCACGTCTTGGCAACGGTTTGATGCTCTTGTTGGTACTTGCACATTTTGCTTGATGACAGGATGAGGGGGATTGATCACTTTGGGCTCACTGAAACTTTCTAATGCGGCACAGGAATATACATCCACTAACTTAGCATTTCTTCTTATAGTGACAGGTTTTTCAAAAGGATTAATCCCTTTAATGGGCAGCTACCCATCATCTCTCAAAAATGCAACAGTTCTGCCCACAATGACTGATCTTGATCTTGACCTGGCACTAGTTGGCTACATTATGAACGTACCAGCCAAGTCACTTGTCATCTGTACTTTTGCCCAGACTAAATGCTCAGTCATGGCTTCAAGTGTAACAGCAGATTTTATTTTGCCAACGCTTAGTTTTTCAGGCAGACTCTCAGTACACTCGTCCACTCCAGCCACAAAACTGAACAACATATTCTTGGTCTTGGTCTGCTCAGATGTTGGTTGCAAATCATAGTTCTGATTGCCTTGCTTCAGTTTCAGTTGATGAATCAAATACCTCAGTGAATTACTGCCTAGAAAGAAATCATCACTCTGACCATCAATCACTAACGTTGGTGTGACCAATAGGGATTTGGTTCGGGGGCAGTGTGCAATATATAAGGAGAACAGGTGTGTGTGTGGGATGTAACACTTGGCCGTTTCCGGTTTTGCGGTGTGTCGTGTCGTGGAGTTGCTGTTTCTGTGCCGCTGCTTTGGTTTGACAATATAAAAATAAAAGGGCTTGAACCTTTCTATCGTCTTCGCTCTTGTTCCTGCCGTCGTGGCACGCACCTGCGGAGGAACCGGCTACATTTGGCGCTGTGAGCAGGATCGTTGCGTTACTGAGCGGAGGCGGCCGGAGTCTGACACGTAAACCAAAGCAGCGGCTGGATCAGGTGTTCGGTGGCTGACGTCATCACGGGATTCCGGGGATTCCCTTTGCCGCTGTCGTCATGGAGGAGCTGCGAGCGGAGCTGCAGGCCTTGAAGGACCGGATAGCTGTGGACAAAGCGACCATGGACGCCTTGCGGAACATGAATGACGCGTTGACTGAGAAGCTGCGGGAGCAGGAAGCTTCACCCGCTGGGTCTGGTTCGGCGGCGGCGTCCCAATTTGACGGAGCAGCAGGCGGTTCGTCATCAACTGGGCCGAAGGACTGTGTCATTTACCTCCCTAAGGAGAAGAAATGCCGCACTTTTTCCGGGGGTTCGTGTGCGGACTTTTACGAATGGCTGGATGAGATTAACTCGGTGTTAAGTTTCTGTCATTTTCAGCAGAGCGAGAAGGCAATGTATATATATGACCATCTTGGGGGCGAGGCCAAGCAGGAAATAAAATACCGGTCTTCTGCTGAAAGGGCCGACCCGGATAGTGTGCTGGCGATATTAACAGAAATTTATGGACAGCCTTCTTCGTTGACTCGCCTGCAGAAGCTTTTCTTTGATAGAAAACAACGTGACGGGGAAACGATCCGTGAGTACTCACACGCGCTCATGGCAATCATTGATGAAATCAACCGCTGTGAAGTAAATTACACTTGGTGTAGTGATTTTGCCTTGCGGGATCAGTTTGCTGAGAATGTGCGGGATTCGGTTCTGAGACGGGAGTTAAAGCGCATCATCCGCCAGGATTCTGCCATCTCGTTTTTCAACCTACGAAAGGAAGCTTTGCTGTGGGAGGATGGGGACGCGACTGCGCCTTACAGCCGACGTAGAGCTGATGTGTGTCAGGTTGAGGGGGAAAAGGAGGTCCAGAATGTAAACGTGGTTACAGCTAAGCCAGTTGTGGATTCAAATGCAGAAATGATCAGCCTTATGAAGCAACAACAGCAACAAATTACTGACTTGGCTAAGAAGGTGTCAGATTTGTCAGTAGAGATCGGACAGACAGTTGGTCGAGGGGTCCAACCACGGTTCGACTCGGAAGGTAAACCCATCTGCTTTAGGTGTCAGAGGGCGGGGCATATTGCTCGTCAGTGTAGATGGGGAGCACCGGGAAATAAGACCGTTTTTGGATCACGTAACGCTTCTGGTCGTGGAAACTCGGGAATTGTTGGCGAGCAACAGGGAAACTCTCTGCCCCTGTGGTGATGAGCCCAACTACAGGAGGGGACGTGATGGGCTCTGAATCAAAGAAATCTGACACACTCGAGGTTGAATGTTTAATTGGAGTTTGTCCCACTGTCGATGTTTTCATTGGTGATGTACAGGTGAAATGTCTTTTGGACACGGGTTCAAATGTGTCAACAGTCACTGAGTCATTTTTCAATAAACATTTCCGTCCGTCTTTGAAAAATTGTGAATGGCTTTCACTCTCTGCCGCAAATGGTTTAAGTATACCTTATTTGGGCTATTTTGAAAGAGATGTTCATGCATTTGGTGTCACCATAAAAGGTAGAGGGATCCTTGTGGTCAAAGATCCAGAGACTAACCTTATGAGGCAACGTAAAAACACTGTCCCCTGCATTTTGGGGATGAACGTGATTAAGTGTTTTTATGAGAGTGAAGGCCATGGTTATGAAACGCGCAGTCATTCGGTCCCTGATGCATGGCAAAATGCCTTCAGAGTTTGCCAGTCTCACCAGGTTGGTTCAACGAACACTTATGTTTACTCCACTGTTCCTTGTACTTGTCCAGCTGGTGTACTGTGGTTTGTTCCAGCAACTTTACAATTTGGCCACTCCTCCTCAGATGCTTTTGCTCTTGTGGAGGCACTTAGCGTGGAAGAAGGGGGATTGCCAGGGGAACTGCTTGTTTCCAAGGCTTTAGTCCCTATAGACCATGGCCATGTGGCCATCCCAGTGCTTAATGTTGGATGTTCAGATGTGGAGCTTCGGCCGCAAAGCCGACTATGCTCATTACATTGTGTGGATGTTTTGCCACTCGGTACATCTGGCATCAGCTTTGAACGTGTTAGTCCAGGAGAAGAAAGAGTTGTGGTACAGGAGCATGTGGGTGTGAGGACTGAACAGCTGACTGCGGGATCAGAGGTGGGCAATCTTGACCTAAAGGGACTTACCGTAGAACAGACCAGAAAAGTAAGGGAGCTTTTGAAAAAACATGAGGATGTTTTTGCAAAATCAGAGTTAGACCTGGGATTCACTAACCTGATAGAGCATGAAATCCCTGTCCTGAATGATGCACCCATAAAACAGCGTTACAGACGGATTCCCCCTAGTCAGTATGAAGAAGTCAAAGCACACATTACTCAGTTGTTGCAACAGGGCATCATCAGCGAGAGCAGTAGCCCGTATTCTTCTCCTCTCGTTATAGTGCACAAGAAAGACGGTTCACTTCGGCTTTGTGTTGACTACCGTCAACTAAATGCAAATACACGAAAGGATGCTTTTCCTCTTCCGCGGATTGATGAGTCTTTGGATGCTCTTCATGGGGCAAAATGGTTTTCTACCCTCGATTTAGCTAGTGGGTACCACCAAGTGGGAATGGCTGAAAAGGATCGCTGCAAAACAGCCTTTTGTACACCATTTGGTCTATTTGAATTTACACGCATGCCATTTGGGTTGTGTAACGCTCCGGGGACCTTTCAGCGATTAATGGAGCGATTATTCGGTGACCAGAGGTATCAGTCCCTTCTGTTATATTTGGATGATATAATCATTTTCTCCTCTTCTTTTGAGCAACATCTAGAGCGTCTGGATCTGGTGTTTTCCCGTCTAAAACAGTACAATCTTAAAGTCAGACTACATAAGTGTTCCTTTTTGAAATCTGAAGTGGCATACCTTGGACATTTGGTTTCAGCTGCCGGAGTAGCTACAGATCCTGACAAAATTAAAGCTGTTGTAGAATGGAAGAGGCCAAGCTGCTTAAAAGACTTAAAGTCCTTTTTAGGCTTTGCAAGTTTTTACAGGAGGTTCGTAAAGAATTTTGCCAAGATGGCAGCACCTCTCCATGCCTTGGCCTCATTGCTATCTACAAGCAAGGGTGGTCGGCCCACAAATGGGTTTCAGCAATTATGGGATTCCGTATGTGAGGAGGCTTTTCAATGTTTGAAAAAGAAACTCACTTCGGCACCCGTTCTTGCATATGCTGATTTCTGCAAACCTTTTGTTCTGGAAATAGATGCGAGTCACCAAGGACTAGGGGCTGTTTTATCGCAAGATGTGGACGGACAACTCCGACCCGTGGCTTTTGCCAGTAGGGGTCTTAGATCTTCGGAACGGAATATGGAGAACTACAGTGCCATGAAACTAGAGTTCTTGGGCTTGAAATGGGCAGTTACTGAAAAATTCCGTGATTATTTGATTGGTAGCAAGTTCACAATCCTGACTGATAACAACCCTCTTTGTCATTTAAACAGTGCAAAACTCGGTGCCGTGGAGCAACGTTGGGTTTCTGAGCTGGCCCGGTTTGATTTTCAGATCTCCTACCGGCCTGGCAGGCAGAACAAAGGTGCCGATGCTCTTTCTCGGCAGTATGTGGGGCAACAGGAGGTACATACAGGTTCAGTCGGTGTGCCTAACACTAGCTCCACTACCAGTTTTCCCACTTTGGACGTTAAGGCCCTGGTGAAGTTGCAGTCTGGTGATGGTTTGATCTCTACCTTTAGGAGGTTTTGGGATCGGGGTGTGGGGCCAAGCCGGACAGAGAGGCGTCAATTATGTCCCAGGGCAGTAGAGCTGTTAAGACAATGGAAGCGGATTGTTGAGGTGGATGGGGTGCTGTATCGGCAGTTTTGGGGACAGCGTGAAGGGCAGATCAGGCAGATCATACTGCCAGCCATTTTGAAGGATGAGATACTCAATCAGATGCACACCGTAGCTGGGCATCAGGGAGTAGAGCGAACCTTTAAGCTGGTCCGTTGTCGGGCTTACTGGCCTGGGATGTACAAAGACGTGGAGGCTTTTTGCAAGACTTGTGAGCGGTGCATTGTTTCTAAGAACCCTCACCCGCAGGTAGTTGCACCTCAAGGACATTTGCTGGCTTACCGGCCATTGGAGGTTGTGGCTATGGACTTCACAGTGTTGGAGCCCTCATCAGACCGGCGTGAGAATGTCCTTATCATGACTGATGTCTTCTCCAAGTTTACTGTCGCAGTACCAACCCGTGATCAGCGTGCAGTAACTGTTGTTAAGGCCCTGGTAAAGCACTGGATCCAGCCCTATGGTGTCCCCTCTAGGATACACTCTGACCAGGGTAGGTGTTTTGAAGCAGATGTAGTGCAGGGTTTGTGTAAAGTATACGGGATCAGGAAAAGCCGAACGACCCCCTATCATGCTCAGGGAAACGGGCAGTGTGAGCGCTTTAACAGGACTCTACATGACCTGTTGAGAACACTGCATCCACATCAGAAGAGACGATGGGTTGAATACCTTCCTGAGCTGCTGTATGTGTATAACACCACCGAACACCATAGCACAGGTTACTCACCATATTTCCTGATGTTTGGGAGGGCCCCCATTAGGCCTTTCGATATTTGGCTTGGTCAGGATAGGGAAGACTTTGAGGGTGACGAGCATGCTTGGGTGGTGGAACATCAGGAGCGACTGCGTTGGGCTTATCAGCAGGCGGGCCAGAATCTGGACCAAGCGGCAGAAGCTAGTCGTGCTTATGCAGGCCATGTAGGGGGTGATGCATCCCTGCTGCCGGGCCAGCTGGTGTACGTAAGAAACAGGCGGTTTCCCGGAAGGCATAAAATTCAGGATGTGTGGCTTCCTGTCCCCCATAAAGTGTTGGAGCGTCTGGGTGGAGATTCGCCTGTGTACTCGGTTGCGCCTGTCGACTCCTCTGGGCCAATCCGCAACGTTCACCGTAATGAACTACGACTGTGTGGTCCCACTGTACAGAGTGGGGCTGTGATAGTGCCCCCTGTGACAGAGGTGGATGGTGAGTTAGATGCCAATGGGGAGGCTGATGACTCCGTAATTGGTGTCCTTGTGCCTATAACTGGGTCCAGTCTTGAGGTTCAGGGGCCTAGTTCTTGTAGGGGTGGGGCTGAGGCTTCAGCTACTTCTCTTGACACTTCCACACCGTGTGTGCCAGTTCCCACAGTGCTTCCCTCAGCATGTGGGGTTGAAGGAGGAGCAGATGACACACAGTTGGCACCCATAGTGTCTGGGCCTGTTGGGCCTCGCCGGACGACTCGTTCCACTGCAGGGTTACACTCTAACCCTTTTCGTTTGCCCAGGTCGGTGTTACCATCTGATGGCAGATCAGTGGGGCACTGATCTTTTCTTGGGGGGCATAAGTGTGACCAATAGGGATTTGGTTCGGGGGCAGTGTGCAATATATAAGGAGAACAGGTGTGTGTGTGGGATGTAACACTTGGCCGTTTCCGGTTTTGCGGTGTGTCGTGTCGTGGAGTTGCTGTTTCTGTGCCGCTGCTTTGGTTTGACAATATAAAAATAAAAGGGCTTGAACCTTTCTATCGTCTTCGCTCTTGTTCCTGCCGTCGTGGCACGCACCTGCGGAGGAACCGGCTACAGTTGGCACAATAACTTTGCAGCCATAAACCTCCATCTCTAGATCACTCATACCTATTGGCTTTGTTTTTGAGCCACCACAGCCAATTAGCAACGACATCGGTGGGCTCCAAGATGGGGTTCGTCAATGCAGAACACTGTAGTAACCGAGGAATGACAGTGGAACTCAGAGTACAAGACATTGATCCACTATCAATCATAGCTCTGACTGATATCCGACCACTCAATGTCACATTCTCATGAAACAGTTCATCATGAGTTTGCAAGATCTGCATAATTTGGAGGACTGGTCTATGTCCAACATCTCTTTCCTCGCACATTATGATATATCGACTCTAAATCATAATTAGAGGTCAATGAGGGAATAAAATCAGGCCTTACATCCACCCCCTTTAAATGCAGGCCAGCTAGTTTTCTTCCCTCTAAACTGCCGGTTTATTAGGGCCCGCAGCAGCAGTCACTGACTGCAAGGACCACATTTTTTTCGCAGTTGGAACAACCTCACCGCCTTTCAGCGAGAATGTGACCCCCGCCGCATGCTCGAAAAGTCTCAACACTGCCTCCGTGTGGCGTAATGTGCAACTGCATGAAAAAAAGTCAGCTGCATTAGACTGATCCCATGTGGGATTTCAATGACGTCTGCCTCCGTCGTTGTGAATGGCCAATGCAGAACCGCTCCCTGAGTATGCTTTTGCTGCGTGGGAAAGCCCGCGTTGAACGCACCAGAAATTAGACGGCCCCGTCCTGCCGAATCCGATGCTTGGGTCATGCTACCAGTGTAACCAGCTCAGTCCTGACGACTTTGGTTCAGGATGATTTTTCTGCATTGTGTTTTTGTTGTGGAACGACATGACAGCCAGCTTGTCTTTTGTTTCGCGTTGTATTCTAGGACATGTCTGCACAACATAAAGGGTGATGGTCAAACATGGAAGGCTCTCGCACATGGACACGCAGCACGCTACAAAAAGTATAACGTCCATTGAACATACGCAGATTAGCTAACTTAAAATACATTAAAAAAAACAAACACTAAAATGATATACTACGAAAATATCACAATGAACCAATGCTTATAAATTGAAATACCTACCTCGGACATGTCTGTGTCACAACTAATAAAGTGTTTGTTGCTACACGTAGAAGACAGACATGAACCAATAGAGGGCGCCCAAGAGCCCATTAAAAAATCATAATAATATTGACATTTCCTGTGGCAAATGGATTCACATTTATTCTCTTACACATGTGTTTTTACTTTATTTATTTAATTTTATTATTACGCATAACATATGTTATGTCGCTATTAATTACTTTTTTACTTTTTCTATTTTTGCACATTTTGAACACCCCCTCATTCTTTTGCACATTGCACATTCTTCTCTGCTTTTTGAACTGCTGTAACAATTGAATTTCCCCAATGTGGGATCAATAAAGAATATCTCTCTATCTCTATCTCATTCACCACGCACACTCACACACACACACACACCCAACCACACGCACACAGGCTCACGCAAACACATGCAGACACTGATGGTGGCTCTGCTGCCGAACACCAACCTGTAACCACCAGGAGTAATGTGGGCTTTAGTGTCTTGCCCAAGGACACTTTGATACACGGAACTGAACCTGCAACCTTCCAACCAGGGTTGGCTGCTCTGCCTTTGCACTCCTTCATTTACCTTGATAATCGTTTAATTCTTGCACTACAGGTGATAGATGACCTTTCAGCTGCATCCACATATTTTGATAAATGCTGTCAGAACTGTTGTGCGCGTCGGTCTGTGTGTGCGGAATATTATGGGATGGATTTCACTTTCGCAGGATCATTCCTCTCCTGCTTTGTCTGCTCGGTGCTGTATCTCCCCAAACACGCGCACACACAGACTCAGGTAAACGCGCGTCCTCCGATTTAGGTCAGTGGGCACGAGCAGCCTGTGGGGGTCCTTTGATGAAAAAAGCCCATCAGCAAGCGAGAAACAGATAGAGGAGGGGCAGAGAGGCGGTGCTGCGTCGCAGGGGGGAGGGGGTGATCGACGGAGCTGGGGAGGCAGAAGTTTCAGATCTCCACGCACGACCAGGACAGAGGAAGGCACGTGCGCCCAGGTAACGTCTATCTTCCTTATTCTTCTTTTGATGATGAGGATGAAGAAGAGCTGAAACAGAGGTGTGCAAACGTGCACGCGCGCGTTGGATTCTACCTCTCTGTAAGGATCTCACCCCCCCCCCCCCCTTCCTCGTACGCTGCGCTTGTACATCCGCTGGTCTGATAGCAGGACTGAAGGGGGGCAGATGGTTCAGTTCGGCTCCATTTGACTTAACATTTTGCTTGTGCGCGTGCATGTGCTCCTCTGTTTATCAGTGAGTGAGACTAGCTGCAGGGAGGGGGGCTTTATGCCCGCAGATGCTGCATCTTAAGCGCCTGTTTGATCTCCCGGTTAACCGCGCGTGACACGGACACGCGCGCTGAAGACGTCCGTGTTGGATGGCGCAACAGACACGGTGGTCTACACGGTTGTTTCCCGTTTCCAGCCTTTTCTGTGAAAACGGTAGAATGGTTTGAACAAATAGGCAATAATCTATTCAACTGCAAAGTCTACATTATCTTCATTTTAAATTAAATTAAAGAAATATTTATTTTACATTTTGAAATATCCTTCAAGTGAAATTGATTAGTATAAATGTTTTTTTACATGTTCGTTTAATTAATGTATTTGTCTGATTAAAAAGAAAAAGAAATTCCTACGTATTTTTATTTCTCTGATATTGTATAGAGATATTGATCTACTTGGAATTTTAACTGAACAGAAAATCCCATTTCTTAATTGACGTTACAGTGGGACAAAAAAAGTATTCAGTCATCCACCAATTGTGCAAGTTTTCCCACGTATAAAGATGAGATAGGCCTGTAATTTTCATAATAGAAATACGTCAACCATGACAGACAAAATGAGAAAAAAAAATCTTCAAAATCACATTGTCTTATTGTTAAAGATTTTATTTGTAAATTGTGGTGGAGAATATGTATTGGGTCTATAACAAAGGTTCAACTCAATACTTTGTTATACATCCTTTGTTGGCAATGACAGCAGTCAAACGTTTTCTGTAAGTCTTCGCAAGGTTTTCACAAACTGTTCCTGATATTTTGGCCCATTCCTCCATGCAGATCTCCTCTACAGCAGTGATGTTTTGGCGCATTCCTCCATGCAGATCTCCTCTAGAGCAGTGATGTTTTGGTCCATTCCTCCATGCAGATCTCCTCTAGAGCAGTGATGTTTTGGCCCATTCCTCCATGCAGATCTCCTCTAGAGCAGTGACGTTTTGGGACTGGTGCTGAGGAACACAGACTTTCAACTCCCTCAAAAGATTTTCTATGGGGTTGAGATCTGGAGACTGGCTAGACTACTCCAGAACCTTGAAATGTTTCTTATGAAGCCAATCCTTTGGTACCCGGGCAACTTCGGTTTAGGATGGTTGTCATGCTGAAAGACCCAACTACGTTTTATCTTCAATGATGATGGCACTGATGCAGCAGCACGGCAGCCGGTCAGCTGCTGTTTGGAATGTATGGAATGAATGTAATGAATGGAAGTACGTAAATAAGGACATTTACCCCCACAGTGCATGCAGACAGAAACACCGCAATATGTGGCAAGACCAAAGGTGGTGCAACCCCAGACATTTCACAGTAAAGACAACAATCTGCTCCAAAGACTGTGAGCTGCTAGCCGTTAGCATCCGGCCGTACTCCCTACCTCAGGAGTTTATGCAGGTCCTGGCCATCTGTGTTTACATCCCACCAGGAGCGCACGTGGAAACAGCGCTGGAGACTGTGGTCACGGCAGTAACGGACCTTCAAACCCGACATCCTCAGTTAATTTTGATGATTTCAGGGGACTTTAATCACATCACTCTTGACTCATCACTGCCATCCATGTGTCAATACGTGGATTGTACTACACATCGACCTACTCTATGCCAACATCGAGGAAGCATACAAAGCCACGCCCCTTCCCCCTCTCGGCAAATCAGATCACATACTAATCTCTCTACAGCCCAGGTACACACCCCTGGTGAAGAAAGAGCCTCCATCAACCAGAATGGTAAGGAGGTGGACACCAGAGGCGGAGGAGGAGCTTAGGGACTGTTTTGACAGCACAGACTGGAACGTGCTACTGGACCACCACGGTGAGGACATCCAGCAGGCATCAGTGTCTGACAGACTATATCCATTTCTGTTTGGAGATTGTGATGCCCACAAGGGCTGTGCTCTGTAATGCAAATAACAAACTTTGGATCACCAGAGAGACGAAAGAGGTCTGTACTGAAAAAACAGAGCCTACAAAGAAAATAATCTGGAAAAGACAAAAGCTGTGCAAGCTGAGTTGAGGTGCTGTCTGAGAAGCTCTAGAGAAAACTACAAAGCTAAAATAGAGGGGAAATGTGAAATGAAATGTGAGATGGAATGAAAAGAATCACAGAGTGTAAAAAGGGGGCTGCATCGTGAGGAGACAGTGTGGAGCGATCCAATGATCTAAACGATCATTTCATTAGTTTTAATTCATCCGCAAACCCCCCACCTACCTCATCTCGTTCCCCTTTATTTCCTACTCATTCTACAAATGAACCGGCACTGGTAGTATCGGCTCTCCCTCATTACACCTCTCTTACAGGAACATCAGGTAAGGAGAGACATGAAGAAACTGAAGACCAGGAAAGCAGCAGGCCCATATGGGTTGTGCCCCATACTCCTGAAGATATGCGCAGATGAGCTAGGAGGTCCTCTTTAACCTTGGTACAATACCAACACTCTGGAAGACCTCGTGCATCATTCCTCTGCCCAAGGCCAAGCAGCCTAGGGACAATAAAGACAGACCTATTGCACTGACCTCTCACATAATAAAAACTTTGGAGAGGTTGGTGCTGCAGTTGCTGAAGCCCCAGGTGCAACATGCCCAGGATCCACTGCAGTTTGCGTCTAGGGAGAAGGTGGGAGTGGAGGATGCTGTCCTGTATCTCCTCCACCGCACTTTGTCTTACCTTGATGAAGGGGGGTGTGCAGTGAGAATGTTGTTTTTTTATTTCTCCAGTTCATTTGACACAATCCAACCCCCAATACTGCAGGAAAAACTTAGGAGTATGTCAGTTGAGCCATACTTAATATCCTGGATCATGGACTACCTGAAGGACAGACCCCAGTTTGTCAGGATGGGGGCCAGCCTTTCAAGAACACTTTGCAGCAGTGTGGGAGTCTCTCAGGGTACAGTTCTTTCTCCGATGTTGTTTGCTCTGTACACGACCGACTTCCAACACAACACGGAGGCTTGCCACATCCAAAAATTCTCAGATGATACCGTCATTGTGGCATGCATTAAGGAAGACAAGGAGGTGGAGGACAGGCAGCTGGTGCAGGATTTTGTTCTTTGGTCCAAGCAGAACCAGTTACAGCTAAATGTTAGAAAAACCAAAGAACTGACTTCAGAAGACAACCCCCCCTCTCCCAGCCAATATGCGTAGACGGTGACCTGATTGAGAAGGTCACGTCTTATAAAAACCTGGGAGTGGTGCTGGACAAGAAACTGGACTGGAACGAGAACACCACCCTGCTCAGTAAAAAATATCAAACCAGGATGTACTTCCTGCGAAGGCTGGCATCTTTTAACATCTCCAACAAACTTCTCAGTATGTTTTATCAAACACTCATTGAAAGTGCTCTGCTGTGCGCTGTGATGTGCTGGTGCAGCACAAGCAAGAAAAACCTTAAACCGATTAAATAAGATCATTAGGAGGGCTAGCTCTGTTGTGGGACTGAAGCTGGCCACAGTGGAGGAGGTGGCAGAACAACGGACATTGTCCAGACTTTAGGGAATTATGGACAATGTCACACACCCTCTGCATGAGGCCTGCAGTAAGAGGAAGAGCAGTTTCAGCAAAAGACTTTTGTCCCAACGCTGCACCACAGACAGACTTAGAAAGTCTTTTGTCCCACGAGCCATCAGACTGCACAACACTCTATGTTGAGAGCTTTTACATTATTATTTGATCAGAGTGGAATTCTGGGAAACTTGACTTGATTTTAGGTGATTGTTTATATTTGCTTCTATTTTTTTTATCCTTTTATCTATTTATTGTATTTTAATTTGTTTTAGGAATGATTGTGTTTTTAAGTGTGGGCAGCCGGCCACTTAAAATGTCCTTCTGGATAATTCAAGTCTGTCTGTCTGTCCGTCCGTCCGTCCGTCCGTCCGTCCGTCCGTCCGTCCGTCCGTCCGCCCGCCCGCCCTGCAAATGTTCTCTAGCAGACTGTAGATGGGCCTGCATATGGACTGGCTTTAGCAGGGGGACACGTCTGGCCCTGCAGGGTTTGAGTCCCTGGTGGTGTAGTGTGTTACTGATGGTAGCCTTTGTTACTTTGGTCCCAGCTCTCTGTAGGTCATTCACTAGGTCCCCCGTGTGGTTCTGGGACTTTTACTCACCGTTCTTGTGATCATTCTGAACCCCCAGGGTGAGATCTTGGTGGGAGCCAAGATGGAGGGAGATCATCAGTGGTCTTGCATGTCTTCCATTTCCTAATAATGATTTCTTCACACAGAGCTGCTTACCTGTTGTATATTCAGTCTTCTCAGCCTGCTACAGGTCAACAGTTTGGTTTCTGTCCTTAGTCCTTAGTCCTTAGACAGCTCTTTGGTCTCCATAGTGGAGTTTGGAGTGTGACTGTTGGAGGTTGTGGACAGGTGACTTTATATAGATAACCAGTTCAAACAGGAGTTATTGATACAGGTAATCAGTGAAGGACAGAGGATCCTCTACAGATGAAGTTAGAGGTCTGTGAGGAACAGACTCCTTGTTTGTAGGTGAACAACTACTTATTTTTCACCATAATTTACAAAGAAATTCTATAAAGATCAGACAAAGTGATCTTTTAGATTTTTTTTCTCTTTTGTCTCTCATAGTTGAGGTTTACCTATGATGATATTACAGGCCTCTTTTGTCTTTGTAACCCTTGTGCTATCCTAGGCACTTTACCATTGGGAGTGGGGTCATCTAGACCCACTAGACAGAGCTCTAACCCTTTTTTCTTCAATGATTTGTGATCTTCACTGGTGTCCATGGATTCCATGAAATCTTTCCACCTTTATCCACCTTTGTCATGGTAGGGAGAACACGTCAATGGAAGGGGGGGGGGGTCATCTAAGATAGCATAAGGGTTAAATGGGAGAACTTGTACAATTGGTGGATTACTGAATACTTTTTCCCAACTGTAAAATACAAAATTTTAATTTCAAATATACAGTTTTTATTGTAAATTAGAAGAATAAATAGAATTAACTATTTATTTCATTCAACTGAAATAAATCATCTATTTTCTACACCTGCTTAATCCCTTTGGAGGAATAAGGTTGGTGGAGCCTATCCCAGCCATTAATGGGCAAAGTTGGAGTTTACCCTGGACAATTTGCCAGTCCATCAACACAACACAACCACAAACACTCACATTTACACTTAGGGACAATTTACATTGACCACTTGACTAACAAAATATGCTTTTGGACTGTGATAGGAAACTGGTATGCCTGGAGAAACCCCACGCATGCATGAGGAGAACATGGCTCCAGAAAGAAACCAGATTTGAACCAGTGCCTTCACGTTGTGGGGCAAGAGTGCTAACCAGGTGTGCTGGTTACTTTGATCGCGATCAACCGGTCACTCTTCAAGGACATGAGGGTAGATCGGAGGCCAGCAAAGATAAATAACCAAGAAATAAAAAATATATAAAATATATATTCTAAAGAATCCGTCAGCGAAAAAAAATCCTCACGAGAAGTACATGACTTGATTGACATGCAAAACGGCTAATCCAATATCTTTTGATACACATGTCACTGCACATGCGTGTGTAACCCTTGTTCTATCCTAGGCACTTTATTGTTGGGAGTGGGGTCATCTAGACCCATTAGATAGTGCTCTGAACCTTTTTTCTTCAATGATTTGTGATCTTCACTGGTGTCCATGGATTCCATGAAATCTTTCCACCTTTATCCACCTTTGCCATGGTAGGGAGAACACGTCAATGGAAGGGGGTAGGGTCATCTCAGATAGCACAAGTGTTAAATACACTGAGTTCAAATTCTGTCTGTCATCAGAAAGTCACTAACGGCCCCACGGCACGTCAAGTCCCAGGCAGAAGACCACTCCGGCCCAATGGATTGTTTATTGAGGCCCGGATTGGCATGCGTGCCCCCACAGTTCCTGCCCGATGGATCTGAGCCCACTAAGGCAGCAGTGTTTTCTTGTAGCACGGGCTTCCCATGGAGCCAGCAGCAATTTAGAAATGCAATGCTCCCCCCATTGCACGGTTTACAGCAGAGCATGAAATACAAAAGTCACTGCTTTCTGTTTTTGTATTAAAACGGTTCATTTGTTAAAGTATCTCATGTACTCTTACTTTGTAGTTTTAGAAATATCAGTACATAAACAATGTTATGTAATTATAGTTCATAATTCTGTGTTTATTAAACAATATTTTAGTCTAAAATATATATACAAATACTGGAGAAAGCCTAGAAAGTGAAGGTGACAGTGGTGCCTGTGGTAATTGGAGCACTGGGGGCAGTAACCCCCAAGCTGGAGGAGTGGCTACAACAGATACCTGGAAAGACCTCAGACCTCTCAGTCCAGAAAAGAACAGGAACAGCTAAGATACTGCAGGACTAGAGCTGTGACGGTGTTGAATTTTTGATAACCGCGGTGATGAACCACCAAGGGGCGCGGTGTCGCGGTTAACCGCAGCCCACCCCCCCAAAAAAAAACATAAAATCCCCCGGCGGCTGCATCGGAAATTACAGCGTACTATTCTTTAGTAATACATAACAGTAAAAACTACCTATTTAACTTGTGAACTAACTATAGGTTTTGTAGATTGATGTCTTGTGTAGGAATAGGAGGAAGGTGTGGACACGTGTGTTGGGGGTGTGTGTTGATTCTTCTGCAGTGGACTGCTCTCCATCTGCATGTGAGCCTTCACCTGTGCTCTCTGGTACAGACATCTTCTCAGAATATTATTTATTGCCCAGTAATAAACAGACTGCAGACACTTTGTCACCTTTCCGGTAGCCATGAAGCCTGACACGCATGAAGAACGCAGGGCAGGAGGCTCCGCCTTTGTTTATACAAAAAAAACATGTAGTGATATTCATGGAAATCTAACAGCGCACTTTCCTGGTGTTACAGTGTGACTGAGAACAGTAATACCCCCCCCCAAAACCCTCCGGGGGGTGGCCGTGTGGGGCACTTAAGAACGCACGCAGCTTGTAACGGAAATGAATACAAATGGAAATTAATAATTAGAACGCAGTAAATTTGTCGTATTTCCTCGCATATAGAATAAGAATGTGTGCTTCTGAAAGCGCGCGCCTGTGTGTGTGAAGGGAGCCGCGTGTCACGTGCAGCAGAGGCAGACAGTGAGAGCGCGGCGACGAGAGAGAGTGACACGGTGGGAGAGAAGGAGAGAAGGAGAGAATAGTATGAAAGAAAGAAGGAAAGTCTGAACACAGGACTAGCAGAAAAAGGAAATTATCAGCAAAGATGATCATGTTTAATGTGTTTATAATAGTTCCAATCATGCACATATGCAAAACGTTAAATAATGCGGTGATGCGGTTATTGTCACAGCCCTATGCAGGACCCTCAAGCTCCCAGGCCTCTGGTAGAGGACCCCAGCTTGGAGGAGAAACCACCCATGGAGGGGGCGAGGGGTGTTTGATTTGAACTGAAACTGCTGTATCATTACACCCCTAGTGTAAATGTTCATGCACATTTTTACAGGGATGCTGTGGGCAACAGGTCATAATGAACACATATATAAAATTTTATAGTAAGTCAGCGTAAAGTAGGTGAGAAGCAGGCAGGCCATACAGATTTTTAATTTTTCAACACCCTGAACCTTGAACGTTGTGCAAAAAGTGCTCTCCACTGAAAGGTATATAGCAAATAGAATTGTAATTAGAAATTTGTGTATTTCTGAACATTTTTGTGTTTTATTTTTATCCTGTCCAGCAAATGAAAACACAGAATGCGGCTGGGAGCCTCTTGTGACGGACATGCTTGCCTTTACAATCGGGGTTGTTTGTTACTCTTCGTTCATATAAACCCCTTCTGTAACTGAAGCTGAACTGTACAGAGTTTTAGCTACTAACTACTAACTACTAGCCCTAGACAGGATGAGAGGAGGGGAGACTGATAATAAAAGGTCTTGGGATAAGATCTGTGTCATACATAAGTTCTATGCGCTGTTGCTCACACACACACACACACACACACGTACGTGTGGCTGTTCAAGATCTGAGGATTCCTCTGTATTGCTGAGCTTTCAGATACATTTTGTGGCTTTGATACTGCTTCAGTTCACCGTCTCCATGGAAACTGCTCATTGTTTCAAAGAAACTGAATATTTATTCTTAGAATGTGGTATTATGGCCTTACTATCTGCTGAATCTCTGTTTGCAGTCCTCCCCTCCCACCAATTCTCACATGCTGTCTTTGTCTTTTGCCCTTGAAACTCCATGAGTTGTCAGTGCTTGGGTCAATTCAGACTTCTGTCCAACTGTGAGCATGCAGAGCGGCTGCTGTCTTATCCTCCTGCCCATCCTTTGGTGTAGAAACAGTATTCAGAGAACAGTCTTGGTTGTCTGTGCTCCAGCCTCCACCTGAAGAATGAATCTTTCTATCTTCCAGGATTTGATACACATCACCATGTCCACAATTCAGAACCTAAAAGATTCAACTGACTGTGTGGCGATATGAAACAGTCTGATGGTTTTACCTAAATGCATACAATCTAGTTATTATTCATTTGGCATTTAAAACAGTACTGAAAATGCTTTTTAAGAGAGAAACTCTTTTTTATTTAATTAACAAAAACAAAATGACATAACAGATTTAAACATAAAAACTGAATTTTGGCTCATTTAGACTGTTATATTTTTTGTGGTTTTTAAAGTGTGTCTAATGACACACATTTAGTCATGTTTTGTTTAAAGGTCTGTGTAAAAAAAAAAAAAGGTTTTCATTTGTTTAGTGAACACAACACACTACCATCAATGTGGTTCACCTTTAGCCAGTTGTAACTGACGCAACTTGGTAGAAGGAACGTTTTAATTGGATGGCTCGTTGCATCACATGTGAATAAAAGGGCAAAGACGGTAGAGGGACAACAGAAAGAGAAAACGATAAAGTTTGCCAAAAATTGATAATTTACTTCCTGATTGATTTCATAATTATAAATAATAATTCAATAAATGTTTGGATACAGAGTTTTTATCCTTTACTTCCGTCCTTTCAACAGAAACAGAATTCTCCACAGTCACGATTTCACTTTCCTTAATCGTCCACACTTTTACTCACCTACATACACGTACTCGCCCATTCACACAATCAGATACAAAGTCTTTCAAACAAATATTCACAAATACCTTCACTTACCAATGCACACACAAACATCCACTCATGCACGTATTTACTCTATCACAGAAAAACAGAGTCATCCATTGTGGGAGTACATTAATTTAAAGTTCTTTCCAGGAAGGAAGGGTCTGTGTTCTTGCTCAAGCTTCAAATGATCGGGGGGTGTTGATATTTATTTGTTATAAAAGTCAATGACATACACAACAGACCATTTCTAAAGACCCAAACAGGGCTGGTTACAACAGGGCTGTTTAGAATTGATTCAAGGCTGCTTTCCTCCAATGATACATTTTCCAGATCAGAATTTGGACAACTATTTAAAATTTTGTTTGCATAGAAGCCATTTTGAATTCATAGTTAGCTTTAAGCTGATTTAAATTTCAAGTTGTGTAAAGTGTGTTTTGGACTTGTATGTTTTTGATGTTCTAGTGTATGTGTGCATACACAATTGCTACACACAGTTACTCACAAAATGGAGTGTATAAATTGCAAATCAGGTATTATGCACACAAAAATCCTAAATTACACACAAACAGGCAGGAAGTCCAAAAACTGTATTTCATAATCGTAAACTTGTAGCGGAGGAGAGACAAACATTCTATTCTCATGTTTGTGGAGAGGCAAAGGTAGCAACCAGAAATTAGATTTAACATGAACTGCAACCTGGGAACATAGAGTATAGGAATAAGCCGTAACCCTTGAGCTATCCTAGGCACTTTAACATTGGGAGTAGCCAATGCCCCCTGACGTCCGGACCCTGCGTGGTCTGAGCTCGGCTGCCGGTGAACCGAGTGAACCGGGTCTCTGAGCAGAGCAGCTGGACTTATAGCTTTGTGTTTGAGGGGAGGGAGGATGCTCTATTAACCCTTGTGCTATCTTAGATGATAGATTAGATGATAATGAAAATGGTGTTTGACATTTCATTTTCAAAATGTTCTCTGGTAAATGTGTAGCAAAATTCAATTAGAAATGTCTAATTTGACAATTAAAATGGATTAATAGAAATGTTTTTTAATTTTCAAAACGAA
The DNA here is from genome assembly GCA_037389245.1 of Oryzias sinensis. Taxonomy (NCBI): domain Eukaryota; kingdom Metazoa; phylum Chordata; class Actinopteri; order Beloniformes; family Adrianichthyidae; genus Oryzias; species Oryzias sinensis. The sequence goes on from CM074489.1 coordinate 724,761, forward strand.
GCTGCATCAAATGCCTCAAAATTCAAATGAAAAAGCAATATTTCAAAATGCTTTTTCATTTTATACCTAAAACCGCTTATTCTGTGTCATAATTAAAATGAAAATGCAAAGAGGGGATTGCATTTGCATTTTAACATCCACCCTGCGAACCTTGTCTGAATATTCATTTAGGAAAAGCATTAGCAGAGGGGAGGCGGGGCGATGACGTCACTGCTTTCTCCGTGTGTCCGGCTGCTGAAGTTGGCTTGCGATTCACAGCTTCTGATTGGCGAGGGCACTAAAAGAACATTCTGCTGCATTTCTCGCATTAAGATCCAGAAATCCAGGTTTTAGCAGTCCAGGTCCAGCGGTTTGTGAACAGGACCCGGTTTTAGGTGATCTTAATGCAAAAAGAATGTTCCTTTAGCTCCCTCGTGAATCAGAAGCTGTGAATCGTAAGCCAACTTCAGCGTCCTCTGACCGCACGGATTTACAAACATATGATCGAGCAGAGCAGGCCCTAAAATATTAGCATAACTGTAATAAAAGCACATTATGAAGATAGTCTCCTGCAGCTTCACGCTGAGTGAGTGTTTTTGGTCCAACCAGCAACGATTCCACGGTGAAATCTGCTGTCTGTTGATGGAGCTCCAGCTGTCATCAAACAGCAAATTCAGCACGAAGCTGCACATAAATGTGTAAATATCTGGGAATTACATCAGTCTTTATTTTGTTCTGGACACCACTGGAAACACAAATTCATATGATGGTTCTCAGATCGTAGCAGCATTTCTGCCTTCAGCGATCATCGGGAGCTTCGCGCTCCGCTATGCGAAGGCAGCTGGCGGTCCGAAGACAAACGCTTGTCCGCGGTGCGTCAGGAGGAGGACCGCAGAAGGCGGACATGCTGCTATGTAGTCCTGAAAAGCTGTGGAAACTCATCAGAAGTTCACAACCAACACGTAACCGTCTTCTCTACTCTGACACAGTCTGCTCGTGGTGTGTCTGTGTCTGTCAGCGGCCGGACACACGGAGAAAGCAGTGATGTCATCGCCCCGCCTCCCCTCTGCTAATGCTTTTCCTAAATGAATATTCAGACAAGTTTCGCAGGGTGGATGTGAAAATGCAAATGCAATCCCCTCTTTGCATTTTCATTTTAATTATGACACAGAATAAGCGGTTTTAATTAGAAAATGAAAAAGCATTTTGAAATATTGCTTTTTCATTGTATCAAAAAATGCAGTTTCATTTTGAAAATGAAAAAGCATTTCTGGTTTTGACTTTGCTTTTTATTTATGCTACACAATCGCTTCCATACGTAGGAAGCGCGTGCCTCCCAGCTTCATTAATGAGCTCGTATTTATCAGCCGAGAACTGCAGAGCTGATAGCAGGAGGAGACACGCGGGGCGGCTTTAATAAACACTCCGGTTGTCAGGAGTCGTCTTCTGCCGGGGACATGATGTGCAGCGGGGCAGAAAGCGAGAGTTTGCGCTCAGTGTTTTTAAACACGCGTCTGCAGTGACGTATGTATCAGAGGATGTCCGATTCGCCAATTTCAGTGAGGATTTTGATTGGCTGGTGGATTTTTAAGAAGTACTTTTTTTTTTTTAATCTTTTCTGTCCCGCGATCTACCCTCATGTCCTTGAAGATCGACCTGTCAGGAGCCGGGGCCAGTGCGTTTCTTTTGTGTCTCCCTTCCGGGTTCGGGCTTTTATTTTGTTAACTCATATTCTGTCTTCCGTTGCTTCTTTAGGTAACTTACTCCGGTCATCACCAGCACCTGTCTAACCAGCTGTTTACAATTTATGATGTGTATATAAGCTCTTGTTTGTGTTTCACTTGTCACCGGATTGTTCTACTTGTTTCACCTCGGTTTTCACGGGTCTACGAGCCTTCTTCGGATTAAAGAATCCTTATTTGAGTCTAACTTCTGCAGTCCTGCTTTTGTGTCCAAATTCAAATCCTTGACACGACCGGTCGATCGCGATCGACATAATGAGCAGCACTGCTCTGAAACATACATCAATGCACATGCGTGTTTAAAAAAACTAAGCGCAAACTCTCTGTCATCAGAAAGTTGCTCTCTGCCCCGCGGCACGTCAAGTTCCCGGCAGAAGATCACTCCAGACAACCGCAGTGTTTATTGAAGCCGCCCCGGGTGTCTCCTCCTGCTATCAGCTCTGCAGGTCTCGCCCGATAAATACGAGATCATTACGATGCTGTTTTTTACGTGGCGTGCGCTTCTCATGGAGCCAGCAGCGCCTTTGAAATGCCATGAAAAATGAACAAACTAAAATAAAATTGAATTTTTATAAAATACTCATTATTTTCCAAAGTCACAGGGAGCCACAACAGAAGGATGAAAGAGCCACATGTAGCTCCGGAGCCACATGTGGCCGACTCCTGGGTTAGTGGGTTAGGGTTTCTGGTTAGGGTAAAGGGTAAGGATTAGGGTTTTAAGCTGTTTTAGAATGTGAAAAGTAACACTCCTTTGTGTCTTTGCTCCTTAGACAACATGCCGCTGCCGCCACTCCTGCTCGTCGCTCTGCTGTGCCTGAGTCAGCCACTCGGTGTGCAGACTTTGGTTCGTCTGCTGGACGATGTAGAGCTGCGCTCAGCTTTCTCGGCGGCTCGCACTAACAGCATGGAGGGTGGACCAAAAATGACCGTTACCTTCGATGTGGTTTATGTCAACATTGGTGAAGATTTTGATGCAAAAGCTGGCTTGTTCCGCTGTCGCATCTCTGGAGCGTACTACTTCTCCTTCACAGTAGGAAAGTTCCCCCACAAAGACCTTTCTGTGATGCTGATGAAGAACAGGAATGAGGTGCAGGCCATTGTGTATGAGGAAAACGCTGGAGAGGAGAGGAAGGTAGGTTCATATGCAGTTTCACAGGTGTTTGTTTTGAGTCCAAAATCACCAAGGATTTCTACACTGTCATGTTTACCTGTCATTCCTAATCAAGCTCATTAATCTCACCTGTCTTTGTATATATATATATGTACTCCCAGTCCTCTCAATTGGTCCCTTGTCTGTTACGTAGTCTGTTCACTTCATTCCAACAATCTTTAAGCTCCGTCAAGTTCAATGTTGTGGCCCAGCTATGTCGGTTTTGTTACTTCTGTCCGCGATCAATTGTTACTGACCAAGTTTCTGTCCTTGACCAAGCACTTGTGAATGCCCTTGTTTACAGATCCAGACACTAGCCGCGTTTCCATGGGCAAAAGTAATCGAATGAACGCCTGATCATAAAGAAAACGCGTCATGTAAACGCGCCGTTCGGAATACTCTGCCCCGGTCAGACTCATTCGGATCAGAATTTCTTTCCGATGGAGATAGGTGGGTTATACCGATCATTTATCTGATCGTGGAGCATGTAAACGGTCATTCTGATCGTGTGTCACTGCTGCTCTGGGTTACGTCACGCATAGATGGTGTGTGGCTGTGAGAAAGCTTTGGAGCTCAGACGGGACCGACTGAATCCTCTGTGGACCCCCCGTGAAAAGCGCCGCTCCGCTCTCGCCCCGCTGGCTTTCCCCTCTCTCTCACCCCTCACGGGGGAGATTCGGGGGAGGGGCGCTTCATGCCCCCCGATGCTCACTCGGTCCACTGGCACCTGAGTGAACAGAGGAGCTGGATTAATAATTTTGTGTCCGAGGGGGGAGGATGCTTTGTTACGTGTGCGTTTTGTTATTTGTGGGAGAATTCAGACTGCGAGCCGTCCCGCCGCTCTGGGTTAGCGGCTGCAGGACTCAGGAGGAACCGTGTTGAACAGAGCTCGGGCCGCTAGCTCACAGAGTGGCTTTGGGGCGGTCTGTGTGAACTTTTCAGAGCAGAAATAAATGTCGCGTGGTGTCACGTGGCTTTGTGTTTCCAGTTGCGTCCCGACAAAATAAAGGCTGATGTTATTTCCATATATTTGTGTGCGCTAAGATGCAGATTGCTCGCACGGTCCTGGATTTTTTGTCTATCAAGGCTAATCTAATGTTAGCCCGTGTTAGCCTGTCCTCAGCCTTTTTCCAGCTCTGTTTCATTCATAAAACAGCACTGATCACACGGATTAAATATAATGATGAGCGAACAGGCGCTTCATAATATTCATGACATTAATAAAAGCACGTTTGGAAGATCGTCTCGTATTACGGAGCTGCAGCACATGCTGTCTGTCTGTGGCAGTGGTTTGTTTACAACGGGACCTATTTCCGCATCCGGGTGATTTTACACTACTGCGCATGCCCAGATGATTCATTCCGACCAAAAGTGTGAGCCATGGGAACGTTTGTTCTAATCGGAAAAAGGTTTTCTGTGCCCAAGTGCACGGGTGAATTTTAACCCGACCATTGATCCCATCAAGATATTCTGCCCATGTAACCGCGGCTAGTGTCTTCAGGAGTTCCAAAGCTGTCCCCCCTGACTCTTCATGTTCTCTGGCTCTTTGTGCTGCATGGTATTGTTTTGACTACAAAAACAGCCACTTAGAATTACAATTCATGCAAACGTCCTACTTTCTGCTGGGATCACAGACGCTTCCTTAATTTGCATGCCTTCCTACACTGCCCCCTTCAAGAAGATAAAGATTCTACACTCTGGCTCTGCGCTTTGATTTGAGCGTAGGGCATGGTGTGACTGTCTGGCAGCAACCAGATTTGGATGTTGTGGTGCATTTTGGGTGTTGCAGCATTTCCAGAGTTAAAAAATCTGAACTGTGGCATGTCCACCAATCAAAGGCTCAGTTTGGGGCTTTTAACATGTTCAATTATGCAATCAGTGAGTGGAGTCCAAAATCAACATGGGGAAGAACCTGATCGTTTTCCTCCTAAACTTTATATTGTTCTTATTTGTATCAGAACAATAAATAAAATATTGTGTAATTTTATTTTTTATCTCCTTGGACTAATGAAGGGCAAGATCAAACTGGGTCACAGAAATACAGCTGAAGGCGTTCGTCATTCAGATGCAGCATTGCAGCAGACGGTGAAACTCTCTGTACTGACAGATTCTCTAAATGATGTCATAACCCCCGGACATGGAGACGTGATGACTTTATGTCGAGCTCTTCAAAATAAATCAACCTGATCTCTAAATATCATGACTTAAGATATACACAGACACTGCTTCATGTAGCGATGAGGCTAAAAACATTTGGCTGTAGTGGTTACTGGGAA
>CM074489.1:734907-794376 GCA_037389245.1 Oryzias sinensis
AAGAGTGATGATCCTGTGGCTCCTTATGAAGGCGGATGAGGTGATGAAGTAAGTGGTCGCAGCTGGGGAGAATCAGCAGCCAAGCGGAGAGGAGAGGGGGAGGAGTCTGACAGAGGCACCATATCACAATCCCAATGCATGCAATAAAATAATTAAATAAGCCCACAAGAAAATACACAAAAATATACACAAGTAAAAAAGAAATGACTAAAGAAAAAAAGCTAAAGAAGAGAGAACCCAGAAGGTGCCGTCTGCTCTGTCCTCCTATTGGCTGGGATGTCAGTATAGACACAAACACCCCAGCCAAGGGGGAGAAAACACTCCTAAACCGTCTAATTTGGCTAGAAGACATGAAACACATAAATATGTGTTAAAATTTCATACTATATATAAGAGCACAATCTCTAGATTAAACAAATAAAATGATAAAATGATGTAATAAAACATATATAAATGGGGAAAAAAAGATATGACATGAAATCAAATTAGAGGCTAATTTAAAAAGATGTTTCTTTAATTTCATTTTAAAACCCTTGACAATAGATGAAGCCCTAACATCCTCAGGTAGACTGTTCCACAGACGAGGCCCGTAGCATCTAATCAGCATCAGAGACATCAAGACAATTAATTACCTCCTCTTGAACCCAGAAAAAACTGAGGTCATTATACTTGGTCCTAAAAACCTCAGAGATGCTCTGTCTGCTCAGATAGTCTACATTCACACTGCAGGCTGAAACGACCCAATTCCGATTTTTTTGCCCCTGTGCGACCTAATTCAGATCTTTTCATGACAGTCTGAATGACACAGATCCGATCTTTTCAAATGCGACCCAGGCCACTTGGGTTTGCTGTCCTGATTCCGAATTGTAGCCGATCTTTTCAATTACGACCGCCGTCTGACCGGCCAGGCCACCTAAATGCGAATCGTACGTCATTGATACGCAACAAACGTCATTATTCTGCGTTGAAATAGGTGGGAAACGAGACCACGGCGGACGATGCTGCAGAGACCCGTCAGTGGAAGGGAAGCAAAGTCACGGATTGGATTCATATTTAGGGTTACAGCACTATTCAGGCCAAACTCCAGGGCTCTTATCGCAACCGGGCGGTTTTTGAAAAGAAATTAACAGTTAAATGGCCGAGCGTGGTGTTGAACATTTCTCGCGAGTACTTTTTTTTTTCTTTCTCCCCGACCGTGGGCAGAACCGCGGGGGGCCCAAGGCGGATCCTCCTCCTCCTCCCTGTTCTGATCCTAAGATTCTCCAGGATTCTCCGGAATGGGTTAATAAAGAGTCATTTATAGCATTTATTCTGGGGGAAACCTTCTTTTATTACCGTTGTCCTTCCTCCGTAACACACAACATGAATGCGCGCACACACTGCCGCCCCCCCATTCTCTCCCGCTGCACGCGCTCTTTTCCTGTCCCTTACACAAACGCACGCGCGTGGGCCCAATCCATTCCACAACAGTGGTTACAGACGATCCCGGCTCCAATGCCTTCTTAAAAATGGGAAGATTGTTATTGTGCTGGCTCCTTTGTGAAAATAAATTTATTAATGAAAAAAGAGCTCCGCTGTTGACAAAACTGTTGTTGACATCCATGTTAACGTAAGCTACTTCCGCAAACAACGAGTGACGTCATTCGACGTTGAGTACTCTTCTGCGCATGCGGGTCAACTCTGGGTCGTTTCACGGTCACACTGTAGATCACAAAAGTTCGGATTTACTTGGAAATGTGAACGGTCTAGCAAACAATTTGGATTTTTTCAAATAATCAGAATTGAGCATTAAGCCCTGCAGTGTGAACAAAGCCATAGTCTCCCTGGATGGCATAAGTATAGCCCCCAATTCCACAGTTAGAAACCTTTGGGTTGTATTTGACCAGGATTTATCATTTAAGGCTCACATATCTCAGGCGTGTAGAACTGCCTTTATTCACCTGTGGAATATTGCTAAGATCAGAAATCTACTTTCTAAGAGTGATGCTGAAAAACTCATCCATGCATTTGTTACGTGGAGGCTGGATTACTGTAACTCCTTGTTAGCAGCGTGTCCTAAGAGTTCCTTAAGAAGTCTCCAGCTTGTTCAGAACGCAGCAGCTAGATTGTTAGCTGGAACTAGCAGAAGAGATCACATCACTCCTGTGTTAGTTTCACTTCACTGGATCCCAGTTGATTCCAGAATCAAGTTCAAGATCCTCCTGTTAACCTATAAGGCCTTACATGGAATGGCCCCGTCCTATATTAAGGACCTCATAGTCCCTTACCATCCAATCAGAACACTTCACTCACTAAATGCAGGACTGCTTGTGGTTCCTAGAATTAGTCAAAGTATGGTTGGAGGTAGAGCGTTTAGCCACCAAGCCCCTGTCTTATGGAATAAACTCCCAGCTCATGGAAGAGAGGCCGACTCAGTTTCTACATTCAAAGTTAGGCTGAAAACATTCCTCTGTGGACAGGCTTATTGTCAGACTAGTTAGTATTCAGAGATTATTTAACTTAATGTTAAGTTGTTTAAATTAAACTTAATAACTATTAGTTGTTAGTAGCTGCTAGAAGTTGAAGCTGGGGTAACTATGGTGCTCTGGGGTTCTGTCCTCTTTTCTCTTCTACTTCTACCCTTCCTCTCTCCTCTATTCTTGATCATTATTCATCATTTAGTTCTCCATGCCTCTGTTTGCTGCAGTGATTCATGTATTGTCCCTCTTTCCCCTCCTGGGGATTACTGCAACAAGATGGCGCCGAGGATGGTTGCCCTGGTGCTAGTGTGCTCTGTGTTATGTTTGTTGTTGTTCGTAAATCGTGTGTCACCGTGCTCTTACACCCGTGAAAAGCTCCTGACCATCAGAACTTTGACTCCGTCAGATTTATTACCGGTTTTTTTGGTGGCTGCGGCAGATTTAGTCCACTTTTTAAGAGCAAAAGTTAGACGCCGGAGGAGAGGGAAGCGCGCGGGAGTGCTCGTGCGTCTCCGGAGACGGGGCTCACGTTCGCCCTTACCTGGAATCTTCCTCTCCAACGTTCGCTCACTCAGCAACAAAATGGATGAACTGGCACTGCTGATGCGTCGGAACAGGGACTTTTCTTCCTCTTGTGCCCTGTGCTTCACGGAGACGTGGCTCAATGAGCAGATCCCGGACTGCGCGCTTCATTTGGAGGAAATCCAGCTTCTCCGCGCAGACAGACATCGGGACTTCTCCGGAGGAAAGTCCAGAGGCGGAGGTGTCTGCTATTACATCAACAACACCTGGTGTTCGGATGTGACTGTAATCTCCACGCACTGTTCTCCTTCGGTGGAATACATCTTCACCAACTGCAAACCATTCTACTCCCCACGCGAGTTTGCTTCATTCATTCTGGCCGCTGTTTACATCCCGCCGAGCGCGGACGTGCACGAGGCCCAGCGCGCGCTCGCGGAGCAGATTCTCTGTGTGGAACGAACTTTTCCTGACTCTTTAATCATTATCCTCTGGGATTTTAATAAAGGGAATCTGAGCAAGGAGCTCCCTAGATACAGTTTGTCAAATGCCCAACAAGAGAGCAGAACACGCTGGATCACTGCTACACAACAGTCAGCGGGGCTTACAGAGCCGTGGCCCGCGCGGCTCTCGGCTTCTCGGACCACGCCCTGATTCACCTCATCCCCGCATACAGACAAAAGCTGAAGCTCTCCAAACAAACAGTGAGGACTTCCAAGATGTGGACCAGCGAGGCTGTGGAGGAGCTTCGCACGTGTCTGGACACAACGGACTGGGATGTGTTTAGAGCTGCCACAGACAGTTTGGATGATTCCACAGACACTGTGACGTCAAGCATCCAGTTTTGTGAGGACGGCATCATCCCAACAAAAACCAGGGTTACTTATAACAATGATAAACCCTGGTTCACACCCAGACTGAGACAGCTGAGGAAGGAGAAAGAAGCAGCCTACAGAGCGGAAGACAAAGAGAGCTATAAGGCCGCTAAGTACCAGTTCTCAAAAGAGTTGGAATAGGCGAGAGCTCGGTACAATAAACGCCTGGAAAACCAATTCTCTGTCAACGACGTCACCTCTGTTTGGAGAGGGCTTAGGCAAATCACCAACTACAAGCCCAGAGCCCAACATGCTGCTGACGACCTACAACTGGCTGAGAGGCTTAACACCTTTTATGCCAGGTTTGAGGTCCCACACCCCTCCTCCTCCCCCCTCACTGAACAGGTTTCCTCAACAACTTTGGTGCCACATTCCTCCCCCACCACTATCACTGAGGACAGTATGACCCCCCCCAGACCACCTCTCCCCGACTACTGTCTTCTTGGTTAAAGAAGAGGAGGTGCTTAAGCTTTTCCGGAAGCAAAACCCACGGTAGGCTCCGGGTCCGGACGGCATCTCGCCTGCCACCCTGAAACACTGCGCATGCGAACTGGCAGCGGTCTTCACAGACGTCTTCAACAGCTCCCTGGAGTCCTGCCACGTCCCGGCCTGCTTCAAACTGTCCACCATCGTCCCTGTCCCCAAAAAGCCCCGCATAACTGGCCTCAATGACTCCAGGCCTGTGGCACTCACGTCTGTAGTCATGAAGTCATTCGAGCGTCTGGTCCTCCCCCACCTCAAATCATTGACCTCCCCCCTCCTGGACCCCCTGCAGTTCGCCTACAGAGCCAATAGGTCTGTAGACGACACTATCAACCTGGCCCTCCACTTCATCCTGCAGCACCTGGACTCCCCTGGTACCTATGCTAGGATCCTGTTCGTGGACTTCAGCTCTGCGTTCAACACCATCCTCCCCTCTCTGCTCCAGGAAAAGTTCCTCCAGCTCAACGTGCCTGACTCCACCTGCAGGTGGATCACGGACTTCCTAATGGACCAGAGGCAGTCTGTGCGGCTGGGGAAGAATGTCTCCACCACCCAATCTATCAGCACAGGAACTCCACAGGGCTGAGTACTTTCCCCTCTGCTCTTTTCCCTGTACACTAACTGCTGCACCTCCAGCCATGACTCTGTCAAATTGATCAAGTTTGCAGATGACACCACCCTGATCGGACTCATCTCTAACCATAATGAGTCTGCCTACAGGAGGGAGGTGGACCGGCTGGTGTCGTGGTGCAGCATCAACAACCTGGAGCTGAACACCCAGAAGACAGTGGAGATGATAGTGGACTTCAGGAAAGTCACAGCCCCCTCACCCCCCCCTCATCCTTACAGACTCTCCCATCACCATTGTGGACTCTGTCTGTTTCCTCGGCACCATCATCACTCAGGACCTCAAGTGGGAGCCATCCATCTGCTCTCTCCTTAAAAAGGCCCAGCAGAGGATGTACTTCCTGCGGCAGTTGAAGAAAGCCCGGCTGCCGGCCCAGATGATGGTGCAGTTCTACACGGCCATCATTGAGTCCATCCTCACCTCCTGCATCACCTTGTGGTACGCGGGAGCCACAACCAGGGACATTAACAGGCTACAGCGTATTGTGTGCTCAGCAGAGAAGGTGATTGGCTGCAGCCTTCCATCTGTCCAGGATATGTCTCCAGAACCCGGGGACGGGCAGGCCGGATAGCTGCCGACCCTTCCCACCCTGGACATTACCTACTGAAACTACTCCCTTCAGGCAGGAGGCTAAGGTCCATCAGGACCTGAACATCCAGACACAAGAACAGTTTCTTTCCCTCTGCAGTCAGACTCTTAAACACCCTGTAACCCCCCCCCCTTTAAATTTCACTTCAGTGTCCAGTCAGTCACCAGTACATATATATATATATATATATATATTATACATACATATATATATACACATATATATATATATATACATATATATATTTCTTTTTTTTTTCTTTTCTGACCATTGTGTAAAATTTTGTCGCTAACTGTTTTATGTTCTGTTTTATGTTGCACACTTGCACCGAAACAAATTCCTACTCTGTGTATTCACACAGAATATGGCAATAAAAACGTCTTGAATCTGAATCTTGAATCTTGGGGAGTGGGAGTGCGTCCAGATTCCAGTTGGCTCTTCCGTTCCTTCAACCACGGCTGGATGAAGCTCGTCTGCTGGACTTTATATATGTAGTTGTAGATTTAGATAAGTTAATTCTTCTCTATGAGTTCTGGTAAATCGCCTGTCCGTCCTGGGGGAGGATCCCTCCTTCATGTAGACACCCCTGAGGTTTCTTCTTTTTTTCCAGAATCTGTTTTTTTAAGGAGTTTTTCCTTACAGCGAAGGAGGGGCTAAGGCGGGGGTCGGCAACCTCAGGAGCCACATGCGGCTCTTTAGCGCTGCCCTAGTGGCTCCCTGGAGCATTTTCAAAAATCTTTGAAAATGTAAAAAGAGGGGGGAGTGAAATATATTTTTTTGTTTTAATATGGTTTCTGTTGGAGGAAAAAAAAGACACAAACATTCTTGACATTTACCAATGCTGTAAGTATGTGCAGAATAAATATTGTAACGCCCGGCAAGTACGTCACTTGCAGCGGACGATATGGGAGCCAAGCTGTCAACAAGTTGAGCTGTCAATCAACTGACACGCTGGAGATCTGTCCGTGTCACACACACCGCACGACTACGAACAGTCTCAGAGAGGACGAGGCAGAAAGAGAAGCTGAAAGCGCTGTCTCCTTTCCGGCAGAACAAGCCCATTTATTTAGAACACACACCACATTGAACATTGCACAGGAGTGATCAACCTCTCCCCCTCCCACAGTCACGGTGCAACATAAAGAACCAACATAACAGGAAGAATAAACTAAGGTGGAACAACAAAACTGCCATACGAAAAGAAACGTTGGCAAACAGAAACGCTCCTGCTGAGCCCTAATAAGATCATCATCCCACAATCCCCTGCTGCTAACAGACCTAAAATGCACATGACCACCACTACAATTTCAACATTTCTCTCAATGAAAGTTTGCGTCATAGCCTGCGACACACGTTTCTACCAGCAGGGTTTTTTTTACTTTTATTTTTTTGTACTTTTAGCTGACCGCTAGGCAGGTGGCTGATGGAAATGAACCACCGTCAGTTCCGTGCATTGATCTCCTGCTCCACAACACAGTCCAATGGCTGTCCAGGGGGGACGTTTGGCGTCACTTTGTCGTCTGTTTAGAACACGTGAAAACATTCCTGAAAAGCAAAGACCTGAACTACCCACAACTGGAGGATACTGTGGCTGGAAAAGCTGCAGGTTTTGGTGGATATGACTGTGACAAACATCTAAATGAGCTGAATGAAAGTCTGCAGGCGCCGCAAATGCTTGAAGCCGTTCTGTCATTAGAGCACAGGCTGACTGTCATGGGGAACGTCGTCACGCACGTTTCATTTTATTGTTTTTTGTTCGAATCCTCTAAATAAAAATGACATCAAAAATCAGATTTCTTTATTAAATTTCTTTAATTTTATCAAAGCAATGAAACATAATTCATTGATATTATAATGAAGTTAAACTTGAACAACAGAGCTAAGTATTGACGCGGAAAAAGCTTTTGACTGCGTTAATTGGGAATTTTTATTCCTAGTCTTAGAAAAAATGGGATTTAATAACAAATCGGTTGAAATTATAAAAACAATATATTCACAACCAACGGCTAAAATTAAAATAAACGGAAATTTAACAGGAACATTTAAATTGGAAAGATCCACTAGGCAGGGTTGTGGACTCTCCCCGACTCTGTTTGCTCTCTTTATCGAGCCTCTGGCACAGGCAATCCGAGAAAAACCTGAAATTAAAGGAGTTTCAATGAATGGCGTTGAACATAAAATAGGATTGTTTGCTGATGACCTAATAGCATACCTCGAACAACCAGAATCATCAATTCCACAGTTTATGAAACTGTTGGGAACATTTGAAAATTTATCGGGATATAAAATTAATATTTCAAAAACTCAGACTCTAACATTCAACTATGTTCCCTCTGAATACATTAGAAACAACTTTAAATTCAATTGGAATATGAAAAGTATTAAATACCTAGGAGTAGAAATAACACAAGACTTTCAACATATAAACATTAAAAATTATTCAGAAGTACAAGACAAGATAAAAAAAGACATAGAAAGATGGTCAACACTCCCACTAGATTTCAGCTCTAGAATCAAAATAGTGAAAATGAACATATTGCCGCGGTTTTTATTTTTATTTCAAGCTCTACCAGCACAGGTCTCCAACACTCAATTTGCAACGTGGGACAAAACAATATCCAGATTCATATGGGACAATAAAAGATCCAGAATAAAATATGGCACCCTCCAGCTTCCAAAGAACAAAGGAGGTATGGCTTTACCAAAGCTAAAAGAGTATTATATCGCCTCACAATTACGGTACTTATGCTGTTGGTGTAACCCCCATTATACTGGAAAATGGAAAAATATTGAATGTGAAACTTTACAAGAACCTATTCAAAACATAATTGGTGATAAAGAGTTATATGAAACAAAGAAAAGGCATTTAGATCCCATAACAAATCATACACTAACTATATGGTTCAAACTACTCCAAAAATACAAAATCTTAAATAGGGCAAAAAAATTAAAATGGGTAGCATACGACAGGCAATTTAAACCAGCAGAATATGATCAGACCTTTAAATATTGGACTACAAAAGGAATAACAGCATGGTGCTTGCTAGAAAAGGACGGACAGCTGGAGAGTTTTGAGAACTTGACTAAACAATTTCACCTTGAAAAACAGGATTTTTTCAGATACTTACAAATGAGAAACTACCATAAGAAAGCAATACAGAGCGACTCCTCTGGGGATGAAGGCGGGATAGTTCACACAATAACAAAGACATATAAAGACAACAATACTAAATTGATTAGTATGCTATATAAATCATTGATGGAATATGACGAAAACACAACTTTGAAAGTAAAAGATAACTGGGAAAGAGAATTAAACATAAGCATAACTGAACAGGACTGGTTAGATATGTGGAGACATCACCATACCACCACTGGATCTCGAACGTGGAGAGAGTTTGCCTGGAAGAACCTTATTAGATTTTTCATAACACCTAAACTGAAGAACAAACATTTGAAAACAAATCAGAGCTGTTGGCGCGGATGTGGAGAAATAAATGTTGACCACTCTCATGTATTTTGGAAATGTCAGAATGTAACAGGTTTTTGGAAGATGGTGGGCGATCTCACATGCAAAGTGCTGGGATACAAAATTCCTTTGTTGCCAGAACTGTTTTATCTGTACATGTTTTCAGGAAACCTAATCCACCAAAGTGACAAATATTTATTTAAAGTCATGTCACTAGCCGCCAAAAAAACAATAACCAGAAACTGGGGCACTACGGAGATCCCTTCAAAGGAGCAATGGACTTCAACGATCAACAACATATATTCAATGGAATTAATAACATACAGGCTGAAGCTGCAAGAGGCACAATTACACCGAAAGTGGAAAAAATGGACACTGTACAACAGATAGACACGTGGAACACCTAGACTTGACCTTTTTCTTTTCTCTCTTGTTTTTTTTTGTGATGTTGTTTGAGATTTGTGTTCATGTAACAAAAACTAATAAAAATAAAGTTATAAAAAAAAAAAAAAACTTGAACAACAGAGCAGTCACGTGACGCGTCGTTCTCCCAGAATGCACTGCAGGGCAAATAAACATTTAATCATTAATGCTCATTATGTATTTGTAGCAACTTACTCATTTTGATAGTAGGCTAATATAGCTAATATAGATACATATTGCATGTGTTGCCTTCATTATAAGGCTTAAATAGGGCTTTTAATATTTTGCGGCTCCAGACATTTTTGTTGTTTTTCTAGGAGTGGTGTAATGTGCTCCCTCTTCCTAGTTCTCATTATAAGGAATGCAGCAGAGTTCTGGACTAGCTGCACACGCTTTAGTGTGGTTTTCTTTACACCAGGAAGGAGGGCATTACAATAATCTATCCTTGATGTAATAAAATCATGGATTCAGATTTCAGCACTGGCTCTAGAGAGAAAGGGTCTCACTCGAGGGATATTCCTGAGATTTAGTTAGTTGATTCACATGTTGGTCAAAGCTAAGATCTGCATTATTCAAAGCTCTACCATTGGCCTTAATCAGTTGTCTTTCTAAATGCTCTCTGGTTGTAGGCTAAAACCATTTGGTATTATTCTTCCAGTTCCTAGCTAAGCAACAGTACAACCATAACCACCACTAAACCACATGTAAGAGTGGTTCAACCACCTATATGCTGTTAGACCGTGGCTGTTCTGGGTTTGTAAGGGATATCCCAGAAGCCATGGTACTATCACACCTGAACAGTGGGAGCTAGCACTCCCCTGCTCTTCATCCACAGGGGCTCCAGTCAGCAATTTACAACATTAAGACCGGGAGCTCCATTCTGTCTCTGTGGTCTGTCACTTGTACTTTTACACCTGGTTTACATAATCAGAATGTAGTTACCATAGAGACTAAAAAATGGCACCCTCCATGGAGTAAGCCAGAGCGAATGCTCAAATATATGGAAAGAATGTTTTTCAAAAGCTAATTATCACTCCACAGATCAATTTAGAACTGTTTGACATCCAATTCGATCCCATTTATGAATGTGGTGAAAACAGTGTTTCCTAATTTATCACAGGGATCATGTTTGTTAGTCAGAGGAATAAAGTGAGCGGACTTGGAAAAACGATCGACAACAGTGAGTATAACAGTGTTCCCATGGGATGGTGGCAGACCAGTGACAAAGTCCAGAACAATGGGTGGAGCAAACCGGAGGGAGGAGAGTTGGATGACTTGGAACAAGCACAGATGGAACAGACACCGATGTCCTCGCACACACCCATAATTCAGGATGAATTTATTACATATAAAACTCACCCACTGACACCTCTTTTCTGGTCAAATGGTGACTTTCTGGTGAACTCTTTGAAGTTCAGTATCTGAAAAAGTCCAAATGAGATTTCTCAATGTTCCAGAAAATGTTTCAAATCCGGTAAATCTTCAGTTACATTCTGAGCTGTGTTCTCAGCCCCATCCTCTACACCCGTTCACCCACGACTCTGTGGCCTCTCATAAGGACAACATCATCCTGAAGTTCACTGATGACACCGCTGTGATAGGACGCATCACTGGCGGGGGTGAGGCGGCCTACAGGGGGAGGGGGGGCATTCTGGTGACATGGTGTGAGGACAACAATCTCACCCTCAACACAGACAAGACAAAGGAGATGATAGTGGACATGAGGAAGGAGAGGAGGAACCCTCTCATCCGGGGTCTGGAAGTGGAGAGGGTGAGCAGCTTCAAATATCTGGGGGTCCACCTCAGCCAGGACCTCCCCTGGACACTCAACACCTCACAGCTGGTGAAGAAAGCTCATCAGTGGCTGTACTTCCTGAGGAGGTTGGGCATGTCCCCAAAGATCCTCAGCAGCTTCTACAGCTGCAGGATTGAGTCCATTCTGACCAGCTGCATCACAGTGTGGTGCGGCAGCTCTACCGCCATGGACCACAAACGCCTGCAGAGAGCGTTGAAGACTGCGTCCATGATCACCAGGACTCCTCTGCCCTCACTGCAGAGCATCTACAAACGCAGGGTCTGCAGGAGACCCCACCAACCCGCAACGAGGACTGTTCACTCTCCTCCCCTCAGGACGGAGGTAGAGGAGTGTTTAGTGTAGGACCACCAGACTCAGGAACTCTTTCTTCCCCTCTGCCATCAGACTCCTTAAGAGCTGACAGGAGTCTGGAACAACAAACTGCACCTTTTAACATCCTCATTGTTCACTATTGTTTATAATCACTGTTTTTGCGCACTTAAAATTTACACGACATCTTGCGGTTTTTGTGCGTATGTTTTGAGTGAATTTTCAATTTCCTGTATACTTTTTGGAAATCAAAGCAGACAGCAAAGTAAGAATTTCATTGTACAGGGAAACTCATTCTTACTATGCATATGACAATAAACCCTCTGAATCTTGAATCAAAACATTTACTGCACTACACAAACTTTTGGAAAAAAATAAAAATTGCGCACGACTAAATACTGATCAGGAGACAAGTTACCTCGCTGGCCTTTGCGTCTACCTGGTGGTGAAAGACTGAACACTCTGTAGTTTGGTACCTGAACACAACACGAGCAAATGTATTAATTTTTTTCTACAAATGATTTTTATAAAAATGGAGATCAGTGATTTTAAAAGAGCTTAAAGCTGCATTCTTAACCCAACGCTTCCATGTAGCAACCAGGGTTAAAACTTTTGGCGGTAAAGACATTTTTGGACAAATTACTTTAGCCACAAAGAGAGGCCTCCAACACGAATTTCACGCACGAATCAGATCATTACATAACAGATCATTTCTCCCTCTCAAAACTC
Source organism: Oryzias sinensis (assembly GCA_037389245.1). NCBI lineage: Eukaryota > Metazoa > Chordata > Actinopteri > Beloniformes > Adrianichthyidae > Oryzias > Oryzias sinensis. The sequence goes on from CM074489.1 coordinate 747,207, forward strand.
ATCACTGTCGTAGCTTACGGGCAGAAATGCATTTTGGGTTTGAACAGCTCGCCATACATCTGCTATTCAATTCAACTAATTTTATTTCCGTAGCCCAAATTCACAACAACAGTCGTCTCGATGGGCTTCGTATTGGTAATTGAAAAAGTGAAACATGAACTCAAAAGGATCACGAATACAAAGAGTTCAATAGGAAAATACTAAAATGAACTAACAAACTGACTAAGCTATACTGGCATCCCTGCCCTTAGACCCCCCTTCTCTGTGAGGAAAAACTCCTAAAAAAATGGATTCTGGAAAAAACGAAGAAACCTCAGGGGTGAAGGAGGGATCCTCCCCCAGGACGGACAGGCGATGTACCAGAACTCTTAGAGAAGAATCAACTTATCTAAATCTACAACTACATATATAAAGTCCAGCAGACGAGCTTCATCCAGTCGTGGTGGGGGGGACAGTCAGGGGGGGCGAGTCGAGCTGGAAACAGGATCCACAGCCAGGTGGAGGAGCAGAGACGAGGTAGACGGTACAGGAACTGGAGCACGGATGAACCAACTGGAGTCTGGAAGCACTCCCACTCCCCAGGAGGGGAAAGAGGGACAATACATGAATGACTGCAGCAAACAGAGACATGGAGAACTAAATGATGAATAATGATCAAGAATAGAGGAGAGGAAGGGTAGAAGTAGAAGAGAAAAGAGGACAGAACCCCAGAGCACCATAGTTACCCCAGCTTCAACTTCTAGCAGCCTTTTAAAACAAATAGTTATTAAGTTTAATTTAAACAACTTAACAGGAAGTTAAATAATCTCTGAATACTAACTAGTCTGACAATAAGCCTGTCCACAGAGGAATGTTTTCAGTCTAACTTTGAATGTAGAAACTGAGGAAAGATTTCATGTAATCCATGGACACCAGTGAAGATCACAAATCATTGAAGAAAAAAGGTTCAGCGCACTGTCTAGTGGGTCTAGATGACCCCACTCCCAACGTTAACGTGCCTAGGATAGAACAAGGGTTACAGAAAAAAATAAATAGAAAGGAGTCTACATCAAAGAGAATTTGTTTCCATCATCTCATTCATCTGAACTCTGGTGATTGACAGATGGAAAAGTCTATTAAAGCTTGTGGAAAATGGACAAAATATCAAAGGAAACATCACGTTCATATATAAATATCCTGACAGCATTTTGAATCAATAGTATCAGCAAATGAACTATCGTGACATATCGACAAAAACATTTTTTTAACACATCTAGTGTTGCGGCTCCCTGTGGTTTCATTTCAGTGGGAAACTGATCCACATGGCTCTTTGAGAGGTTCAGGTTGGAGACCCCTGGTCTGGGTTCTTATGGGTTGTAGGGGCTTATATACGAACACATGTTTTCAAATATAACCTACCTAAGATGTCACTGATGGAACTGTGCAAGGCAAGAAATGATCAATAAAATCAAAAATGTCACTTATACAAAGGTGCTATCAAGGTTATAATAGTTTCGGATTTTTTTATTAGTTTTAGTTTTTATTTCCTTTTGAATTTTTGTTTTTAAATTTATTTAGTTTTAATTAGTTTTTAGAGGCTGCTTTACTAGTTTTTATTAGTTTTTATTTTTTGAAATTGCTTCGTTTTAGTTTAGTTTTTATTAGTTTTAGTGTTAGTTTTAGTTTTTTATTTATTTATTTTTTGTAAATTAGGATATTTGTCAGGTGCATGATTCAAAATCACCAGAATAAGTATTGTATGATAAAAACGCAATCAAAGATACATTTTGAAACACTTATTATTCAGAGGACACAAGGACAACCATCCTTAAATTAAAATACAACAGCCGATAACAGCATTACGTTATCTGCTCTCTCTTCTTTTTCGGGGGAGGGCGGGCGACAGGCTAGCCTGTCTAGGTACTGTTGATCTGCGTTGTTGTGTGCGCTTTTTAAATGTACTTTTAGATTCGTAGGGTTTTTCCCTTTGAGGAGCGTTCCACAAATGTTGTCTCCTGCTTCGACTACAAGGCACAACTTTTGTTTTCGACGCTGTTATATTCAAAAAAGTCCCAAATAGGACTCTCCCGCTTTCTCCCAACTGTTAATGCAGCCATCACGCTCATGTAAATGTCTATGACCACGCTAGTCGGCAGTGTCCGACAGACATCATGTGACGTCACAGACTACGTAATGCCGTAAGGTTCAGATTAAAGCCCTGCGCGGGACTATTTTCTTCATCCCGCTCCCGCCCGCTGAATTTCTGACCAATCCCGCCCGCTCCCGCAACGTATGCGTTACACTCCCGCCCACACCCGCAATATGTATGTCCACTCCCGCCCGCACCCGCAAAACTCATAGAATTTAGTCCCGCACAGTAATAGAGATGCATTGATTTTGTATCGTCTCCCGTCCCGCAGGAAAAAAACACGTATTTGTATTGATATTATTAAAGAGATTCGTGTCCCTCCTCCAGCCTCATCTTTTCATGCATTCCTCTTTTGTGTAATTTGCAACTTAATTATTAAATATATTTTCACAAATCCCGTTCGGTTAAAAGTGCGCGTGTGTGCGCGCGCAGACAGACGGCCTGAAGCGCGCTCTTAGTAAGAGGCGGAGCGGGGCGTTGCACACCCCCAACATCAGGTTACATGACAGTGGCCATTGGGCGTCTCTACCTGGTGCCTTCACGGAGCTTCAGTACATAAGAATCCAACAGCCGCTCAGCCTAACGTAGTCCGCTAATATATATTCATGAGATATTCATGGCAGCACTGATCCCGCGGGGTTTTTTTCTGCCGCCCGCTCCCGCCCGCAGCACACTTCAAACCGCCCAATCCCGCGAGATTTGGGTGCAGCCCTCTAGTTCAGATACACAGTAAAACTAGCAGGGTGAAGTAAATAGACTTTATTTAAACCCAAAAGACTTATGTATTAACAAAGACGAAAACGAAGTATTTTTTGGGGTTAATATTATTTAGTTTCAGTTAGTTTTATACACACAACAAACAGTTTTAGTTAGTTTTCGTTTTTTTTAAAACTCTCGTTTTTATTTTTATTTCAGTTAACGAAAATGTTTTTTCAGTTCTAGTTTTAGTTTTTTCGTTCGTTTTCGTTAACTATAATAACCTTGGGTGCTATGCAACATGAACAAAACTGTAAATAGAAATATGTAGATCATCAGGTGTTGTAAAAAAAGAAGGGTGGGATCACACAAGATTTCTCTTCAACCCTGTTTAAGCACACTGTTTTGTTTTATCTGTCTATATTAATCTCTTGTGTTTATTTTCATAGGGTTGTGTTTGAAAATAAAGAACATTTACTTGAATTGAAATCAACTTTGTTTCAGCTTTTAAGTGTATTATTATGTTCATTCCTCTCTGTAAACAACCCTAAAGTGGTGTTTTGATCCATTCACTGAGTATTCCTCTAAAAACCTGTTACTTTGAGCACCAGCCCGTCCCAATCCACGAAAATGAGCGGTTCCTCAGGTTGTGACGTGTATAAATGAAGAACACTTGCATAATTAGTCCATTGTTCCCTCCCTGAAAAATGTGGTTTTGTCTTCCTCTTCAGGTTCAGAGCCAGAGCGTCATGCTTCAGCTGGAGTTTGGGGACACTATCTGGCTCCGTCTCCATGGTGACCCTCGCTATGCGCTCTACAGCAACACTGGACACTACACCACCTTCAACGGTTACCTTGTCTACCCTGACATCTACGGCTACCAGACTCATAACTATCAACACCCTATTTCCCCCCTGCGGGATGATGGTCAGCTACTGGGGGAAAAAAGGGACAGAGAAGAGGCCAGCTCCAACCAAAAAGACACCTTGGAGAAAAAGGAAGAGCTGATCGGAGACGAACTGGATGAGCAAGCCCTTGCTGCTGAGGAAGATGACAAGAGATCGGCCTTCTCTGTTGGCCGCACTCAGAGCATTCTGGGACTGAACCCAGTCGGAATGCCCCAGCACCAACCGATCACTTTTGACGCAGCGTTTGTCAACATAGGAGAAGACTTCAACATCACAGAGGGGGTGTTCACCTGCCGCATTCCTGGGGCGTACTACTTCTCATTCAACGTGGGCAAGCTGCCCCAGAAGACGCTCTCTGTGAAGTTGATGAAGAACCACTTGGAGGTGCAGGCCATGATCTATGACGACAGCCACGGCGAGAAGGCCCTGCAGAGTCAGAGCCTGATGTTGGCCTTAAAGCCAGGAGACGTCGTCTGGCTCTACTCCCACCAAAGAGATGGCTTTGGAGCCTACAGCAACCATGCTAAATACATTACTTTCACAGGCTTCCTTGTTTACCCCGATATTGCCCTTAATTCCCCCACCAGCGGTCCTCCTATCAGCCAATCATATGTCAACAAAACTCCCTAACTGCAGGTCAGAGCTTTAGACTGAGTGTGACAGCAGGAGTTCTTGCTTTCTTTTTTTTGGCAGGGGGGTTTCTTCTTTCTTCATATGACTTGAACTCCTTCAAAAAGTCAGAGATGCATGCAAACAATTCTGGCTTCCATGACTCATCCTTAAGGGAGGGTGGCTGTCCTGCATCCATGAGCTGCTGGGTGTGATGGCTGTGCCAATGGAAGGCAGAGGGATCTTTTAAAGGGTCTATATCATGCTAAATCAACTTCTTTTTTTAGCTTTGAAGTGTTTTATAATGGTCCGTCCTCTCCATAAACAACCCAAAAGCTGTATTTTGCTGCTGAGTATTCCTCTAAAAACCTGATCTCTGAGCACCAGCCCATGAAAACCAGTGGGTCCTCACATTATGACATCACAAAGAGAGGAACAGCCCCTTCTAGGAAGAGGTTGTACTACCAGCTCCGCCCCCAGGCTAACACACTCACACACTTTTAATAAAAACACTTTTATTTGATGTGCACAATATGTACATCCATCTTTGCAAAAGTTTGGGTGTTTGTTAGCGTAGGCGAAACGCAGACACACTACTGAGGCGGCTCTGTGTTGAACATAACTAATATTTCCTAAAAAATGTGTTCTTTAGTTTGCCAAAGATAATATATGCTCATATATGGATATAGTTTACTCTAAGAAGCTTAAGAAAAGCATGATATAGACCCTTTAAAAAACAGTTAAATGCTGATATTAACACAAATACGAAGAATATATTTGTGAAATTAATATTTGCATTTAAATGTGGATTAGAATAATCAAAGCAACATGTTTTCAAAAAGATGTCACATACACACAAATGACATGCTGTACATGTAAAGAAGCCTTTTACAAGCGCAAGTAAATGATCATTTAATCTGGATGGCAAGAAGCAAATGTGCAGACCGGTCCTTTTGATTATTCATATCCACGTAATTTCAGGGTTGTGAAGATGATATGTTTCTTCTTTGTGGTGAAAAAGTATTTTAAAGCTGTTCCCTTCCCAGTGGAGAAGTGTTTGTGTAAGTCTGTGTGCTTGTTGTTGCATGCATGCCAAACCCCTTTTGTGTCAGAATGTCTGAGTTTTCAGCACAGTGAGAGCAGAAGAAAAGCAAACCAGCAGACAAAGCTTTGGAACAGACATGCCATCCATCCTGGACCACCAACCCCCCCAGCCTGCAGTGGCCACACTGATTTCTACATCTGGCAGTCTTAAGCTCTGTCAATTCAATTCAATTCAATTCAATTTTATTTGTATAGCCCAAAATCACAACAACAGTCGTCTCGATGGGCTTCGAAGTAAAACATGAACTCTAAAGGATCATGAGTACAAAGAGTTCAATAGGAAAATACAAAAATGGACTAACAAACTGACAAAGCTATACTGGCATCCCTGCCCTTAGACCCTCCTTCGCGGTAAGGAAAAACTCCCAAAAAACCGGATTCCGGAAAAAACGAAGAAACCTCAGGGGTGTCCACATGAAGGAGGGATCCTCCCCCAGGACGGACAGGCGATTTACCAGAACTCTTAGAGAAGAATTAACTTATCTAAATCTACAACTACATATATAAAGTCCAGCAGACGAACTTCATCCAGTCGTGGTTGTGGGGACAGTCAAAGGCGCGAGTCGAGCTGGAGACAGGAACCACAGCCAGGTGTAGGAGCGGGAGCAAAGGCGAGGTAGACGGTCAGGAACTGGAGCACGGATGAGCCAACTGGAGTCTGGAAGCACTCCCACTCCCCAGGAGGGGAGAGGAAAAGAGGGACAATACATGAATCGCTCTGTACCAGACAGAGGCATGGAGAACTAAATGATAAATTATGATCAGGAATGGAGAAGAGGAAGGGTAGAAGTAGAAAAGAAAAGAAGACAGAACCCCAGAGCACCATAGTTACCCCCTCTGTGCCGTTGGTTTCATTTTGCAGAAAAAATATGTTTGAATACTTTTCATGTTGACAAATGACACTCCTCAATAAGAAAGTTCTCACAGATTTAAAAGTAAGACATTGACACAGCTCCAGGTTCACAGAGATGTAACAGTTGGTTGCAAACACCAAGATGGTCAACGCAGATCTAAAGACTTTTCAGTGAAGGTGATAACACGCGTAATAACAGGACATACACGCAGATCTAAAAGCAGGTTGACCCGCTTGGGTGCTGCAGGTTTTTGGATTGTCCGGTCCATGGAGGGTCATAGGGTCGGAGCAGCCAGGCGTGTCTTGCAGTTCCCTTGAGCCCATATGGACACCTCAAGGGATTTCATGAAAATGGAATGCACCATTGTTGTGCGTGTGGTAAATGTATCGTGACATATTTGTAGGGATAATGTAACTTCCACCACAGCGAAATGCTGCACACACAATGTGTGCAGGTTGTATGTGAGAGCCCCTAAGATGCCTGTAGGCCCTGTAGGCCACACAAACTACACTCTGATTGGCTAATTTCCTAATTCCACCAAGAAGGAACGAAAAGGGGTGCACTCGTATTACGTGAACAGCACTAGCAGCTAATGGATTTAGTGGGGTTTAAAAAAATGAGCAATCCATACGACACGACTCACTTAATCCTCGTGTGTTGTTGAAGCGTTTGCTACAACCTGCCCATAGAAATGTACGTGAACCTTTTTTGCTCTACGTCTCACCGAGCGACCTACAACCTTGATATTACCTGCAGGCCACCGGAGTGCCACACACAGGTTTGGCTATGTTTTGCTCGTAGACGGGATAGGATAGATGTGACTAAGGCTTTAAGGTTGAATCCAAATGTATTGCCTATCCCTACGGCTCCTCCCTATTGCTCCAACTGTAGGGGCATTTGGAGCTTCAGTGAAGTCCAGAGGAGTTTTTATGATGGAAAGCCGTAGCAACTCAAGGCTGGGTAACCCTCCCCTGGTAGCTGATCTGTGTGGCACCCGTGGCACAGAGGAGAAACACATTTTGAGTTTAAATTTAAATGTAAGTCATGACTTTTTGTTTTTGCATGACTTTTTATAGTTATAAATCTGTTTATTGTTAACGGTGTATTTTTCCAGCGCTGGCAGCTGCATGCTACCATAGATGACCGGCGACTGTTGATGATGTCATTGAGTGGCAGTAACATCCAGATGATGTGAAGATGCTATTTTCTCCATATCTCTCCACTTGGAGGGCTAAATGTAGGAATGGGAGTTAATTTGGATTCAGCCTAACACGGATGTATAAGCAGGTTCTCTGCACAGATCTGAAAGTTTGATGTTATCATGCATCCAGAATCAGGATGTTCACACAAAACTGACAACAAGATCAGCACCCAAATGTGTAACAGCATCTATAGATTAGTTCAATGAAGTTCATAGTGTCTGTATTTGATTGATCGATTTCTTAGGTTTCTCTATGTCAGACATGGCTGTGTTTCTCACACACCTGATAGTTGTTTTCCATCTTCATCAGAGTCATCATCAGGTGGTGGTGATGTGAGGTATATAAAAACAGATGATTGTGACTGAGGCGGAGTCACCTGTCAAACTTTGACAGGTGACTCCGCCCCTTGATGTCCATTTTCTGCTGGAGGATTTTACTCCAGGTATGAGAGAGCATGAACCCTCATCCCGGTTCATAAAAGTGTGGGCTCGCTTTCGGATCTCCACCGCCTCCACGATCCGTCTGCGGTAAGAAGAAGGAAATAAGAAATCAAGCATCTATCGAGTCATCTTCCAGCAAACGTTTAGTGGTTGCTCAATCAGCTCAGGCCAAAACATTTTCTGCTTTCCTTCAGTAACCCTTGTTCTATCCTAGGCACTTGGGAGTTGGGTCATCTAGACCCACTAGACGGTTTTTTATTTTTTCATTTTGTAACATGTGATTTGGATTTCTGGAAGTATTTTTGTTTATTGAAATTTTTTCCTTTACATTTGGTTTTCTGAAAATGTTTTCGTTTTAATTTCTGAAATGTGATGTTTTTATTACTTTTTAACATGTTGTGATTGTTTGTATGTTTTTGTGTTGAGTGATTTGTTGATGTGATTTGCACTACAGGACCATCTTACCAGCACCATGTTGAACCGTGGGCTATTTATTAATCGCATGCTGTAACCAGAACCAATCGTAACCTGATGAGCCTACAGTGTGTTTATTTTGTCTGTGTAAAATATTTGTAAGTTTGTGACGACGTTAGTTGTTTGTGGGTTTTGTGACATGTCTGAGGATTTTTGTGAATCTAAGTCATGCGAAGCTAAAGTCCTGAAACTGTAAAAGCGTTTATGTGACAAAAAAGAAATAAAAGCGTGGAATCATGTTTCCTTCGTAATCTTTGAAATATTCAGTCATTTGTTTGTGTAAAATTAAAACATCAATAAATAAATCTAAGTTTAAACACCCACTCCAATGAAAATTGTGTTTTTGGTGTTTTTAACATGTTGTTGTGTAACTCTTCTCATGATGGAGGACATACATAAAGAAAATTAAAATTATGCATTTTTGAGTTTTTCTTTGTGGCGAATCGGTTGCAGATGAAGGCAAGTTAGAAAAGATTATTAGTTATTACGTAGAAGATTCAATCAGCTGGCAACAGTCTCCCTGCTTGTCTTGGTTGTCCTCCTCTGAGCTGGCATGTAGCTAAAAACTGTACGCCTGGTTAGCCCTCATATCGGTCAGCATTACTGCTTAACCATTAATGTTTGCTTGGGGTTGTGAGTTAGTGCTAACCAGGAGTGATCATGACATCGATCGCGATCCGCCGGGCGCTCTTCAAGGACATAAGGGTAGATCACAGGCCAGCAAAGATAAATAACCAATAAAATAAAAAATATATTCCTAAAATATCCGTCAGCAAATCAAAATCGAGTTAAATTTCTGTCTGTCGCTACTTGCCCCACGGCACCTCGATCCCCGGCAGAAGACCCCTCCGGCCCACTGGAGTGTTTATTGAGGGTGGGATCGGCCCAGGGGCCCCCACAGTTCCCGGAAGGAAAAAAGGATCCATTAGCACTTTCAAGCCTCAATGAGATACTGGATCCAGTTCCTGTGTCATGTTTTTCTCAGAAAGTACTAAATTAATGATATAATTGTATAAAGTCCCATCAGACGTCACACCCAGGTATGTGAAAACTGCTCTCTGCATTTGCCCCATCCCCTGGGGGAGCGGTGAGCTGCAGACACCATTTGGTGGTTTAACCCCCCCCCCAATCCAACCCAGAAACACGAGTGTCAAGCAGGGAGGCATTGGGTCCCAAATTCAGTCTGGTATGACTCTGCCTGGATTTGAACTCATAACCTTCTACTAAGGGCAGGTACTCTACCACACACCGAGCTGGTTGGAATGAAACGACCAAGTCACAAATTACTATCAATAAGTTGGCATTAAGTGTCTTGGTTCGTTTATTCCTTTAGTTTGAAGTTTTATATCATTTTTGACCCGTTTGTGTAGCTACAGTGATCTCTCAGAATCCATAAAGGCTAGCCCAAATTCTGTATTTCTAGATCAGCTTACAGCCCAAAAACCGTCTTAAAGTTTAACCCCTCCCTCCATAACACAATTGTTAACAGATTTACGCTGGTGCGGGCCGACCAAAGCATGGCGCAGAGCAGAAAGGCGGTGGACTGGCGGTGTTTGGTCATGACAGGTGTGAAACCCGAACCACATCACTGTTACAGACCAGCACTGCAGCAGGGACTTGAACTGGTGGCGGTCAGCGTTCGGCCGTTCTACCTTCCACTGGAGTTCTCCCATGTGCTGGTGGTCACTGTTTACGTCTCTGTCGGCCGACGCTGCTGTTACTTGTGAGCGCGTGCACAGCGCCGTGTCCCGGCTGCAGACGCAACACCCACAGGCCCTGACCCTGATCTCTGGGGACCTTCACCGTGCATGCACCCCCCGCCCACCACCCTGCCCAACTTCACGGGGCAGGACAGTAAAACCCTGGACTTTTTCTATGCTAATGTCAAGACTGCATATACATCTGCCCCCCTCCCCCCACACTCCAGTGGTGAAACAGCAGAAACCACAGGTTAAAACGGTGAAGATCTGGACTGAGGAGGTAACAGAGCGACTAAGGGACTGTTTCAGCACCACAGACTGGGACGTTCTCTGCAGTCACACGGGGGGGGGAGGACAATGACAGTCTCACTGACTGCATCACGGACTATGTTAATGTTTGTGTGGAAAACACAGTGCAAACAAAATCAGTGCAGTGTTTTTCCAACAATAAGCCCTGGGTCACTCCTGAGCCGAAGACCCTCCTGAATGAAAAGAAGAGGGCTTTTCTCTCTGGGGACAAGGAGGAGCTACGCAGAGTACAGAGGGACCTGAAATACAAGATCAGGAAGTGCAAGGACAGCTACAGGAAGAAGGTGGAGCAGCACAACATCCGTGATGTGTGGAGAGGTCTGAAACACATCTCAGGACAAGCTGAGGCTGGAAATGGTCACCAGGTCACGTGACCAAGCCTGGGCAAATGAACTGAACCTGTTTGTGACGGTGTGGCACCATCAGATGACGAGGGGGACACGCACCTTGTTTTGTTGTTGGTGTATTTTATGTTTAAAGCTCATTCCTGTGAGGTTACCCGCCAGGTAATGACGAGCAACGCCCAAGGGGAGGGGCTTATCACTTTAAGGGGTTACGTCACAGGAAGAAAAATGAGTGACGGAGGTGCCATGCGCTGTGTGGCCATGCGTGGAGAAACTGTGGTTCCTCATAAAGAACGACCCTCCTCACCTTGGCTCCTCCGCATCCTTTCTCGGCGGGACCCCGCCCCACTGTTCTTTAACAGATATGATTCTGCTCAGCCCCTAGTCCAGGGGTCACCAACCCTGTGCCCGCGGGCGCCAGTGCGCCCGCGAGCACCCCTTGTGGCGCCCGCAGGGAATGCACCCCAAAAAAAGTTTTTTTTTTTTTTTTTTTTTTTTTATTTATTTTTTAATTGAAGCAAATATTCAACAAACAACCACGGCATATATATCAATGACAACAATATTATTTCTGAGATAAAGGTAAACAAAAAAAACAAATATGAAAACAAATATAACTTAAGAAATAATAAAGTAAGGGTCTATTACAAAAGTTTAAATATATCAAATAAATTACACAATTTCTGGGCGTTCTTATGATTCATGTAATGTAAAGATTTAGAAAATAGGTTGAGACAGTTGAGTAATCCAGATTTTTGTCAATTACTTGTAATCAAATTTTAATTGTATTCCAATTTAAAGGGTCAATGATTTTTTGGCTTAAAGCCAATTATTAAAAAGAAGACCAAAACTTTTTTACATGAAAACATTCAAAGAAAAGATGTTCCACAGTTTCTACATCATTTCCACAAAAGACACAAAGTTCACTGTCCCAGTTAAAGCCAGAATATAAAAAAGGATTGGAAGGGTAAATATCATTTAACGGGAATGCTCCAAAAATAGCACTGCTCATGTAGCAAATCAATATATTGTGGCGATCTGGGGGTTAGCCCCGCCTTCAGCTTCTAAGACTCATGGGAAGTGGGGAATCTTGGTGTGTTAAATGGCTCACCATAAGTGAGGGAGCTGTGAGCAGAAGTGAAGTTAATGCTGTTTGGCTGGTGGTGGGTGTGCTCAAAATAAACGGACAGATATGATTGTCCGCTAACTTATGTGAGTGTCATTTTTGACAAACGGGGGTTGTACGTTACATGAGGCATGGGTAGCAGATGTCCAGTGGAGCTGCTTCTAAGTAAGAGTATGGTGAATCCAGACTTGAGGGGTGGTGATTCAGTGCTTGCTAATAGTAACTGATGCACTTTAGTTCTGCTATCTTGAAATTTATGGCAGAGTATGGAACGGCCTGAAACTTGCGAATCGGCACTCCCGCCTTTGAGAAAAAGGCGCGCGTGTGTGTGTGTGAGGAGGAGAGGGGGAGGGATAGTGGGCGCAGCTTGCAAGGTGAAACGTCGCATGGACACCGTTGCGCAACACCTGGATCATAGGGTGGCTTAAATGACTCAGCTCATTCTAATAATGTCATTCTTCACTAATTATTGCGGACATTTTCAATACTTGTCTGTATTTTCCATACAAATTTCTTTTTACGATTGTTTAGTTGGTGATTACTTATAAATAAAGACAGCAGGTAATGCAGGCTGGAAAACAGCTGCACTTTTTCAGACCATAAATAAACAATAGATCATTTATTTATGAAAATATTGAGGATTTTGGAGGATTTTTGCTGTTGGTGTTGCACAAAATTAGAAAAATGCCAAATAATTTTGGAGTAATCCCAGTGATGAGCTCTGTGATTTAGTTTTTAATGTTTTATGAGACCTAAACATGATTTTCACAATAACAGGTTTTTAAATAATCAAATCCCTCTGATATGTTTCACAAAGACACACACACACAGGACCAAAGACACACACACTGGAACAGAGACTCTCACAGAACATCACACACCAAGCAGAAATGAACTTATTGCTAAAAATGATGTCAGGAGTTGAGCTCTAAGAAAATGACAAAAGAGCAAAGAAAATGGAACAATTTGATTTAATATTTCTAATTATTCATATTTCCTGGCTTTGTTTGTTCATATTTTCATCATTTGACAGAAGATATTTATAATTCTGGATTTACATTCCTGTCTGTTTTTTGCATTTGCATTGCAAACATTTATGTTTAAAAAGTTAAAATTAAGTTAAAGTTTTAAAGGTTTAAAAGTTTAGCTTTAGTGTGTTCAATAAATATTTATCTTGTTTGGCTGCAACTTAAAGTGTGTTTTGGATTTAGGCCCCCTCTGCAACTGACTTTAAACCCCCCTGTAATACGAGTCTAGAAAATTCATGCATGTTTTTGTGTGTAAAATGAGGAAATAAAAATGGGTCACACAAAAGGAAGTCCTCAGATTGTGTTTTGTTTTTTCGTTGTTTTTTTTTTTTTTTTGGGGGGGGGCTAGGGTTTTTTTAGTTGCGCCCTTCATACCACTTATTGCCCATGAAATAGGCCCTCGGTCTCAAAAAGGTTGGTGACCCCTGCCCTAGTCTCCACCCACATGGCCCCCCCTTCACACCTTTCCAGCTCAGGCGTCTCCTCCCAGCTCAAGCTGTTATCACCTCAGCACCAAGCAGTCCACTCTGCCCTTCCTCCAACTGAAGCAAAGGGACCCCCCCCCCCAAAAAAACCACCAAGATTGCAAAACTGAGTCCAATTGTGTCTCGTTCTGAGATGCAGATGTTCATCCACGCTTTTACATCATCTCGTCTTGATTACTGAAACTCCATCTTCACATCTTTTACCCATTGTGCTATCCTTGGCACTTTAGCAATGGGAGGTGGGTCATCTAGACCCACTAGACAGTGGGGTCATCTAGACCCACTAGACAGTTGGGTCATCTAGACCCACTAGACAGTTGGGTCATCTAGACCCACTAGACAGTGCTCTGAACCTTTTTTCTTCAATGATTTGTGATCTTCACTGGTGTCCATGGATTACAGGAAATCTTTCCACCTTTATCCACCTTTGTCATGGTAGGGAGAAAACCTCAATGAAAGGGGGGGGGGGTCATCTCAGATTTGCAGACTGTTTTCTCTAAAAAAAGCAGCTAAAAACATTTTTAACCCTTGTCTTATCCTAGATGACCCCCCCCCCATTGAGGTGTTCTCCCCACCATGACAAAGGTGGATAAAGGTGGAAAGATTTCATGTAATCCATGGACACCAGTGAAGATCACAAATCATTGAAGAAAAAAGGTTCAGAGCTCTGTCTAGTGGGTCTAGATGACCCTACTGTCTAGTGGGTCTAGATGACCCAACTCCCAATGGTACAGTGTCTAGGATAGAACAATGGGTTAAAACTGCTTTTTCTTAATTCTCCCTGTATTCTGTGTTTTACTGTGAAGCACTTTGTGATTTTGATCTTGAAAGATGCTATACAAATAAAGTTTATTATGTTTTACAGTTGATTTCATGTTTGCAGTGGATCACATGTGACTTTTGCAGCTGTATTTATTTAATATGAATGTCCTCTTTTTCTGTTATTTCTGAATGTCGTTGTTGCTGCCACAGATAAATGAATTTCCCCATCATTTAAACAAAGATAAATAAAGTCATCTAATCTAATCTAATAAGGACAATAGTGAGAAACAGAATCTCAGCACCTCCCGGCTCACACTTTATCTTTATTTACAGTAGTAGGTTATATGAGATAACCAGGTACAGGAAACACGAGGAGCTGTTCACTTCTTGTCAGGCGCCAAGTCTCCAGCCTCCAGTTTGGGTGCAGGTTCTTTGGGCTCTCGGTAGGCAGGAAACACCTCCCAGGGTGTGTTCAGGTCAAACTTCCTGAACTCTTGAGCAAGCTCTACTGGCTCGGCCACCACACGCTTTAACTCGTCATCGTAACGCACCTGGAGGGAGGGGGAGACACCATGCCTAGGTACTGGTCTGACTAAAGGTACAAAGGACACCTTTGGCGTTTCTTAGGGACCAGTACTCACCTCCACATATCCAGACAGGGGGAAGTCCTTCCTGAAGGGATGACCTTCGAAGCCGTAGTCAGTCAGAATGCGCCTTAGGTCGGGATGGTTGGCAAAGAACACTCCAAACATGTCCCAAACCTGTGGACCGACAGGCTCAGCACCCCCAGACCCTCTGCTGGATAAGCTGTCGAACAGAACTCACCTCTCGCTCATACCAGTTGGCCGCCAAGTGGACAGAGACTGCTGAGTCCAACGGCGTCAGTTCATCTGTGTACGTCTTTACACGAACACGTGAGTTGTAGCGCAGAGAAAGCAGGTTGTAGACGATCTAAAAACCAAGAACAGACCGTCAGGTAACCTGACCTTCACAGGTGGGAAAGCTGAGCGGACAGTAGGTTCTGGTCACCAATGGCCCGAGGACATCTTCTGTCTCCAGTTTGGGTGTAGCTGTAGGTAACTGAGTAGCTGTGGTGTGGCTGCTTCATGGCTTCAAATTGCTGTAATTACCAACTTTATTTTCTTTTGCCCTATACCAGATGTTCCGGGGTTTTCCGTTTATCAATCTGCTCCCTCCTGTCGCTGCAGCAACAAGCCCACATCTCTATCTCACACCTGACATTCCAAAGTTTTGTCCGTCACAACAAATGGTTGTTCTGAAAGACTCTAGTGCTGCTGGAGGTGACCAGCTCAGTGGCCTTGTGGTACAGTGTCCGCCCTGTGGTACAGTGTCCACCCTGTGACTGGAAAGTCGTGAGTTCAAATCCATACCAAAGACTCTAAAAATGGGACCCAATGCCTCCCTGCTTAACACCAGGATGGTGGAATTGGGGGTTTGAACCACCAAATGACTCCTGAGCGTGGCAGTGTCTGCAGCTAACTGCTGTGAGGACAAACGTTGGGTGTGTGACAGCTAATGAGACTTTAAGGTGCTTCAGCAACAACTGTCAGGTGAAATCTGTAGCTTACACATATGGACTGTTATTACAAAATAGCATAATCTGGCTTTATTGGAATGATCTGTACGGAATTGGATTATAACAAACGTAAATTATAAGCTCATTTACGTTTGAACGTTTCCTAATTCTGATAAGCTTGTGGTGATAAATCAAGGAAACAGCCTCTGGGATCAGAGAGCGACCCACAGTCTTCACGTCCTTCAGTTTATACAGACCAAGGGCCTCATTTCTAAAACTTTGCGTAGGATTTGCGTCAGAACTGGCGTACGGATGAAACATAGGACGTGCGTACGCACAGAAATATTCAGATTTATAAAACCGTGCGCAGGCACATCCTACGCATCTTTCCCTTAATAAATCACAACCAATTCTAAATGCAGCGCAGCTTTAGCGGCGTCATGACACGCCCATAGTTGACCATAAATAGTCCGTGAAACGCCCACAAACGAATATTCATTGATTGGGAAACCATGGCAAACACAGAGAGGAAATCAAAAAAACGTAACTTCACTCAATGTGAAGTAGAAGTTATCGTTGGCGAGGTGGAAAAGAGGAGAAAAGTGTTGTTTGGAGGGCACAGTGTGGGCATTACTAATGCCAAAAAGGCACGTGAGCGGCAAACGGTGGCAGACGCCATAAATGCTGTAGCCTCACAACCCTTCGAGGTTGTGAGGCTACAGCGCTCCATCGGGGGGGGGGACACCGGAGCGCCAGATGCATGCGCCGGGGGGACCGGAGCGCCAGATGCACCGGGTGACACGCGTGGTTCCTCCGAGTGCTCCTCTGTAACGCCGGGCCCAAAAGCCCGCAGAGGTCCAACAGGACGGCTGGAGGAAGTCAGAACCGGCTCATCAGCCACTCGTCCTCGTTTGCCAGCAAGTCTTCTTGCTGTCTAAAGATGCGTTCACTCTGAATTCTTCCATTTGCCACATCTTCTAAGATCAGCCATTGTGCGTCATTCCGCATTGTGATGGGGCATTTTATTTCCCTCCATTTAATTACATCTGACAAGCTACAGATGTCGGTAATAATCCACGTGGAAATGGGAAATTGATCAACAAATGTAATTTCTTATAAAAATTTTGAGTGATCAATTCCAAAAAAAGGCAAGTCAATGACAAAATGTATGTCCAGATCTTCTTTAAGTCTGTTTAAAAGAGTCTTAAATTTATGAATAATTCTAATTTCTTTCATTTTATTGGTGACTAAATATTTGTAAGGCAAAGACCAAACTGGTGAATTCTACAACCCAACTTATTCCAGTCAGAGATAACATGCTGTTTACTGCAGTCTCATTTTGAAACAGGGATTTGGATGTTTTTGCTATTTCTGTCAGCTGGAAAACTTTTTTTCACTCAATTCTGTTCATTTGCTGCAATGCAAACTTTGTAGGTGAAACATGCAGACTACTGGTGGAGAGAAAGTCAACACACAACATCAGGTCACCTTGAGGATTCATCAGTGTTCCAAGAAAAATGTTTTATTCAGAGCGATTTTGAAGGAAAATACTCCTGTTTTTGTGTAGAATGTTGTTTCACATATAGCAGCGCTAAACCTGCTAATGAAAGTTAGACGATAGAAGAAAAGGCAGACCTCCAAACATCTCAAATACATATTTTAGTATGAAATTCCAAAATGAAGTTTCTGTCTTTAAGAGGTTTTTTTTAACCATTTCATTGGAAGGTCATAGAGGAAAGAAGTCAAGAAATTCAAGTCCTCCATCTTTTGATGAATTACTTCTCTTCACTGCCTTCATCTATCCAACTCATTCAACTGTCAAATTGTTTAGCTCCTTCAGAAGGTCGAACATTTCAACTACAAACCTCTTCAACTGTGTAAACTATTCAACTGCTTTTTTAACTTTATTGAAAACGGCTTAGGGATTCTTCAAATCCTCCTTTTTCAACTAAAACTTTCCGCTCTACAACAGAACTCAAGAGGACTTTCAACTACAGACACGGTTCAACTTTCAAACTGTTTAGCTTTGGACTCTTGAACTTGTTTTTATTTTTAAAACTCTTGATGGTTTCTGAGATATTCAAGGTAAAGTCCTCGTGTCATCTTTGCGTCACTTTTCAGTTATGAATGAAACTCTGTGCGAACCATCAGGCAGCAGACTGGAGACTTGATCGCAGATGATGATATGAGAATAATGCAGAACAACTTCGTTTTGCAAACCCTGGAAATGCAAAGAGACTCGATTATGAGGCACAGTTTAGACTGCAGCTATCAGCTACGCGGAGGAACACGGGAACAGAGCAGCTGCAGTTCGGCTAAATTAGATCTTCACAGATTCGGACTTCCTGCTTCAATTACTCTTCTGATAAACTTTCAATGTGTCAGCAAGTATCTCAATCCTTTTGTATTTACACAGAAGGTGAACCACAAAAGCATTTTTAAAGAAAAAAGATCATTTTTTGCCTTTTAATCAGAACAGTAAAACAACTTAAGAGAAAGCTGCACTCGTTACCATGGTTAAATGATAAATGTAGAAAAATAATGAAGGACCGAGGTGAACAACTTCATTAAAAACTGGCCTCACTACAGATAGATACAAATTCACATTTTTAAGAAATAAAGTAACCCAAAGTTTGCGAAAGGCTAAAGCAAAATTCTTCATGGATATTATTGTTGAAGCAAAGGGAAACGCCAAAAAAATTTGGCAAAATCTTAATATATTAATTGGGAAAGAAGTGAATGACACACACAAAAATATTGAGCTCACAATTAACAATGTAATGGAAATCAATCCAACTGTTCTAACTAATGAATTTAACCATTTTTTCATTAACTCAGTTAGGGAGATAACAGAAATGTTTCAAGAACACACTCTGACTGCCAGACCTATTGATCCTGCAGAACCTGTTGTTTCTCTGCAAGAAATCACAGCTGGATGTTGCTAAAATCATTGGCTCATTAAAAAATTCTAAAGCCAAGGATGTCCATGGGCTGGATACAAATATCATCAAACTATGCAAAGAATCCTTACTTTTACCAATAACACATATGGTCAATTTATCATTTAAACAAAAATGTGTGCCATTGTCTTGGAAAATGGCTACTGTCACCCCAATTTTTAAATCTGGTGATAGTTCAAACATAGCCAATTATCGGCCGATCAGTATCCTTCCTGTGGTCTCTAAAGTTGCTGAGATGTGGGTAACAAAACTGATAAATGAGCATTTAAATAAAGACCATTCTCTTTTACATCCAATGCAATTTGGTTTTCGTGAACATCATTCAACAGAGTTTGCAAACTGTCTATTTATAGAAAAGATCAAACACATGTTGGATTCTAATCCTTGCGTCGGCGCTGTATTTCTCGATCTTAAAAAGGCATTTGACACAGTGAATCATGAGATTCTTTTGTCTAAATTAACATACTTCAACTTTTCTATGGATGCAATTCAGTGGATAAAATCATATCTAGAATTCAGAAAACAGTGTGTTTGTATTAACGGTGTCAAATCAACTCTCTTAGATGTCCCTGTTGGTCTACCACAGGGATCAATACTTGGGCCTTTATTGTTTTCTATGTATATTAATGATCTGCCAAACACATGTGGTAATGTTGAATTTCAAATGTATGCTGATGATGCTGTCATCTTCACTAGCGCAAAAAATATTCAAGAAGCAGCGTCTATTCTTACCTCAGCTCTGGTTCCTGTAAATGAATGGCTTTCTAAATCATGCTTACTGTCAAATACAACTAAAACTGTTTGTATGATGTTCACTAAGCAACCATTGGACATCAAGCATTCAGGTATATTTTTGGAAGGACAGGAACTAGAAATTGTCTCTAAATTTAAGTATCTTGGTGTGACTCTTGATTCAACTCTAAGCTTCAAGAGCCATATTAAAAAATATTGAATACAGTAAAATTCAATTTGAATAATTTTAAACAAATACGACCATTCATAACACTTGGAGCTGCTAGAATGTTTTTGCATTCAATGATACTATCACATATTGAATACTGTATTACATCATGTTGGTCCTTGACGGGTGTAAATACGAGCAAAACCATAGAATCACTTTATATAAAATCCCTTAAGGTCTTAGATAGAAAACCAATGTCATTCCAAATATCTTGAAAAAGTACAAGTTGTTAAGCTTTGAGAATTTTAAAAATTTTAAATTTGCTTGTTTGATGTACAAGGTGTTACATGGACTTGCTCCACCTCCCATGTCTGACTTTTTTAAAAAAAGGTCTCAGCGCTCTCAGGACTAGGGCCTCGTCTCGGGGGGACTGTGAGGTTCCATACAGAAAAACAGCCTTTGGACAAAACGCTCTCTCTGTAAAGGCCAGTAAACTCTGGAACAGTCTTCCACTGTACATCAGGGAGGGTCAAACATTACAGACCTTCAAAACACAGCTCAAGCAGTGGCTGAAAGCAAACCAGTCCTGCAAACACTGACTTTTACCTCTCATAATGTACCACCTTCTTGTGTTCTTATTGTATCTGTGATTCTGTCTTTTGTTTTGTCCTGTTTTATGTTTCCTGCCTAGGGACTATGGATGCAAATTAGCATCATTGCTATAATCCAGCATGTTTACGCCTATCATTGTTTGGTAGATGTTCATTAATGTGCACTGTCCCTATTAAATAAATAAATAAATTAATAAAATAAATTGTTCGCTTCAAGCTGTGAATGCAAACAGAGCGGCGAGCCGGTGTGGGTACCGGATGTTCTCGGGTTGCCAGATGTTCTCGGGGTCCTTCGACGTCACACAATTTGATTGGCTGTAAGTTGTCACGACCAATGAGTTAACGTCCCTAAGTTTTTTTAAAGCTTTATTGACAATTGCGGTATCATACATTAACAATGACATTAACATTAACAACGAACAATAACAATGTAATCAATATTGCCTCGAAGATCAGTCAAACATAACATATTAACATAGAAAATAAAGAATAGAGGGGAAAAAAGAAACAATGAACATAACACACAAATAAATAAAAACATAAGTAAAATAAAATAAAGGAACATAGAAAAAAATCTAAATAGTCTAATACTAGTAAGGGGTACTCGTGAAGCTTGTATTTCTGAACAAAACTAAGCAATTTCAAGCCATTCTTCTTTTTCATATAATGAAGTGATTGAAAGTAAAAACAGCTCTTTATTAAATGTTATAAAAAGTGGTTTGGTCTTCAAAATTTTATTTTTGTACATATAAAACTTTCCTTGCAATATCAGGATATTAAGAACTGCATTTTCTGGTCTATATGATACCACACCCAATAGAATATTTTTTGAGTGTAAATGAAATGGCATTGCAATTTTGGAAGAATACCAGAAGCAGAATTCATCCCAGAAATGTTTTATAAT
This sequence comes from Oryzias sinensis, assembly GCA_037389245.1. Lineage (NCBI taxonomy): Eukaryota > Metazoa > Chordata > Actinopteri > Beloniformes > Adrianichthyidae > Oryzias > Oryzias sinensis. The sequence continues at coordinate 768,289 of CM074489.1, forward strand.
TCCACATTAAAGAATTTGCACTGCAGTTGTAACTTGACCTCACCAAGATGGCGGTGCTCTCCTCTCATGAGTAACCATGTGATGTCTCCTCTAGTGATAGAACTCATTGGAAGGACCCCAGAAGGACCCCGAGAACATCCGGTACCCACACCGGCTGCCAAGGGACCGTCAACAAAGTGCAACCTCTGTGGACTGTGAAGCACCACTGTGTAAAAATCAATAACCTCACAAAAAATTCATAAAATTATTATAAAGGATATTCTTGTTAAAATAAATATTTGTAGGAAAGTCCATCTTTATTTTATTATTTATTTTATCTTGTTTCATATATTTGACTAAAGTAATCAGTAGTAATAAAGATACTGAAGCTACTGTCACCAAACCTTCTGTACGGACTAATAATGACCTTATTGTCATACTAAAATATATATCATAAATGTCAATAGTTCACTTTGTGTATTTTTAGGAATTTTTATATTTACAAATGAATCCAATTTGGTCAAAAATCCTCAATAGCTCTGAAGATGCTAGAATTTTTTTTGCATAATCTTTATTGCAGTAGGACAATAAGGTCATGATTAGTCAGTGCAGGTTTGGTGACAGAAGCTTTAGTATCTTCAGAGCTATTGAGCATTTATGTTATGATTCATATCTCTTTAAATTTAAAAAAATATAAGCAATAAAATGGAGGTTGACTTTCAAACAAAATTTAGTGTAATAATAGTAATGTAGCATGACTATGCTGACGAGTCTTCATTACCAGCTCATATAAATATAGACATGTATTCGCTTTTGTTTATTGAAAGTTTGGTGTTTCACAGGGTACGCACTTTATTGACGGTCCCTTGGCAGCCCGCTCGCTGCTCTGTTTGCATTCACAGCTTAAAACTAACAATTCTGATTAAAAGGCAATAAAAACAATCTTTTTTCTTTAAAAATGCTTTTGTAGTTCAGTCTCTGTGTTAATACAAAAGGATTGAGATACTTGCTGACACATTTGAACGTTTATCAGAAGAGTTATTGAAGCAGGAAGTCTGAATCTGTGGTGTTAGAGTGCGATGTCTGTCATTATAGACAATCTTTGTTCTAGTATACGTAATTACGTCAGCACATGTAAACGTTGCTTTTACGTGCAGTTGAAAATAAAAGGAAGGCGGGATCCCTCATCTGTGAGTGAAGGAGAAAGAGGGTTTACATGTGCTGAGGGTCAAGTGAGTGGGTACCGCACTTCAGTGAACAGAAATTGTTTCCTGTGTCCATTTGTGAAAGCTAAGTAGCAAACTCTGTGTGTGGAGAAGAAGGATGTCTTTGACGGCCGCAGCGTCGGGAGAGAGTTCCCGGGCGGCGAGAGAGACAACGGCTGCGCGAGAGCCAACAGGTTATGGGCCCAGGCAGGCTACGAACACACACGTGTATGGACGGGGACCGCCGCCGCGATTCGACGGTGATGAAGCCAGATATCATATCTGGGAAGCAAGATTCCTGGCGTACCTAAAAACGATCAGACTCAAAGAAACCATTCTGGGAAGGGACCCAGTGGATACTGAGGCTGAAGAGATCGGTAGGAAGAATGAACTTGCTTATGCAGAAATGTGTGGCTGCTTGGACGATAAAACGTTAATGCTGATCCTCTATGAAATAAAACGTTAATGCTGATCCTCTATGAAGCTCCTGATGACGGAAGGAAAAGTTTGGAGATATTGAGGCGCCATTTTGAGTCGGAGGAAAAACCGAGAATCGTTAGCTTATACACAGAGCTAACTAACGTGCTAATGGCCGACGGTGAAGATTTGGCGGACTATTTAACACGTGTTGAGAAAATAGTGGCGGCATTGAACAGATCAAAGGAGACGCTCAGTGATGCACTTTTGGTGGCGATGGTTTTAAAAGGCCTGACGGATGATTACAACCCATTTTCAGTGCATGTGACCCAAACAAGAGAGACATTGACTTTCACAGAATTTAAAACTCGGCTGAGAAGTTTTGAATGCACGCTAAAATACCGGAATAAAACCCGAAGTGATGAAGTCATGACAACAAAATACAAAGTCTCCAGACCAAAGCATAAAGTCAAGGAAGAGAGCTATTTCAACGGAGAATGCTTTATTTGTGAGAAGGTGGGACACAGAGCACGAGACTGCAGAAACAAAGACAAGAAGATCCATGGCAAGTACACCAAGGAGAACAAGTCTGCATGGGGCAGGAACAAGGTGGCGGCCATCTTGGAGGCTCCAGGGGACGGCACACCTGTGAGGGAAGATGCAAGACAAGCGGAGGAGGAGCAGAATTCATTCGTTCTAAAGGTGATTGGATATGCATCTCAGTCTACACCACGGAAAGGTCTTCTGGTGGACAGCGGTGCTTCTGCGCACATTGTGACAGATGAAAAGGCCTTCATAAGGTTTGACAAAACTTTTCATCCAAAGAATCACGTGATGGAGTTAGCAGACGGCACGAGGAAAACTGGGAGTGTCCTGAAGAAAGGCGACGCCCAGATCGAGTTGGTCAACGACAAAGGAAAGGTGGTGAACGTCACTCTTTCATGTGCTCTGCTGATTCCTGAATACCCACAGAACATCTTGTCTGTAGAGGCTGCAGCTTCTAAGGGAGCTAAATTCCATTTTGAGAAGAGCAACAGCAAGATGATTCTTCCTGATGGAACAACATGCAGCATGAAGGTAAAAGGCAGACTGTATTACCTGGAGACTGTAGAGAAACCAGATGATGACAATAATGATGAATGTAACACCTGTTTTGATCTAAAAACCTGGCATGAAGTATTGGGTCACTGTAATTATGGTGATGTGCTTAAACTTGAGTCTGTTGTGGATGGCATGAAAATCAGAGAGAAAGCTAAGAAACCAGGTGAATGTGAGATTTGTCTACAGGGCAAATTTACTCAAACCAGAAACCGAGAAGGTGATGCCAGAGCTAAAGCTCCATTAGAACTTGTGCACACAGACCTGGGAGGCCCTATTGCACCAGAGTCATTTGAGGGGTACAAGTATGCGATCACTTTCACTGATGACTTTTCAGGTGCTATTTATGTGTACTTCCTAAGAAACAAAAACAAAGCGGTTGAAGCTACAAAACAGTTTTTAGCAGACATTGCACCCTATGGTAAAGTAAAACGTCTCAGATCAGACAATGGGACTGAGTTTACTTCAGAAGAGTATCAGACACTGCTGAGAGACAACACGATAAAACATGAAAGGTCAGCTCCATACTCCCCCCATCAAAATGGGACCGCGGAGAGGAACTGGAGAACAGTGTTTGAAATGGTGAGGTGTATGCTCATTGAATCAGGCTTACCCAAAGAGTTATGGCCTTATGCAGCCAGGATGGCTACAGTGATAAGAAACCAATGTTACTGTAAAAGAACAGGGGAGACACCATATTTTCTATTCACTGGTAAAAGACCAGATCAATCCAGAATGAGAAAATTTGGCTCAGAGTGTATTGTGTACGAACAAAACAAGAAAAAGTTAGACTCTAGAGGCAAAAAGGGGATTTTTGTTGGTTTTGATCGACATTCTCCAGCAAACATGGTGTTTTTTCCAGAAACCAAGAGTGTGCAGAAACACAGACTGATACACTTCATCACAAAAGAAAAGACCGAGAGTCAGACGCAGACTGACACAGAACAAATGGGAGACTACTTTGTAGAGCACGTAGGAGGACCAACGAAAGACATTCAATCAGAAACAGAACAGATAAGGACTGACAACCAAGAGACAGACACTGACGCCCAAACTACACGTACATCAGACAGAGTGAGAAAGAAACCCAAATATTTGGAAGACTATGAGTGCAGTACAGAACGGTGAACTAAGTGTTGACTACTGTTACAGGATGACTGTTGGGTTACCACAGAGCTATGAGGAGGCTGTAGCATCAGAGAAGGCACACAGGTGGAGAAAAGCTATGATGGATGAGATGGTTTCCTTCAAGGAAAATGACACCTTCACTCTTGTACCATTACCAGAGGGTAGACAGACAGTGGGGGGAAGGTGGGTTTATGCTATAAAAGAGGATGAAAAAGGGAATGAAACATACAAGGCTAGATACGTAGCAAAGGGGTACACACAAGTCGAAGGACTAGACTACTCCGAAACATTTTCTCCAACTGCTAGTCTGACATCACTACGCATGCTAATGCAACTAGCAACTCAATATGACCTTAAACTACATCAGTTAGACGTTAAGGCCGCATACCTACATGCACCCATCGACTTTGAACTGTACATGGAACAACCACAAGGTTTTCACGTAAAGTCTGAAAAAGGGGAGGAACTGGTATGTAAGTTAAACAAATCAATTTATGGCCTAAAACAATCTGGGAGGAACTGGAACTTGATGCTCCATGAATTTTTGACTGAAAATGAATTTGTACAGAGTCAAACCGATAACTGTGTTTACACCAAACAGTCTGACAAAGAAAGAGTAATATTGTTGGTATGGGTGGATGACATCATTGTTGCTGCGAGCAATGAGAAGGGTATAGTAGAAGTCAAGGAAAAACTGAAAAATAAGTTCAAAATGAAAGATTTGGGACAACTCTCTCATTTTATTGGCATTGATTTTACCCAAACTGCAGATACGGTTAAAATGAATCAATCCAGATATATTGAGAAAATTCTGGAAAGATTCAGGATGTATGATTGCAAAGCCAGAGCTACCCCCAGTGAAGCAAAATGTGATCTCACTCCAGAAGGAGATCCAACAAATCAGAGAAAATACAGGGAAATGTTGGGCAGCCTCATTTACATCATGAGCTGCACCAGACCAGACATCAGTTGGATTGTGAGTAAATTATCACAATATCTCTCAGATCCTAGAGAGAAGCACATGACAGCGGTGAAACATGTCTACAGGTATTTGAAAGGGACCAAAGGCATTGAGTTGTGTTATAAAAGAAGTGTCAACAAACTGGGACTGACTGGTTACTCTGATGCAGACTGGGCTAACGACCCAGATGACAGGAAAAGCACCACAGGTTACTGTTTCAGTTTAAATGAAGATGGTGCTGTCATTTCATGGAAAACCAAGAAACAGCAGACAGTAGCACTGTCGACGTGTAAGGCAGAATACATGGCCTTAGCAGGCACAATCCAGGAAGCTCTTTACCTCACACAACTATTGAAAGATATGGACTATAGCTTTCAGGACACTACAACTAAAATTTTTGAGGACAATCAAGGGACTATTCGTCTGGCTAAGAATCCTGTTAACCGCCAGAGAAGTAAGCATGTGGACATTAAATACCACTTTATAAGGTCAACAGTATTAGAGGGAAAAGTTGAAGTGGTTTACTGTCCAACAGAAAGTATGGTGGCAGACGTGTTCACAAAGTCTGCCACAAAAGCCAAAATGGAAAGGTTCTGTTCATACATGTTTGGGATGTAATGTTCTTGATTTGAATGACATCATCGAGTGGGGTTGTTAGAGTGCGATGTCTGTCATTATAGACAATCTTTGTTCTAGTATACGTAATTACGTCAGCACATGTAAACGTTGCTTTTACGTGCAGTTGAAAATAAAAGGAAGGCGGGATACCTCATCTGTGAGTGAAGGAGAAAGATCAAGTGAGTGGGTACCGCACTTCAGTGAACAGAAATTGTTTCCTGTGTCCATTTGTGAAAGCTAAGTAGCAAACTCTGTGTGTGGAGAAGAAGGATGTCTTTGACGGCCGCAGCGTCGGGAGAGAGTTCCCGGGCGGCGAGAGAGACAACGGCTGCGCGAGAGCCAACATGTGGAGATCTTTCTAACTTTATCGAACCTCAGCTGCCAGAGAATTTAAAATAATGAATCCATGGTTTGCAAGTGAGGACGCTGGAAAACCAACTCTGACAAGACAAGAAGACGCAGCAGCAGCTGAGTTTCCGTGGAAAAGGAAAGAAAGGTCTGTGTTGGAAGATCGACTCGAGGCTGAGCGCTGCTACTTCCAGCAGATCACATTGAAAAGCTGTCCCTCCTCCCCCCTTACCGGGACGCAGCGCCGGCGAGTTACGCCACACTTTGGGACTGCAGGACTTAAACTTGGCATTAGGTGTCTGCTTTCACTGTTCTTCGGAGACGCACGGCAACGAGACGGACTCTGATGAGGAAAGGGAAGCCGGCGTGTCTGATAGATGTAGTCCAGCTGTTCCAGATGCAGAAGATGAGGACTTTGATGGATTTTAAATGCTGATTGATGACTGAATAAATAAATCACAACCAACTCAGTTTTGCGCTCGCTTCCTTTTTTAAACACACACCAGCGTGCACGTTTCACCGGTATGTGTGTTAACGTTAAATACAGAAAAAACACTAAACTGAAACGGCGCCGTTTAATCCAGTGCTGTTGTAAGGAGAGGAGGGGGTTATGGGAAATAACATGGCTTTAATTGTGTGTCTGTGTGTCTGGCAGGTCAGTGTGTGGTGTGGCTCTTTGACTATCACAGTTAGAAATGTCGGCTCTTTGCACCCCCCCCCCCCCTTAGTGTTAGAGGCATTCATAGAAAAAAACATTGGATGTAACGTGGATTAAAACATTAACCAACAACCCAAAACCAAGGATTGCACCAGTGCGGTTTTAAGGTTCACTCACTCAGTTCCTAAATACGGCCACTTAGTTGTCTTTACACCCTTTCAATAAATGGCAGAAATGTAATCCCATAGGCATCTATCTATATACCCAGGCTGTGTCCCACCAAAGTGGGGTAGCCTAGACAGGGCACACGTTCGTAACTCCCTCCTTCTCTTCCCCAAACCGGGCATAAAAAAATCCCTCCAGTGGACGTCCGTCCTCTCTGGATTCCCTCTGTCTCTTTGCTTTTACTGGGAGAAAAATGGGTTTACAGATACGAGCTTTTGTTCAAGCCAAGTGCACAGCTATATGTTCCAGGGGAAAGGAGGGATGCTGCAGTCTGGCTCTTCGTTTCCATGACGACATCAGGACACCGTCTCACACCACCACCAACACGTTCAGCACCAGGGACGTTTTCACCGAAGGTGCTATGAGATCTGCTGTTTCCGGGTCATAGGAGGGAAGCAATGCATCAGTTCTGTCAGCAATAACTTCCATTTGTCAGAAACGTTTTCAGACTGGGAAATCCTTCATCTGGATCGAGTCTTTGACCTTGTGTTTGGTCTGTATTCTGTCACGGAACAAAGTGTCTAAACAAAACCATGTGACTAAAGATCTCATCAGTCATTAGCCAGAACTACAGGGGCGGGGCAAAACAACAAGAAAAACACAGATGTGCTGCGCTTAACAATTCTTATCAGGACAGTTAACATATTAAAACGTTAAGTTTCCATAATCAGTTTTGAACAAAACCCACCGTGGAAGCAATGTTTGGAGGATGTGAGTCAACTGACAAAGGCCCAAAGAAGAGCAATCAATAAGGAATAAGAGATACAGCCGATAAATACAAAGAAAAACGGAGATTAATACCAGATACGTTCATCAATACATATTAAAGAAACAGAGAGAAATCACTAAGAGTGACTACAAAAGATCAATTGATGGACGTAAAAAGAAAAAAATATATATTTTAACAAGTTCCCACATTTCAGCCTAAAGCAGGTTAAAAAGGTGTTGAGCCTTCCACCTCTGCAGCCCTGAGGCATGCTGGGAGACCAGGTCCATATCAGCTGGCTGAGGCCTCGCCATAGGTTTTAGGTCTGGGGGGTATTCCAGAAAGCAGGTTATGCTAGTTACCACGGTAAGTTTGAGGCTAAGGAAGTTGATAACCTCAGCTTTGGGTTCCAGAAATGGAGGTATGTTTCAGGGTAGGTCAAGTTGCCATAGCAACTCATGCTCTGAACATAACCTGGTCTGGAGCAGGTTTAGTTGAAGGTTAGTTTGTTTACAGAGAGGTGAAGCAGCATGGCGTGTCCATTTGAAGATGATTTAGTGGATGAAGAAGCTCAGATAATACTTTGTCCACCGTGAGAGGGTGATAAGACCACATATGGATGTTGGAAAAATAAACTATTTACTTTGATCTAACTTCATTATTTGCTTTAGTTAAGATAAATCATTTTTTTGTTTAGTCAGTTTAAAAAGAACACGTAGTTTTCAGACAGTTATTTTACTTTCGTTCAAATTAATTCATTCAAGTAGGTGTAACTTTGGTGCTGCTGTTAGAGCGGCACCGCAAGGGATTCTGGGATATCATTCCCTTGCCTGTCTGGACGGATTTGGGGTTGAGTGTGGCTTTTTAACCAAATGTGTTTAGTTGTTTAGCTGTTTTACTGTGTTTTGTCTAGTTATATTTAATTGTTTCTGCACACTGAGTGAGAGGGAGGAAGAGGATGATGAGGATATTTAGCACAGCTAGTGCTTAATAATGAAAAGTCAACGTCAGAGAAATGATATATTACACCATGTCTTGTTTTGCATATCCATAGTTTCTTTCATTTTATTATTCAAACTTAAACACACGATAGTTCAAGAAGTACAATAAATTAAGATGAAAAAACATGATTACTTGGAGTATAATGACATTTATAATAATAATAATGGATTAGATTTATCTGCGCTTTTCCAGACGCTCAAAGTTCTTCCATTGTGTCCATTATTCATTCAACCCTCATTCATTCTTGGTGATGGTAACTACTGTTGTAGCCACAGCTGCCCTGGGGCAGACTGACAGAGGCGTGGCTGCCAGTTGGCGCCTACGGCCCCTCTGACCATCACCGGGATCATTCATACACATTCACACACCAGTGGAGCCACGCCAGACGCAAGGAGGGTGAAGTGTCTTGCCCAAGGGCACAACGACAGTTGGCTGGGGGGAGCGGGCATCGAACCGCCGACCCTTCGATCATTGGACGACCCGCTCAACCGCCTGAGCCACTGTCACCCATTTAGTTACATAAATATCTAAATTTGAGTTGTATTAACAACTATTGAGTTGGATAGATGTAAGAAATTAGGTTGAATAAATTTAACTCAATTACTTGTTACCAATTGAATTAATTAAATCGGCGATCCATTGAGAATGTCTTTATCTACCTGCTGTGCACGTGCATTAACCCAGGGTTACCAAGTTGAGCGTAATTACGCAAACTCATGTCCGGTCTGTTGGAACCGACATACCCAGAGTAAAAAAGTTCAGGCGGATTTCAGCCAGAGTTCAGGCTTAAAGTCAGGCTAGTTTAAACATGCTCCCTGGTACCCCCCTGACCTTTGGAAGCAGAGGAACTCAGGGTCAGCGAGGACTCATTCTTTCAAATCAGATCAGATAAATATGAAGACCCTAGACCATAAACATTTATAAACCAATAAAAGAACTTTAAAATCTATTGAACACAGAAATACTCAGTCATGCAGTTTTACTCTGAATTTTCTTTATAAACGACCACGACAAGACCATTTAAAACGCCTTTTTATTGGAGTGGGTCTTTAAACAATGTACACAAACATCAGTGTTCAGCTAAAGTCAAATAAATGCAGATCCTTCATGTCAAAGGTCTTTATTAGACAGATTCTCCACAACAGACCAGCAGAGGTCAGACGTCTGCAGGTGCCTCCAGAGAAGAACCTCTTCTTACTGTGTGGGGGCAGCTCCTAACCTCTGCAGAGATAGACCCAAGGCCCTGTGAGGGCTCCTAAGGAACGTTCTTGAAGAACGTCTGAGCACCGCTGGGGCAGCGGGCTCCACGTGTCCACATGTGTCATGTCCACATGCAGGAACCAGTCCAGGCCAGAGCTTCCTTTCTCCCTCAGTCCACCTGTCTGCACACCTGGGAATAGTATTTTCCAAGGACATCCAGCTGAGCTGGGCGCACTAGGATGTGAGGGCGCACGGATCTCAGCTTGTGACACGCCTCCTCTGGAGTCCAGCAGTGCAGCTGAAAGAGAAGCAGGAGGTGAAGGCAGGATGCAACCATGTGCAGATGAAGAAATGATGAAGGGATTCCATCACTTTACAAAGAAAACTCTAGATGTTATTATAAAAAATTATAGACAGAAAAAGTCACAGTGTCATGATAACATCAGATAAAAACTTTTTTTTGTTCTCTGCTTTGGCATTTTTTGCTGAAAACCCCCCCATGAGAAGAGGGGTTTCAGTCCGTCACCTGAAGTCTGAACCAGCTGGAAAGATTGAAAGCTGCTGAGAAAACAAGGACAGATTTACTGAAGGGCAGCAGACTGACAGAAAAAGCTCTTTTTCCTGAATCCTGAGCTTTTATTAATGTTGTATGAATTCATTTTGTTGCATTTGCAAGATCGCTCCGTGAAAATATAGTCTGACTTTTAACCGTGATTACACGTAGACGACACACTAACAGCTCATTAGCATTAGGGGTGCGCCAAAATATCGATATGGTGAGATATCGCGATATTTAGTCCCGTGATTGATTCTCAATGCGTCCTTATCAAGTATCGACCTTTTATTTACGTTTAAAGACCCTGTAAAACGTTATTAACCATCCTTTGGTAAGACGGTTCTTCGTTGTGAGATTGTCTGTCGCAGGCAGAGGAAGAAGAACACACATTCAAACAAAGATGACGGAGGGGAAAAACAAGGAGAATAGCGAGAGCGGCAACCTAAAAGACGCGCCGGCAGCTTTGAAGCTGCATCACCTGGAGGTTTGTGAGAAAGCCGTGGCTGCTGCTGGCCTGAAGCCGACACGGCCCGGCATGGATAGCTCTGTCCAGGTGAAGCTACCGCCGTCTGCTAGAGAGCAGAGGCAACAACAAACGGGGTTGCTGTTTAAATGTACAAGGGGCTCCGTCCCTGCAGCGCGGTGGAGAACGAGGGGTTTGGGTTTTTATTGAATGCATCAGAGCCACGCTTTGACATTCCCTCTGGGAAATACTGAAACAATGATCCCTGCACTGAACGCCCAGACCAGAGCTATGGTTGACATGGCAACAGCAGAAAGAGGGGCATCCCCGCCCTTAGACCCCCCTTCTCCTCAAAAGGTAGACCAGCGGCGTCTTGACGCTAAAAGCCTGTGGTTCTCCAGAAAAACATGAACATCTAAACATGCATCACATGCAGCTTTCCCCAAACGTGTTGTTCACAAACATGTTAACTTTTAGATGCTCTATAAGTTCATGGATTTTATTCCTGGTCATTTATTTCGAAAGCAGTTTATGTCTTAAATAACTTAAAGGAAAGTTTCTAGCTACTTGATTTTTATTTTTCTGGGAGAATTTTATTTTTGTTTCCACCACATTTGCACTAAATGGTGTCATTTATTTTTAACAAAGACACTAGAATTTGTTCACAGAATGAATATCTGATTTACAGCTATTTTGTTAAATTAAGCAATGGCTAGGGTTTTGTTTTTCAAAAGTTAATACCAATGTGCCTGGCAGCAACTTGACTTTTTTTAGCATGTTTACCGCAATTTCGTACTAAATAATGGCTACTGTTGATGTTCACCATTGTTTAACTGAATTTTACAGATATTTCCCAATTAAAATGGTCATTATTTGTCAAAAACAGAGTATTACTGATTTCAGCAATGTTACACAAGTCTATTATTCATTACACCAAATAGGACACAAGTTGTTCATTATCATTGTTTTTAAAAACTAAAAAATAAATGGAGAATTATTTTCAAAAAAACAGTTTTTCAAGTTCTTCTTTCTTAAAGTTTGATATAATGTGAGTTGTTAGAGTTGAGATGTACCAATTATCACATTATTGCCATCGTATCGTGATGTACCCAGTGACTCCCAGCCATAATTAGCATAGCGTCATCATATGATAGCATCATAGCATGATAGTACAGTTAGCATTAGGATGAAGGCATTTAGCATGATAGTATGACAGCATTTAGAATGATAGTATGATGGCATTGTTAGCATTTAGCATGATAGCATTGTTAGCATTTAGCATGATAGCATTGTTAGCATTTAGCATGATAGTACAGGGGTGGTCACACTTTTTTGGCATGTGAGCTACTTTAAGTCAACAATGTCTCGAAGATCTACCTGTTTAGAGAGAGAGAGATAGAGAGAGAGACAGAGAGAGACAGCCAGATGCCCATACCTGAAGCACTGGAAACTGCCAAACAAAGGCTCCTAGCCTTGAGCAGCCGCCTAAAGAGGTACACAAGAGACAATGAAGCCAGACGAATCTGGTTCAGAAGGATCCCTCAAAGGGTGCAGTCCCATCCAACTACCGGCCAAAAACCTGTCTCTCCACAACATGGAAGCTCATGTCAGGCATCATTGCAACCAAGATAAATAGGCACATGGATCAATTCATGAGTAACACACAGAAGGGCATTGGTAGACACTCCAGAGGAGCCAAACACCAACTCCTGGTTGACAGAACAGTCGCTCAAGACTGCAGGGCACGACACACCATCCTTTGCACAGCCTGGATTGATTACAAGAAGGCCTATGACTCAATGCCACACACATGGATCACTGAATGCTTGGAGCTGTACAGACAGCTGGCCCGATCAGACTCATTCGGATCATTCAGAATTTCTTTCCGATGGAGATAGGTGGGTTAAACCGATCGTTTATCCGATCGTGGAGCATGTAAACGGTCATTCCGATCGTGTGTCACTACTGCTCTGGTTTACGTCATGCATAGACGGTGGCTTTGCGGCGGTCTGTGTGAACTTTTCAGAGCAGAAATAAATGTCGCTCAGTCCTTAAAAATTGTTCAAACAATCACGGGGATTTGTGTTTCCAGTTTCGTCCCGACAAAATAAAGGCTGATGTTATTTCCACACATTTACGTGCAGCCAAGATGCAGATTGCTGCGTTTCTTGCACGGTCCTGGATTTTGTGTCCATCAAGGCTAATTATGTCAGCCCGTGTTTGCCTGCCCTAACCCTTCTTCCAGCTTAATTCTTCCACAAAAAAAGCACTGACCACACAGATTAAATATAACGATGAGCGAACAGGCGCTTCATAATATTCATAACATTAATAAAAGCACGTTTGGAAGATCGTCTCGTATTACGGAGCTGCTGCACATGCTGTCTGTCTGTGGCAGCGGTTTGTTTACAACGGGACCCATTTCCTCATCCGGGTGATTTTACACTACTGCGCATGCCCAGATGATTCATTCCGACCGAAAGTGTGACCATGTGAACGTTTGTTCTAATCGGAAAAAGGTTTTCTGTGCCCAAGTGCACGGGTGAATTTTAACCCGACCATTGATCCGATCAAGATATTCTGCCCATGTAACCACGGCTATTGACTCCCTGATCCACACCACCAGGATCTACAGCACTGACCTTGGGATGTCATTCTGGCTTGAGAAAATCAACCAGATTTTGACAAATAAAGGCAAGGTAGTCCATACAGGAGGGGTCTCACTCCCAGAAGGAACAATAGCAGACATTGAGGACAGTTACAAGTACCTTGGAATTCCACAGGCAAATGGCAACCTGGAACAGGCAACAACGAAAGCTGCAACAGCTAAATACCTCCAACAAGTAAGGCAAGTCCTGAGAAGCCAGCTCAATGGCAAAAATGAGACCCGGGCAATAAACAGCTACGCACTGCCAGTTATCAGATACCCTGCAGGAATAATAAGATGGCCAAAGGAAGAGATGCAGACCACGGATGTTAAAACACGAAAGCTCCTCACCATGCATGGAGGGTTCCATCCCAAATCCAGCACCCTGAGACTGTATGCTAGCCGCAAGGAAGGAAGCCGAGGACTAGTGAGCGTAGAAGCCACTATCCAGGATGAAACATCCAAGATGCATGAGTACATCAAGTTCCAGGCCCCAGCTGACAGTGTGCTCAGTGAATGTCTCAGGCAATGGAGAGCAGAGGATACAGTCCTGGAGGACAGATCCTCATGGGAGGACAAACCCCTGCATGGGATGTACCACCGGACCATAACTGAAGTGGCTGATATCAAGAAGTCCTACCAATGGCTAGAAAGGGCTGGCCTACAGGACAGCACTGAAGCACTCATCCTGGCAGCTCAGGAACAAGCCCTGAGGACCAGAGCCAAAGAGGCTCAGATCTACCACACCAGACAAGATCCAAGGTGTAGATCTACCACACCAGACAAGACCCAAGGAGTAGGCTGTCCAAAGAGGTGCCTGAAACAATCCAGCACATAACTGCAGGATGCCAGATGCTGGCAGGTAAAGCATACATGCAGCGCCACAATCAAGTGGCTGGAATAATATACAGGAACATGTGTGCAGAATATGAACTGGAAACCCCAAGGTCAAAATGGGAAACACCTCTGAAGGTGGTAGAGAATGAAAGGGCAAAGATCCTGTGGGACTTCCAGATCCAGACTGATAGGATGGTAATGGAGAACCAACCAGACATTGTAGTGGTGGATAAAGAACAGAGGAAAGCCGTTTTGGTGGATGTGGCAGTGCCAAGCGATGGGAACATCAGGAAGAAGGAACATGAGAAACTGGAGAAATACCAGGGACTCAGAGAAGAACTGGAGAAAGCCTGGAAAGTGAAGGTGACAGTGGTGCCTGTGGTAATTGGAGCACTGGGGGCAGTAACCCCCAAGCTGGAGGAGGGGCTACAACAGATACCTGGAAAGATCACAGACATCTCAGTCCAGAAAAGCGCAGTGCTAGGAACAGCTAAGATACTGCAGGACCCTCAAGCTCCCAGGCCTCTGGTAGAGGACCCGAGCTTGGAGGAGAAACCACCCGCGGAGGGTGAAAGGGGCAAGTTTTGTATGAGTGTGTGTGTATATATGTGTGTGTATATATATATACACACTAGATATACATGTATGTATATATATTTACACACATGTATTCACACACACGCACACACATATATACATACACATATATATATATGTGTGTGAGTATATATATATATATATATACACACACACACATGTATATACATATATATACACACACACATACATATACATATAAATATATTATATACACGGATATTGTTCACTATAAAATGCTTAAGATTGCATGGATAGTATGGAGTCCTATACTGTTCATAATTAAATAAATAAATATTTAATTAAATAAATATGAACTCATGCAAATACACAATCAACCAATAAATCTCTCATAAATATATAAAAAAAATCATGAAATTGTGAAAAACCTGCACACTGATTTTAAATTAGCAATTACATTATACAATATATCATAAAAACATGTTCATTATTTTAAAACAGCATTTTAAAATATTCATTTTATTCATGTGGAATATTATTATGGATTTCAAAATCAATATTTTCCAAAGTAGCTTTGTTTTTTTTTCATGTTGCTGTTTTTCACAATGGCGTATTTATTTCATGAAGAGCTTTTTCAGGAGAATGAGTCTATCTGTCAATCAAACTAGACAAGGCGGAGACACTTTTGTGATTGGCTATTCCTTTACTCAGACATGAGCAGCAGCACCCTGATTACATCGATCGAAGATACTTCACCAAACGTGACGGCGCAATGCACACTCCTCAACACTAGGGGGAGTATGCACCTCAACACATCCACAGTGTTACACGAAATTGGGAAGTTTTTGTTCTAAAGTTGCGGATAAAAGTGGCGAGTGTGTATAATTCAGGTGGTTTTGTGGTCGGTTCTGCAGTTTTCATCTTCTCATTAACATCTAGTAGTGGTCTAAGTTAGGCTGGGTGGTTGTTGGAGTTCCACAAAACGTCTATGAACTGGAGTTCCATGAACGCAACATGCCGCGTGTGGGATGGGCTACCAGCTAATGTTTTTAGCCTGATAGCCACATGGAGCGGTTGCCTGCGCTTATCTCAGTAAAAATGCATGGATGCACAATGTACATGGAGTGTTAAAAGATCAGGTTTATTTATTTTGAATAATTTCACATGATAACAATGTTTCCATGTTTGAGTTCATGAGATCATCCCAGAGAGTCTCTGCTTCAGCTCAGCGCAGTCAAACGTCTTAAATTACGTGTAAATCAGAGCGCCCAGGCAGCACAAGAGTGTATGTGTGAGCGCAAGTTAAGGGTCTGTTGCCCTGTCCCCCGGAAAAGTAATAATAAAAAAAGGTTTCCTCCAAAGTGCAGAGCCTGATTCTTGGAGTAAACCCTGGCTGCAGAATTGCTTAATCAATCCCGGATCTCCGCTGCGTTTTCCGACCACGGTCAGAAACGTCATCGCAGGAAAGGTTCAACATTTTCCCGCGAGGGAAAAATAAAATCAGAAGACCTGATTATAATCATTGTCTCATTGAAAATAGAAAAATATAAGGTTCAGGAGGCCTCAGCAGGCTTGTTTCGCTTTGCGCAGCTCCTGGTCTGACTGTTGGTCCGCCAGCTCGCCTTCTGTGAGCCGACATCAGGCACTGAGTGAAACGGCGTGAGAATGAGGAGTGTTATAGGGATTTATAGACTTATAGACGTGGACGACCGGAGCTCCTCTCTGTGCTTTGGTCCACACAAACCCTCAAACTACAAAAACAGAGTCGTCCATGTTTGCATCTTCTGCAGCAGATTGTTTGTCTCTATTTGATCTCTAATGTCAATAAAGCCGCGCAGATATCGCTGAAATATGTCATCTCTGACTGGAACACCGCTGAGCGGGTATCGAGGAATAAGAGTCGATTTCCATGGATGAGCCAATGAACGTTTAGATCCCGCCCACTTTCACTGATTGACAGATAGACCCATTCTGCTGAAAAAGCTCTTCATGAAATAAATACGCCATTGTGAAAAACAGCAACATGAAATAAAAACAAAGCTACTTTGGAAAATATTGATTTTGAAATCCATAATAATATTCCACATGAATAAAATGAATATTTAAAAATGCTGTTTTAAAATAATGAACAGGTTTTTAAAGCAAAATAAAATATATTGAATAATATAATGGCTTATATAATATCAGTGTGCAGGTTTTTCACAATTTCATGATCTTTTTATATATTTATGAGAGATTTATTGGTTGATTGTGTATTTGCATGAGGCCATATTTATTTATTTAATTAAATATTTATTTATTTAATTATGAACAGTATAGGACTCCATAGGATAGGCCCTTCAGTTATTTACAAAAAAGTGCGACAGAAAGAGCAGACATTAATTGTGAGCCTAAATGCTCAGCAGAGAGGAACTCCTGTTTAAAATGTGCAGTTTATGAAAAAATAGTTGGTGACCTAAGGAAAGGCGAATAGCGTTATCTTCATTCACAACGTGGATATTCCCTGTACAAAGCAACTGCAGGAACCAAAGACAAACTGTTGTCAGTCAACAAATGTTTCCTTCAAAGCCTGAGTGACCACTTCCAGCAGGTGGCAGCAGAGAGCAGACTCAGAAGGCAGCTAGAGGTTGGTAGATGTAGAGTTCAGGACTCTGTGCTGGATCTTGGAGTTGGAAGCCATGGACAGGTCTCGCTGTGAAGAACAAGAACAAATATCAGGATCATTCATTCACATACCTTACCCATGGAGTGACCCATGACCATCAGATCGCGTTAGGTAGCACAGGTGAACTCTACAACAACAACAACCCCTCACCTAGAATGCTTTATGAGTAAAGCTATAGGCTAAATGTGAAATAATATTTTCATCTTCCTCGTGTTTTCATGCGCATTCACAATGTAAAAATTCATGTGCACATAACAGAACGTCACCTTTCTGGCAGGGAAAGAGCCTAAGTTTATGTGGGAGGTTGAGAGGTACCGGCTAGATATACTTGAGCTCACATCCACGCACAGCCTGGGCTCTGAAACTCTGTTCCTCAGAATGGGTTGGACTCTCTGGAGTTACTCATGGTGAGGGGTGGGGGGCGTACTCTTGAGGTCCAGCACAGCCGCCAAGTTTTAGGGCTCACCCTGGTGGTCCCTCCGCCTTGGGGGACAGGTCTCTGGCTGTGGTTTTGGCTTAAGGGCTAAATAGCAGTTGGGAGTACCCAGCCTTCTTGGTGTCTCTCTTAGGGGTACTGGAAAGTGTTCCAAAGGGGGCACTCTGTTGTCCTCCTGGGGGATTTCAATGTCCCCGTAGGCAATGACAGTGGCACCTGGAGGGCCATGATTGGTAGGAACAGCCTGATCTGAACCCCGAGTGGTGTTTTTTGTTGGAAGTCTGTGCTCATCACAGCTTGTCTTTTACAAACATCCCATTTGAGCACTATATGTTAATGAACGTGGCATCAGGACACCCTCGGAAGGATGATGATCAACTTTGTAGTTGTTTTAGGCAACCTTCCCCCTTGTGTCTTGGACACTCGGGTAAAGAGAGGGGCAGAGCTGTTCACAGATCACTACTTGGTGGTTAGTTGGATTTGCTGGTGGGGATGGAGGCTGGAAAGACTTTGAGACTCAAAGGTACTGTGAGAGTCTGCTGGGAACCTCTGGCTGAGCCCTCCGTTAGGGAGGTCTTTTACTTCCACATCTGGGAGAACTTCAAACAGGTACCGAGGGAGGTTGGGGACATTGAGTCAGAGTGGACCATGCTTTCCACTTCCATCGTCTCTGCTGCTGTTCAGAGCTGTGGTTGCAAGTTCTCTGGTGCCTCCCACGGTGGTAATCCCCGAACCCGGTGGTGGACACTGGAAGTAAGGGATGCCACCAAGCTGGAGGTGTCCTGCCAAGCCTGGCTGGCTTGTGGGCCTCCTGAGGCAGCCGACAGGTACCGGCAGCCTTACGTGAGCTGCGGCCTGGGCTGTTATCGAGGCAAAGACTCGGTCTTGAGAGGAGTTCTTTGAGGCCATGGAGAAGGACTATCGGTTAGCCTAGAAGAAATTCTGGAAAACTGTCTGGCGCCTCAGGAGGGGAAAGAGGTTTTCTGCAGGCACCATCGTTTGGTACAGGTGGGGAGCTGCTGACCTAGACTGGGGACATTGTCAGGCTGTGGAAGGAATTCTTTAAGGATCTCCTCAATCCTGCTGACAAGCCTTCTCTTGAGAAAGCAGAGGCTGAGGACTTTGGGGTGGTGCTTTCCACCACTCACGGTGGAGAGTTGTTCTAATTATTGAACGTTAGATTCAGCAACAACAGTGCGGTTTCTGTCCTGGTGGTGGAACAGTGGACCAGCTCTACACTCTCTTCGGGGTGATGGAGGGTTTGTGGGAGTTCACTCATCCAGTCCATATTTGTTTTGTGTATTTGGAGAAGGCGTTCAACCGCGTCCCCCGTGGCATCCTGTGGAGGATGCTCTGGGAGTACGGAGTCTGGGGAGCCGTACTGAGAGCTGTCCGGTCTCTGTGTGACCGGCAACTGTAATTTTTGAACAATATGATCACAATATGTTTGATACATTTTACACAGAAAAACTAACATTTATGTTTTCTGTAGCTCCACATAAAGTGAAGATGTTGAAGTTTTATCAGTTTTTTCTTTTGTCTTAATCAAAGATGAAGTCTTTGAAAACTTTATCAAAAATGTTTTATTTCTTTTTAGATGATTAAATTGTTTCAGTTTAGTTTAATTGTGTCTGTTTCACCTTCATCCTGTTTCTTAAATGTTGTTCTTACTTCTTCTTCAGTTTAACATCTAAAATAATCCAGACGTTCTTAGAAAAGTGTTTCAGTCAGAAAGATGACTTGGACCAAACTCTGGGATGTTTGGCTGTTAAGAAACACAAACCTGGAAGGAGAACTAAACTGTTGACCTCTGACCTCTGATTTCATCAAGAAGACTGAAAAACTGTTAAATGTGTGTTCGTTGTGGTTTAAGACGTTTAACAGGAAGACTCATTGTACGCTGAGACACTGTCACTTTAACCCAATGCATCATGGGAGATGTAGCGATGTCAGACAGACTCTCTTCTCTGAGCTTCATGGTTTTGTTCTCTTGTTCCACGGTCTGACACCGGATTCTGTGGAAAGCTCCACCGCTAAAGACGAGCTTTAGCTGGTATTTCTGTTGGAACTGAGAGACTTTATGAGCAGAATCAGAACAAGGAAGTGAAGACTTTAACCACTTCTGATTGGTCAGACTGATGACATGTGATTAGGCCTCCAAGAATGATTGGTGGAGACAGTTAAAGGGGCGGGACTTTTCCTAAAACAGCTGACGCTTCGGCTAAATCATGGTACCGTCATTCTTATCAAAATGTCTTTAATAGAATCAAATAAACACAAAGAAAAAAGTATTTTATGATCTTTTATAGTCATAACTACTCAGTCTTTTGCAGTTAATGCAGACATGAGACGGTACCTCTGAAAGGGATCCACGACAGGCTCCCACTCAGGGCCTGTGAATGGGTCATTTCCCACGGTACAAAAACACTGTTCTAGGGTACTCATACATACAATAAGTTGTGTATGAGAAAGTGGTCGTCACAAAAACATGTTTAAACACACGAACAAACATCGATGCATTGCCTCTCAAAGATGAGGCCTGATGTTGTCTTCAGTAGGTTTTGTCTTGATTTAATAAGTAAAGTTAGTTTGGTTTAATCAAAGAAATTCTGAGCTAGTACTTAGGTTAGTTAGATGCTAGCAGCTCTCAGAACACACCTGGACTTTAGTGGCTCGGTGCTCTTCAAGTCCTTCTAGAACACAAAGGTCAGCTTTGAGCTCAAATGCTTTCAAGGCAGAGTTAAGTGAGAAAAAGGGCTTCTTTACCACAAACTCAGAATATGTGCTGGCAATAGAAGCCATGCTGGCGTTACGCTGCGTGCAGGGGGGAGTCCCATTAGGCTGGCCTTTGTTCTCCTTGTTGTATCCACCAAATCCTGGGTGTGGGGGCTTAAATCCACCTAGGGTCTGCACCGTGGGAGCCTGAAGAGGCCAGCAAAGCATAAAACGAATGAACCTTCAGCCTTTGAGGAAAGTGGTGAATCCAGAGGTGACCAACCTTTGTAGCCCAGAGAGTGGGGATGGGCCCAGGAGAGCGACACCCACTGTAGAGGAGGCGCTGGCTGCTGCTACAGGAAGTGCTGGAGGTGGCACTGAACTGGAGACAGAGTGGACCGGTTAATGCAGACATGAGACGGTACCTCTGAAAGGGATCCACGACAGGTAGACAGAAACCAGAGTCACCATTTGTTTAGCTCCTTTGGGGGTAGTCTGGCCAAGGAACCTGCGTTGGATTGGAGATTGTACTGTAGTGCCGTAGCGCATGTCCTCCTCCAGCTGCTGGCTCTTCTTCCAGAGCTGGAAAAGGAGTCAGGACGTCTTAGAACAAAAACCAGGTAGGAGAAATCAGAGGATTGCAGCCTTTTATTGCAGGGATTGCCCAGCCACAGTGTTTCCTGGTTTATCACAGGATTACAGATGTTTTAAGGTTTGAAAACTCCTCACTACACACTGTATACCAGGGGTCACCAACCTTTTTGAAAGTGAGAGCTCCTTTATGGGTGCTGAGTCATACAATGGGCTACCAGTTTGACTGACACACTTGCTGTTTCCCTTCAGTTATTCATTAAGAATGATAAATGATACTCATATATGTGAAAAGATTCATCACTTTAATGATTTCTCACAATAATTATCAACAATGACAACAACATTCAGCCCATATTAATCTCAGTAATGCTTCCATTGTCAGATGATCCCTTACATCTCTACATTTCATTGGAAAAATGTCCCATTTTCACTATGGTGACCTTGTTTATCACTTAAGTCATGTTAGATCTTTTAAATTTGGTCACATTTGAACTAATGACCAAATCTGCAGCATTTAACAAAATTCTACCTGCTGCATGTCATGAACACACTTTAATATTGATCACATTTCTTCAATATGTTGCCGTGTTTCACTGACGGCGTCTGGGATCGATTCTTTGTTAGCGACATTGCTGTTCACCAGTGTTGTAGTCTGGTGTGGTGAGATGTGCATCAGTGAGGCGTGTTGGGTTTGTTTCCCGTCAAACACCAGTCCTTATCTGGGTCAACCAGGAACCAGACGGTTGGTGCAGCCTGGTGGCCTTTGAGCTGTTCACCATCCAACTTCCCCGGATTTGCCAGGATGAGGCACCACCAATATGGAGAACCGCCCCCCACCCCGCGGCTGAAGAATGTCCGTCACCGATCCTGATCCATCAAGACCCCCTCAGAGACATTTCTGGTGCTTTGTGAAACATTTATTCAAATTAGAGAACATTTGAATGTATGTATTGACAGCAATAGTCTGAACCGTAGTGGGAGTGTCGGTCTGTGCCTTAAACCCAGGAGTCGGTGTTTCCTCAGAGAGATTCTGCAGCGCCATTTAAGCAGCTGCTGCAGCTGCAGGAAAACACTGTACAACAAACATATCTATGAGATATTGTCATTTGTGATTTAAAAAGAATATCAGCTTAATAAAAGCTGAGACGCAGCTCACTGGGGAGTTGTGCTTTTTTTAGAAGAGTATAGATCAGGTGACCCCTGACCTATTCTCTAGTCTCAGACACTTTCTCACTTTTCTCTTTGCTTCTCCTGGTTCCACCATTAGCAGAGTGGGGGGGGGGGGTGTCTAAAGTAATGCTTTGCCTTTTAACAGCATTTGTCACATTTCCCTGTTTTTGACTGCAGGATGAGGATTCTCAGGACTCTCATGGATCTGACATCCATCTTCCCCCACACCTTTTCCTCAGCAGGACGTCCTACCAGAGCCCTGCTCTGCTGTCATGTGGGGGGAGCACAAGCCTTCTTACCCGCTCCAGTCTCTCCTTCTCCTTCTGGGCGCGGTGCAGCTCCCACTGCTCCTCCACAAACTGCGTGAACTTCTGTCCATTGACCAGGAAGCTGCAGTGCTGCTCGCTCTCCCAGGACTGGATCTGGACCTTCAGCTTCTTCTCCAGCTACAACCACAGTTGGGTCAGACCTGCTGGTTTGTGTTCAGAAGCCTGATGGTGGTCTTTGCCTGACCTTTGGCAGATTCTTCTGCAGCTCACGGCGTAGTTTCTCCTCCTTCAGCAGGTTTCCTCCTCTGTTGGTGAACCTGGACGGATCTGCAGCTTTTTTCTGCACATGAAGATGAAGATGTCACTTCCACACTCGCAGCTCCAGAGATAACGCTGCCTAAACAGTCTGAGCACTAGAGTGTGCACATGCACGGACCTCCAGCTCCTGCAAAAGCCTCCAGCTTTCCCTCCACCTGTGGACTCCGCTGTAAAGCTCCTGGTGTTTCTGGTAGTGCAGCTGCAGGCGGTGCAGTTCAGCCTCATGCAGAGCGAGCAGGTCCTCGTCAAAGTCCACTGAAAATACAAGTCCTTCAGAAAACGCCCTTCTTTAGGCGGCATCAGCGACAGCGAGGACCCACCCCTGAAGAAGGCTGGGAAGTCCTGTCGCTGCTCGCTGCTGTAGAAGCACTTCTCCCAGAGCGCCAGGATCTGGGAGCGGAGAGCGTCGGTGACGCCGCGGATGTTGAGCAGCTTGAGTTCCTCCAGACGGCGCTCTTCTGCTTGTAGCTGTGGGGGCAGCAAAGTGTTAGCAGAGGGGCAGTTGTAAGGTTCAGTGGTCCTCACTGTCACTCACTGCCTCCAGGTTTCTCCTCCTGGACGCCACCATGTGCTCGCTGAGGGCCTCGCGGTCCCCCGTAGAAACCTGCAGGAGCTCCCACAGCTGCCTGATTTTCGCCCTGTGAGCCTGGCACCTCCCCTCCTGCTCCACCCTGCGCTCCTCCAGCTGCTCCGGGGGAGTCGGTGAGACGTTCTTTCAGCATGTGTGTGCATTGTGTAGTGCATGTGTGTTTTACCGCCCTGTTCTGTGGTGTTTGTGTCATCTGTGGCTGTCAATCATAAGTGGGTGTCCTTGCCTGGTGGAGCAGCAGCCTCAGGGATGCGGCGTTGTCTGTGGACAGGCAGGAGTCCTGGTCTTCACAGACCAGGTCCTTCTCAAAGCTGGACTCTGGGATGTGGTCCAGCTCCTCCATACACAGGATGACTCTCTTCTTCAGCTCTCTGAACTCGGCATGGCGTTGGGCCTGTAAAGGTCGGTGAGGGCATCAGACGCTGCGCGTCATAGCAGGCCTAGGCAAACACAGTCGTCACCTTTTCTGCATTTTGGTGGCTGATGTAGTGTTTAAAGCTCTCCAACTGCTCCTGTGAGGGAACGGCGTCTGCAGTGAGGCCAAAGGGTTTGCAGTCTAGAGTGTGGCATAAGTCCTGTTCCTGGTCCAGCAGATCCTGGAGCTGTTGCATCCGTTCAGCCCTCTCCTTCTTCAGGGCTTCCACCTCGGTGCGGATGTTCTTCTCCTGCTGGAGGATGCTGAGGCCCTCCTCCTCCTGCAAAGACAGACAGACGGGGGGGTTCAGTCTGTCTGTCCTGACAGACAGATTTGATGGAAACAGGAGCTTAAAGAGCGGTCTGGAGAGGGTCTCCAACCAAACACACTCCAGTTTAGGAAAACAGGGTCAAGTAGCTAGTGTAAAGTTTAAGGAGAAGGATTTAGCTGCTTTTGTCCATCCTATGGTGATCCAATTTAGTCTTGAAAAAGATTTTGATCAATTGGCCTCAAGAACAGTTTAGAGTTTAGCTTTAACCTTTAAATGTTCATAAAATCCAGTAAAGCCAATAAATTACACTACTTTTAAGGAGGACACATAGTTGTTAGTTTGTCTGGAATCATAAGCGGTGAGTCTAAGCCCCGCCCCCTCCTTTCTACCTGTTCACGTCCTCCTCAGCTCCTCCAGCGTGTTCTACACAGACAACATACCGTCATCACAGCAGACAGTGGACACGATAGTCGGGGCGCAAAATTCATTATCTTTACGTGGAATTTGGCGGTCTTAGTCTAGGAAAACTGCGGGGAAATCATGAAAAACGGACCTTTTTAAAGGCACCACGATAATGGTAGAACATTATTTTACAAAACCACGGAGCCGCGGCTTGCTGAGCCCTGGTCTAGGAGGACATGAGGAGGGCTGGTGTGAGGGAGGAGGATGCAGAGGAAGTTTCACTGGGGGGAGATGACTTGGACTCCCAGGAACATTCCCACGTTTATACGGATCATTTTACCTGAAAAACAGGCAGCTGCAGCTCCAGGCAGAGCCGCTGCATCTCTGCTCTGCATTTGTGAATACTCTGCATGAGCCTCTTCCTCAGAGCCTCCTCTTCCTCAATCATCATCTCCAGCAGGTTCTGCAGAAGCACAGATGAGGTCAGAGCAGAACCAGGTAGCTGCGTGGGCCGCCTCCCCCCCTGTGGGCCGACAGCCTCACCTTTATGTGGTTCTTGACCATGGAGGTCCGTTGGAGCCGTTGCTCCTCCGGAATGCCGATCTCCTCCCAGATGTCCTTCAGGCGGCTCAGTGCCGTGTTCAGGCAGGCCTCAGCTTCGGCGGCCAGCAGCTCACTGGGGAGGGACAGCTCATCAATGGGGCGGGGGCAGACAAGGTCTTATCTTTTCAACAACTTGCAGACAGCTTTGTCAGAGATCTATCAGTGTCAGTACTGAGCATGACAGTGATCTACCACTTTCACCTTACATGCATGTGACTAGAGCTGTGACGGTGTCGGATTTTGATAACCGCGGTGATGAACCACCAGGGGGCGCGGTTAACCGCAGCACTGGCGGCCGCATCAGAAATAAAAACGTTTTTCCTTTATTAACAAATAACAGTAACAACTAACTACTACCTATCTAACTAATGAACTAACTATGTGGGTGTTGTAGATTGACTGTGTGTGTGAGCGCACACACACACGTGTGTTGGGGGTGCGTGTTGATTCCTCTGCTCTCCAGCTGCATGTGAGCCTTCACCTGTGCTCTCTGGTACAGACGTCTTCTCAGAATATTATGTATTGCCCAGTAATAAACAGACTGCAGACACTTTGTCACCTTTCTGGTAGCCGTGAAGCCTGACACCATGAAGAACGCGGGGCAGGAGGCTCCGCCTTTGTTTATGCAGACACGTAACGTTACGCTGCAAAAAATACTTCCCAAACAAAACATGTAGTGATATTCATGGAAATCTAACAGTCCGCTTTCCTGGTGTTACAGAGTGACTGAGGACAGTAATAACACACACACACACACCCCAACACACAAAATCCTCCGGCGGGCGGCCGTGTCGCACACTCAAGAACGCACGCAGCTTGTAACGGAAATGAATACAAATGGAAATTAATAATTAGAACGCAGTAAATTTGTCGTATTTCCTCGCGAAACGGAAACTTCTGTTGTAGAATAAGGATGTGTGCTTCTGAAAGCGCGCGCCCGTGTGTGTGAAGGGAGCCGCGTGTCACGTGCAGCAGAGGCAGACAGTGAGAGCGCGGCGACGAGAGAGAGTGACACGGTGGGAGAGAAGGAGAGAA
>CM074489.1:798874-814152 GCA_037389245.1 Oryzias sinensis
CAAACATTTAATAACCAGAAGTTAAATTCTAAAAGAAAAAAAGAAAACAATACTTAAAGACACAGGCAGCCTGCATAGTCTAGGGTTGTCCTTGTCTCACTCTTACTCATTTGTACGAGAGAAACAATTTCCGAGTACAACTGGATAAACTGCATCCGCTGCGATTAGAGAATAAATATTCTTTTTGATCTAAAAATGTTCATGTGTTCATACACTGACCAAAAATATAAACGCCACACTTTTGTTATTGCTCCCATTTTTTATGGTATGAACTCAAAGATGTTAAACATTTTCCACATCCACAAAATAACCAGTTCTCTGAAATATTGTTCACAAATCTGTCTAAATCTGTGATAGTGAGCACTTCTCCTTTGCCAAGACAATCCATCCCACCTCACAGGTGTGCCATATCAAGATGCTGATTAGACAGCATGATTATTGCACAGGTGTGCCTTAGACAGGCCACAAGAAAAGGCCACTCTGAAATCTTCAGTTGTATCACACAGCACAATGTCACAGATGTCGCAAGTTTTGAGGGAGCGTGCAATTGGCATGCTGATAGCAGAAATGTCCCCCAGAGCTGTTGCTAGGGAACTGAATGTCCATTTTTCCACCATAAGCCGTCTCCAAAGGTGTTTCCGAGAATTTGGCAGCACATCCAACCGGCCTCACAACCGCAGACCACATGTAACCACACCAGCCCAAGACCTCCACATCCAGCATGTCCACCTCCAAGATCATCTGAGACCAGCCACTCGGACAGTGGATTGCTGAAATAATCTGTTTGCATGACCACAGAATTTCTGCACAAACTGTCAGAAACCGTCTCAGGGAAGCTCATCTGCATGCTCGTCGTCCTCATCGAGGTCTCGACTAGAGGGCTGCATTGGGATCGGGTCCCGCCGGGTCCCGCGGGACCCAACCCAAATCTCGCGGGATTGGGCGGTTTGGATTGTGCTGCGGGCGGGAGCGGGCGGCAAAAAATAAACCCCGCGGGATCAGTGCTGGCATGAATATCTCATGAATATATATTAGCGGACTACGTTAGGCTGTGCAGCTGTTGGTTTCTTATGTACTGAAGCTCCGTGAAGGCACCAGGTAGAGACGGCCAACGGGCTCTGTGATGTAACCTGATGTTGGGGGTGCGCCCCGCCCCGCCTCTTACTAAGAGCGCGCTTCAGGCCGTCTGTCTGCGCGCGCACACACGCACACTTTTAACCGAACAGGATTTGTGAAAATATATTTAATATTTAAGTTGTACATTACACAAAAGAGGAATGCATGAAAAGATGAGGCTGGAGGAGGTCATGAATCTCTTTAATAATATCAATAAAAATACGTGTTTTTTTTCCTGCGGGACGGGGGACGATACAAAATCAATGCATCTCTATTACTGTGCGGGACTAAATTCTCTGAGTTTTGCGGGTGCGGGCGGGAGTGGACATACATATTGCGGGAGCGGGCGGGAGTGTAACGCATACGTTGCGGGAGCGGGCGGGATTGGTCAAAAATTCAGCGGGCGCGGGCGGGAGTGGGATGAAGAAAATAGTCCCGCGCAGGGCTCTAGTCTCGACCTCCCTCCAGTTCGTCGTCGTAACCGACTTGAGTGGGCAAATGCTCAAATGCGATGGCGTCTGGCACGTTGAAGAGGTGTTGTCTTCACGGATGAATCTCGGTTTACACTGTTCAGGGCAGATGGCAGACAGCGTGTGTGGCGTCGCGTGGGTGAGCGGTTTTCTAATGTCAATGTTGTGGATCGAGTAGCCCATGGTGGTGGTGAGGTTATGGTATGGACAGGTGTATGTCATGGGCGAAGAACTCAGGTGCATTTCATTGATGGCCTTTTGAATGCACAGAGATACCGTGACGAGATCCTGGGGCCCATCGTTGTGCCGTGCATCCAACAACATCACCTCATGTTGCAGCATGATAATGCACGGCCCCATGTTGCAAGGATCTGGACACAATTCTTGGAAGCTAAAAAACATCCCAGTTCTTGCTTGGCCAGCATACTCACCGGACATGCCACCCATTGAGCATGTTTGGGATGCTCTGGATCGGCGTATACGACAGCGTGTTCCAGTTCCTGCCAATATCCAGCAGCTTCGCACAGCCATTGAAGAAGAGTTTATATTTTGGTAAACTCAACACTTTTGTTATTGCTCCCATTTTTTATGGTAAGAACTCAAAATGTGAAACATTTTCCACATACACAAAATAACCAGTTCTCTGAAATATTGTTCACAAATCTGTCTAACTCTGTGATAGTGAGCACTTCTCCTTTTGCCAAGACAATCCAATCCCAATTTATCATGGTTGCAATGATGCCAGACATGAGCTTCCATGTTGTGGACAGACCGGTTATTGGCCGGTAGTTGGATGGGACTGCACCCTTTGAGGGATCCTTCTGGATCAGGATTGTTTGCCCTTCCGTTAGCCATTCGGGGTGAGTCCCATCTCTTAGCAGCTGGTTCATTTGTGTTGCCAGGCGCTCGTGGAGTGCGGTAAGCTTCTTTAGCCAGTAGGCATATATCATGACAGGGCCCGGTGCTGTCCAGTTCTTCATACCTGAGACTCTTTCTTGGATGTCTGCGACTGTGATGGTTACTGGATTCTGTTCAGGGAGGTCGCTATGTTCTTGCGATAGAGCACAAGTCTGTCACGGTTTGAGAGTTGAAAAAAGTGTATTTGCTTCTGACAGCATCCGTGGTGCACACACTGTATAGCAGAAAACTTCCAATAGTTCTTGCAATTCACTTTTTTTATTTTCTGTTTTGGTTGTTTTCAATGTCTTATTTGTTTACTTCCTGTTTTAAGAGGAGCACTTCTTGTATCCAGAAGGTCCAGTGGACCCACCTATTGTTTTGGTTTCCTTCGACAGGCCTGTTAAATTCAAAATGATTTATTTTTTATTTTTGCATTTATGTTTAAAGTTTGTTGTTGAATTGAGGATATATTTGTTTATTTATGTTGCATTGGTTACTAGGAAAAGGCATGTAATTGTTATTTTGTTTTTTTAGGAAATGTTTGATTTTGATTGTTCATTGTGTTTGTTTGGTAAGGGGTGGAGCCAACCACCTATAAAAGAGGACCTCTTTTCAAGATGGAGGCCCTCTGGTGATGTCTGGTTTCCATGCTGCTGCAGTGTAGGTTGCTTTCCTGCCAAAAGCATCGTCGATGGAGGCATTTTTCCCCACATGTTTCTTAAAGACAACATAAAGATTAAGAGCACCTTGACTTTTTGTTCTTTTCTCAGAGAGACCAGCCAATGGGCATTGCTGTTATGTGCTGTCTCTTTCTCCCATATACTTTTCCAGTACCTTTCAGTTTCCAGCCTTGGTGGGTCTGCTCGGCTGTTTTGACCCCACCACTGAGCGTACACTTTTGCAGGTTGAGTTGCGAAGAGCCTGTTTATTCGTCTGGCTTCATTGTCTCTTGTGTACCTCTTTAGGCGGCTGCTCAAGGCTAGGAGCCTTTGTTTGGCAAAATTACTATATACTATATGTATATAAATATATTTTTAAATACTATTAGTACATGTTAGTTAGTTATGTTTATTAGTTACATGTTTATTTGAACATTGTTGTTTATGTGCTGATAAGTAAAAACTACACAGTGAGATTACACAAAGCTACTTTAGTATTAACAGATGAGCCGTTTTATTACAAAGACAGAAAGCAGCGACTATCGTATTTCATGCTCTGTTGTAAACCGTGCATTGTGGGAAGTATGGCAATTTCCAAAGAGCTGCAAGCTCCGTACGAAGCGCGTGCCATGGAAAAAAATAGCTTCCGTAATGAGCTTGTATTTATCGGGCGAGAACTGCAGCGGCGATAGCAGGAGGACACATGCGGGGCGGCTTCAATTAACACTCATGTTGTCCGGAGTGGTTTTCTGCCGGACCTGCCGCCGGACAGAAAGCGACTTTCTGATGACAGACAGAATTTGCGCTCAGTGAATTTAAACACGCATGTGCAGTGACGTATGTATTAGAACAGTGTTTTTCAACCAGTGTGCCGCGGCACACTAGTGTGCCGTGGGAGATGGTCAAGTGTGCCGTTGGAAATTGCCCTCATTAACTGATTTAACAACTTTTTCCATCTCCAGGATTTCAGTTCTTTGTTCATCCCTACAGGTCTTGATAAAACACTAAGAAATTGGGAATATGAAAGATCGTAAAATACTTTTTTCTTTGTGTTTATTTGATTTGATTATTATTATTATTATTATTTGATTATTTGATTCTATAAAATACATTTTGATAAGGATGACGGTACCGCGATTTAGCCGCAGCTTCAGCTGTCAGGAAGATTTCCGCCCCTTTAACTGTCTCCACCAATCAGTCTTGGGATCTTAATCACATGTCATCAGTCTGACCAATCAGAAGTGGTTAAAGTCTTCACTTCCTTGTTCCGAATTCTGCTGGAAAAGTCGCTCAGTTCTAAGAAAAATACCAGCTAAAGCTCGTCTTTAGCGGTGTAACTTTCCACAGAATCCGGTGTCAGACCGTGGAACAAGAGAACAAAACCATGAAGCTCAGAGACGCTAGTCCCTCTGCGTTCGGCAAATTATTGAACTACATCTCCCATGATGCATTTGGTTAAAGCGTGTGTGAGCGTCTGGGCGCGCGACTCTCTCCTCTTAACATTGTGAAACCACAACGACCACAAATCAAACTGTTTTAAATCTTTTAACGTAACTTTTATCACATCTTAAAAAAAACAGCTGCAGCTTCCAGCTTTTTCTGCCACAATTACCACAAAAATGCATGTGAGATCATGGAGGGACTGTGGATCAATACAGACTGAGTTTCTCCTGTTTTTTTTTGAATGCCGGTGTGCCGCGGGATTTTTTTCAAGGTTGAAGTGTGCCGTGGCTCAAAAAAGGTTGAAAAACACTGTATAAGAAGATGTCCGATTGGCCGTTCTGCATGTCAATCAAGTACTGTACCTCTTGGTGAGGATTTTGATTGGCTGGTGGATTGTTTAGAAGTATTTTTTTTTGTTATTTATCTTTGCTGGCCTGCGATCTACCCTCATGTCCTTGAAGATCAAACGGTGAATGAGCACCCCTGTGATAGTATGATAGCATTGTTAGCATTTAGCATGATAGCTGCTGTGAGTCCAGCAGGTTTCTCCTCCAGTTCTGTCTGGATCCTGGTACAATCCTCACTTGTTCTGCTGCTTCATCAGCAGAGCTACAGGCTAGCAGAGGTTCTGGGGGTGGGGGTGCTAGTGTGTTTTGTTTTCTGCCTCGTGGAAGTAGCTTTAGCTCGCTGCTGTTTTCACATCGGCGCTTTGAGAGACCGGCAGACTGACTTTATTACCAACAACAGAAGAGATCTGGAAACATAAAATCTCTTCGTCCCAAAAATAAATCCTGTAAAACTCTTAATTCAAATTATTCAATAAGATAGATTAATCGCCCAGCTCTATTGTGTAATGTGCCATGCACATGCATGTGTCACAGGTGGATGTGAATTAGCACATGTAATATGACCATGCAGATGTAGCACAGCTGTGCACGTGTACCTAAATATATAGAACCTGTAGATGGACATTATTGTGCACAAGCATTTAATTTGTAGAAATGTATTTGTGATGTGGCCATGAAGTCACAAACATGACATGCATGTAGAAAAGTCTAATGAAAATGTTTATAAATACACTGACCAAAAATATAAATGCAACACTTTTGTTATTGCTCCCATTTTTTATGGTCTGAACTCAAAGATGTGAAACATTTTCCACATCCACAAAATAACCAGTTCTCTGAAATATTGTTCACAAATCTGTCTAAATCTGTGATAGTGAGCACTTCTCCTTTGCCAAGACAATCCATCCCACCTCACAGGTGTGCCATATCAAGATGCTGATTAGACAGCATGATGATTGCACAGGTGTGCCTTAGACTGGCCACAAGAAAAGGCTACTCTGCTGTTTGGCTAAAAACAGCAGGATCATAATTAAAGACAAGGCTCCAGACTAACTTTTTTCACTAGGAGCACAGTGGCCCCCAACTGAAAATTTTAGGGGCACAACCAGAAAATTTAGGGGCGCATACCGTAAATCAACATGCTAACCAAATCTACTAATATCTACTGTATTACTAATAAATACTTTAATAATAGATACAAAAATTACAATGTGCTGTTTCTAATTCAGTGTCACATTTTAATCTGCACTTTTGAAGATTAAATATACGTGTGTGACGTATATTTTTGTTTTTGCTCCAACATCTCCTGTCAATCAAAACAAAAATATCACGAGAAAGGGGTGGGAGCAAGGCGCCAAC
The DNA here is from genome assembly GCA_037389245.1 of Oryzias sinensis. NCBI lineage: Eukaryota > Metazoa > Chordata > Actinopteri > Beloniformes > Adrianichthyidae > Oryzias > Oryzias sinensis. The sequence continues at coordinate 805,169 of CM074489.1, forward strand.
CTACGTGAACACAGCTGGAAGTTTAGTGCTGAACTGACTGAAAGCTGCCCTGATGGCTACAAAACAAAGCCCCGTTAGCTGTCACGCATGTAGGTGTGGGACATTTATTCTCCTCAGCTGACCCGACTCCCGCGGGAGCGGTGAGCTGCCCTAACAGCCGTGCATAAACCGTATGTGGTCGGGGGTGACACACAGCTAGCACCATAGCAACCACACGTCAACTTCCTTTTTATACCCTCTGAACAATGGGTATAGAGACACCTACAGGTGGCTCCCGTTACACAGGTATCACGCGAGTGTGTGCTCGCGTTTCATGAGTGTGTGCGCGATTGTGTGGGTCTGCCTGCGTGCGTCTCATTGATTATTTCATTGATCATTGACGTGCCCCTTCTACGTTTGATGTATTAAAAATACGTAGGGTGGGGGAGGCAAATTTACTGGTCGCACATGTGCGACTGGATGTAAAATTTAGTCGCACACTGTCAAATTTTGGTCGCAAAATGCGAGCAATTGGTCGCAGTCTGGAGCCCTGAAAGACCACCGGGAACGCGTTGAAAACAGGTCAAAAGATGATGGTAGTGGGTCTTTTGGGCATGTGCGCTTTAGTTAACCCCTTAACACCAAAGACGTCAGCGGCGACACCTAAACAGCACGCTGCTGGACAAACCGCAGCTACTCCACCATGTACGCCAGGGGTGGGCAATTATTTTAAGCCGCGTTGGGTTCTAAAATTGGATAGAAGGGCCGGACCACGAGCAGATGTGTGGAGTGAAAAAGAAATAAGATGGAATGTAGATGATTATATTAAATTATATTCTGAAACAGAAAATTCTGGAGTTTTTAGTTTAAAACTTTTGTTCACATTTTAGATCATTTTTTATTGTGAAGCTCTTTAGTATCTTCAAGGAGCTGTAAAATGTTATATGAATAAAGTTGAATTCATTCATGATCCTTTTAATAAAATAAACACTATTCATGAAATGAAAAGTGACCAAATAACTGTGATTTTCAAAGCCAAAAAATCAGGAAAAAATATACTGATGCACGAAAAAGAAGAAACAATAACTAGTGGATCCTCTGCCGTCATTATCCTAACAAAGACTTTGAGGCTGCAGCTCCTCACGTCTCACAGTTTGCACTAAAACTGAGCAGCTGTGTCCTGCACGTCTGTTTCTCATCCGGTAATTATGAAAAAGCACATTTCTACGTCTTCTGCTGCAGCTACGCATACTTCTGTGTTACCTTTTCATCAGAGCAGAGTTCCCTCTTTAAGCATTGTGCTTACGTTCTAAAAATAACCGTGATCGGTGAAATCCACGGAGAATGATTCCAGACGTTTATGGCAGGAAAACTCCTCACTGCATAAATACACTTTTCTCACACAGACATGATCATTTTACACTTTCTGTTTAAATTCTCAAACCTTCATAGAAATGAAGTCCAGGATCTTAGAATGAAAACACAGATCTGAAGAGCTCCGCGTTTCTGTACAGGAGACACGGAGGAGATTGATTGACAAGGTCTCCAGCCAATCAGAACACAGAACAGGGTGTTTAAAAAAAGCAGCATAATCGCTCTAAAAGAATCAGCTAAACAGGGAAAGATGAACTGTGACGTGGAAAGAGGAGACTGTCTTCTGTTCTGTTTGACAGATTTTAGGGGGTTTCAGGTTGGAGCTCAGACTGCAGGAGGGGGGAAGAAAAAGTCATGTTCTATGCAGGTCTTGATCGTGATAAAACTAAAAACATGGGTGTCTGAGATTGTTCAGTGGGCTGGACCAAACATGGAGGCGGGCCGGATCCAGCCCCCGGGCCGTAGTTTGCCCACCCCTGATGTCAGCTGTTCTGATGTTTTGCATGTCGGCCACCACAGAATCAGCTGATTTCCGCTGATCGAGTGACAATTCACCGCTGGAACGTCTGCTCTTAAAGCGTTAAGCAGAAAAAAGGCTTTTAGATCATTAGTGTGACCCTGGACTGACCCGAATGAGGTAGGCAGCAACCAGCGTGGCGCTGCGCGAGCGTCCTGCCTTGCAGTGCACGTAAACACAGCCGCCGCGCTCCCGGTGCTGCAGGACAAACTCCACCCCTCTGTGCAGATGCTGCAGACTGGGCACTCCCGTCAGGTCCACAGTGCTCAGCCGCAGCTGCTCCACGCCGACGGCACGCCACTCCTGCATGTCACACACATGCCATACATGTCATGACCGCTGAGATCCAGGCAGTTTGATGGTGCTTATTGTCTGACTGATGGTAGGATTCTCAAAGCAGTCAGAGTGGGTTATGTGGCGTCCAGCAGCGAGGAAGCAAACCTAAACCACATTTGGTTTCTAAAATGTTCTTTATAATTGTTTTGCTTTTTTAATGATGGTGATCTTGAACATGTTTTTGTGGTTTGCCCTTCAGGGCCACCATACATGGGGTGGATCGTGTCAGGCATAAAGCGGGTGGTGTTCAGGTCCCTTCCTGACCTCAGTGACTTTGGGGACAAATGTCCTCGTCTTGAATGTTTTAGGTACTAAGTTCAAAAACTTCACACAGCTGGACCCCCCAGGCCAGAACTAGTTCATGAAGATTTGGTGGAAAGCTGCAGAAAGACCAAGCAGGACCATAACCCCCCCCCCCATGCTGGACTCCAGTTAGTGAACCACCAACCTGGGCAGAGTTACAGAGGAGTTTGGTCTCGTACTCCTCGTTCATGGTGATGACTCCCCGAACGTTCTGCTCCAACAGCTGCAACACACAAGGCCCCCATGGGGTCAGGAGGTCAGAATCTCAGAAGCTGGGTGAGCTCCATTGACGGTAAACACAAACAAAGTGACTCCTCCCCCCTGGCATTCCAAACAGGAAGTAGCTGCTGGCTCCAAGAAGCCAAAATCCCACAGACGTCTTTAGAGACACAAACAGCTGTTCCTCAGTCCTTCTATTGGTCAGAAGACCATCTCCTTGATAATCCTTACATTTATATGTTTTTCTTTATTGTAAGTTATTCATGGGTGTTTTCAGACTGGACACATTTGGTTGAACAAAGTGAACCAGACTTCGTTTCCACAGGAACAAGTTTTCCGTCTGAATCAAAGCAGCAGGAAAAAGGCTGGAGCCAGACGTTCAAATCTGTCTGAAGGAACTAAAAGTGCTGGACTTCCATCATTTCTGTCTCTGGTTGCTTTGCCCCGCCCTCCTAATTCCTGACCAATGAGTGAAGAGGTCTGCAGTCACATGGTTTAGTTTACAAGCTTTGGTTCAAATCAGGAAAGGATGCTTGACGGCAGTCTGAATACAGACCAATCGCGTGGTTCAAAGCGCAGTCTGGACCAGATTAAGCGGACCGGGTCCGGACCAATGGATTTTCCCAGTCGGAATCCAGCCTAAGTTCTAAACCGACCAATCAGATGCCTCAGTGAAAGCATGTGGTCCCCGCCAGCCTCCACCTCAAATAATTCTCCCGACCGGCTTTCAGTGGGAGGGGTGTGGACTTCAGACAAGGTAACTCCTGATCATAGGAGCCATAGAAACATGGACTCAAATCACTTGGACCAATGACTGTTGTCTGGCTGAAAAAATGGCGACTAAAGTGGCTTCATTTTTCTGGAGCTGAAGTCAGGCCATTTCTACGGACGTCACGCGCCATTCGCCCCGTTCTCTCTTCGACACTTAATGGCGAGCAACACTGGAGATATTCAGCCGTACATTTTTAAACCAAAGACGCCAGATAAGACAAGGAAAATGGAGACATTCATGGATCTATTTATCTGGAGGTGGATGATCAGAAAGGGGCGGAGCATCTTGTGACCCGCCCCTTGTAGTCAGTACATAAATACAGGTTTTTGTCTGCTGCTGATTCACAACAACTGAATAAAGAAATACTCTAGTAATCCTTTTTTTTTAACTTGTCCTGTCCAACAGCTGGGCAGACAGATGAGAGCTGAGGGCCTCTTGTGTTGGACAGATTTTACTTTAACAAGAGGGGTTATTAATCTTCAGACAAACCAAAGGTATGTCTGGATAAACCCCTTTTGGAATTGAGGCCAAACTTTATTAATTTCAACCATGTTTGAAAATTTCGGGTGCTGGACCGGACGGAAAAGGAAAGAAGGGAAGAAGAGAGAGGGACGTTAGAGAGAGGGGGGATAGGGGGTGATAATGGGAGGGGAGGGGGGATAATAGGTCCCACCTTCCTTGCAAAATGTGTGTGCGTGTATGTGTGTTTGTGAGGGTGTGTGTGTGTTTATGTTGGGATGTATATATTGAGGGGGGAGGGGTGTGTGTACTAAGGGGGGTGCAGTTAAAATTGGCGGGTAGGGCACTCTAGTAATCTAATATTTGGATTTCCTTTATAAATGTCGACCATCATCAGACAAAGTAAGTATCTGACATTAGAAGAGTCAAATATGACCTCATCAAGTGTACAAAAATAGTGCTTTCAGCAACCAGATTATAAGAATAGATGGATTTCAGGGGTTGATGTGGTTTCTGAAACCAGATAAGAGGTTTAGAGAAACTAGTTTTACGCAGACTGTAGAAATTAAACAGGATTTCTGTACGCAGGGCATTAAATTCACATCATGTCATTTGTAAAACGCCAATTCAAAGCCTGATGACGTCAGGACCTACACATGTTTCAAATATCCAGGTTATGAAAATGCCCTTCAGTCCAAACCTCATAGCAGTTGGGTTTAAACAGAGACAGAACACGTGGTCATTTCCGGTCTGCAGGTACACCTGGACAAGCTAACGCAGCCGGACCGCGTCTCACCTGTGCGGTCATGGACCTGAACGGCAGAGCCCCCAGGATCACGGTCTCGTCCACGCGGTCGAACCAGCGGCGCGAGGACAACTTCTCCATAATCACATTGTAACTTAAAGTTGGATAGAAGAGCAGGCGCGCGAGCGCGCCGGACATGACCGAACCGAGCCGAGAACCGGCACCACAGGTCCGAATTCCCTCGACAAACCCACCCGGTGCTGTAACTTCCGCCCCTTTGACAGTAGAACAGTCACCGCTGTGACAGCGGACAGTCCGTGTCCGGACTCCGGAAACTTCAGCAGCGTCACTTCTGGTGTGGATCCTTCAAAATAAAAGCTCGCAAACTCAAGAGGTAACAGATGTCAACGTTCCATCCAAACCCACTGAGATCTGGTTGTAAAGAACAGCTAAGTCCCATTCCCTCCCATACTAAAGTTCTGAGGGCAAAAACCTGCAGGTTGCCTCCATGTTTTTGAAGTGGGTGCAGTAAACGCCTTCTTCATTGCTGATGTGTAGAATTCAATGGGTGTAAACGTGTGTGTTTAGGACAGGGGTCTGCAACCTTTAATGTTAATAGTCACTTGGTACAGTTTGCCACTGAACAAAACCCACTGAAGTCCCACTTCTTTTAGAAAAATCCACTTTAGTTATGCTTTTGTGACCATTAAACCATTAATATGTAAAATGTTGCTTTGGAATATTTACAATAATTGAATCATATTTTAACAAAGGTAACATTTTTACTTTAGACAGCAGCACATGTAAGCTGATTTCAAAATAAACCGCTTGCAGACATATCTTGGATTCCGTACTGTTGGGTTGTTTGGTTGACGCCGTTTGCCCCTTTGTGTTTCAGGGGGTATTCCAGAGAGCAGGTTCTGCTAGTTCCCACGGTAAGTTTGAGGCTAAGGAAGTTGATAACCTCAGCTTTCAGTTCCAAAAATGGAGGTATGTTTCAGGGTAGGTCAAGTTGCCATAGCAACTCATACTCTGAACATAACCTGGTCTGGAGCAGGTTTAGTTGAAGGTTAGTTTGTTTTCAGAGAGGTGAAGCAGCATGGCGTGTCCATTTGAAGATGATTTAGTGGATGAAGAAGCTCAGATAATACTTTTTCCACCGTGGGAGGGTGATAAGACCACATATGGATGTTGGAAAGAGAAACTTTATACTTTGATCTAACTTAATTATTTACTTCAGGTAAGATAAATCATTTTTTTAGTCAAGTCAGTTTAAAAAGAACAAGTTGTTTTCAAACAATTATTTTACTTTCATTCAAATTAATTCAATCAAGTAGCTGTAACTTTGGTGCTGCTGTTAGAGCGGCACCGCAAAGGATTGTGGGATACCATTCCCTTTGCCTGTCTGGACGGATTTGGGTTTAAGTGTGGGTTTTTGTCCAAATGTGTGTAGTTGTTTAGCTGTGCTTTGTCTAGTTATTTTACCATGTTATATTTAATTCTTTGTGAGTGACAAGAGTGAATGAGTCAGAGGGAGGAAGAGGATGATGAGGATATTTAGCACTGCTACTACTTTATGGTATGATGTTTAAGTCAGAGAAATGGTAAATGATGTTATGTGCCATCGATGTTGTGAAACCATTTTGATTCATTCATTTTATTGTTATAAAAATGAGTATATCTGCAGGCTCAAACTTAAACATATGATCAAGAAGTACAATAAATTAAGATGGAAAAACATTTAATTGAATTGGTCTGGCTGTTCTGGCTGGGTAGGATCTGGTTCCCCTTATGAACACACGGTTCACGTCGGCTGCATGCATGTATCCCCACCCACACGTGCACGTGCACACTGCTACACTGCTCCCTGTCTGCTTCATCCCTCCTCCTTACCCACAGTGTATTGATGGACAGATATTTTTCCCTCATCTTAGTGTCAGATTTTCATCTTTGATGTAACATTTTTCTTTCCGGCAGATCTGGTAGAATTGTAACAGCTTAAAATAATAACTTATTCAAATCAGTGCTTGTATCCCCCACCTTTTCACCTCTTCCTTTTACTCTCTTCCACCCCCCCCTCCCCTCACATTCTCCCCTCTCCCTCCCCACACACACTAAATGTAACAAATAAATAAAAACTAATACAACAAAAAGGGGTTTATACAAAGCTACACTCTAGTTTCTCGAAGCTACATAACCTCTTTTTGTGATAGTAAAACCTGTCCAACACAAAAAGCCTTCAGCTCTAATCTGTTTGCTAAGCTGTTGGACAGAACAAGTTAAAAAAAAAAAAAAAAAAAAAAAAAAAAAAAAAAAAAAAAAAAAAAATTGAATTGGAGTAAAATGAAATTTAGTTAGAAAAATATGTAAATTTGAGTTATAAACAATAATTAAATTCAGTTCAATTCAATTTTATTTGTATAGCCCAAAATCACAACAACAGTCGTCTCGATGGGCTTCAAAGTAAAACATGAACTCAAAAGGATCATGAATACAAAGAGTTCAATAGAAAAATACTGAAATGAACTAACAAACTGACTAAGCTATACTGGCATCCCTGCCCTTAGACCCCCCTTCTCTGTGAGGAAAAACTCCTAAAAAACGGATTCCGGAAAAAACGAAGAAACCTCAGGGGTGAAGGAGGGATCCTCCCCCAGGACGGACAGGCGATTTACCAGAACTCTTAGAGAAGAATGAACTTATCTAAATCTACAACTACACATATAAAGTCCAGCAGACGAGCTTCATCCAGCCGTGGTTGGGGGGACAGTCAGGGGGGTGAGTCGAGCCGGAGACAGGAACCACAGCCAGGTGGAGGAGCAGAGACGAGGTACTCGGTCAGGAACAGAGCAGAGACGAGGTAGACAATTGAGTTGGATAGATGTAATAAATTAGGTTGAAATAATTTAACTAAATTACTTGTTACCAATTGAATTAATTAATTTAAGTTGGATAAGTTTTATATACATGCGCCACAAGGAAAATAGAAATAAGATCAGAAACTTGTGCGTTTACTTTTTCTGTTCTTCTACTACAAGCAGAAACTCTTTCTTTTGCTGATGATGCAGCTGTGTTACTTTTTTGATGGATGTATAATCTTCATACGCCGTCATTAAAACCTCAGACTCCGTCTCACTGAAGTATAGCGCTCTCTTTTTTTCTCCACGCGTTTCCATGGTGACTCTGTTAATCTGTGATCTATTGAGAATGTCTTTATGTACCTGCTGTGCACGTGCGTTAACCCAGGGTTACCAAGTGGAGCGTAATTACACCAACTCATATCCGGTCTGTTGGAACCAACATACCCAGAGTAATCAAGTTCAGGTGGATTTCAGACAGAGTTCAGGGTTAATGTCAGAGTAGTTTAAACATGCTTCCTGGAATACCCCCCAGGTGTTTGGATTCAAACATGTACCACCATCTCAGAGGCTTTGTGGTAGAGTTTAATGGGGAAGTGTCACTGCTTTTAATCAGCATAATTAGTAGTGGTCCTTATCAGACAAAAAAACAAACATGACATCCACCCTGCTTTGTTACTTTGGTGGTAAATCCATGTGCTTTAATGCATCAGCAAAATGGTAAAGGTGTAATGCCCTTTGTGTTACGCTTTTATAGGAAAAGTCAAAATTAACTTTGATTTGATAATGGGAAAGAAGCATTAAATTCAATCATCTGGTTAAAGTGCATATCACATGCAAAATCAACTTTTGAGCTTTTAGATGTTTTATAATGTTAATTTCTCAGTAAAATCAACCTCAAAGTGATATGTTGATCTGTTCACACATTTGAGTATTCCTCCAAAAACCTGCTCTGAGCAGCAGCCTCTCCCAATCCACAAAAACGACTGGGTCCTCACATTGCAAAGTAGACCAGTGAGAACAACCCCTTCCAGGAAGAATTTGCACTGCCCCGCCCCCAGGCTAACAGACACACCCACTTTCTCAGTGGAGCTAGTGGTGTTTGGCTAGAACTTCCCTTACATGCAGTGTGCACATCCATATTTGAAAAAGTTCAGATGTTTGTTTTTGTTGGTGAGATGCAGACCAGAGATGCAGATGGTGAGGACCAGCGTGTCTATATATATATATATACATATATATATACCTCCAACGGGTAAGGCAAGTCCTGAGAAGCCACCTCAATGGCAAAAATAAGACCCGGGCAATAAACAGCTACGCACTGCCAGTTATCAGATACCCTGCAGGAATAATAAGATGGCCAAAGGAAGAGATACAGACCACGGATGTTAAAACACGAAAGCTCCTCACCATGCATGGAGG
>CM074489.1:824068-843155 GCA_037389245.1 Oryzias sinensis
CCGCGGGACACTCAGCTAAGAGCATCGAGGGGGCGCCGAGAGGGGGGGCTGGGACAGGCGGTAGCTGGCCTTTGGGTGGACCGCCAGGCTTCTTTAAGCATTGCAGAAGTAACAAAAGCATTATTTTTACAGGAAATATAAACAATGATAATGATCAAATATGTTTTTCTGAGTCTTTTATTTTTAATGGCCTTCCACTTTGGTGTGCCACCCTTTCAAAGTCTTCTGCCCCCCCCATACAAAATGTTCTAGCTCCGCCACTTCTCAAGACCAACTTAAAAACACCAAAAGTCACATTTGCATCAGAGCGCAGGGCTCCAGACTGCGACCAATTGCTCGCATTTTGCGACCAAAATTTGAGAGTGTGCGACTGAATTTTACATCCAGTCGCACATGTGCGACCAGTAAATTTGCCTCCCCCACCCACACACACACTCGCGCACATACTCATGAAACGCGAGCACACACTCTCGCGTGATGCTCGCCTGTGAGGCGGCCACTGCGTGTGAGTAGAATAAGTCACTGTAAGTAGCTAAAATATGTGGAGGGGGCGGGGCCTAGAGATATTCCCGCGCGCGTAAACATCTGTGGGAAGGTAACGGAGACAAATATAGTCACAACCTGATATGTGCGTCTGACCTATTTGTAAGTGAACTATTGATTCGTTCTTCCGACCTGCGGCTAGTGTACAGCAGTGGTCTCAAACTCGCGGCCCGCGGGCTATTTATAGCCCCCAAGATGATATTTCGTGGCCCCCGCCTTAAATGAAAATTTAATGTTACTGCAGCCCGCCAGTTTTTTTCATTGTAGTGCACGGAAATGACCAACCAATCACAGTGGGGTAAATGACTGTTGGGGGCGGGACAATGACGGGGCTTGAAAGCAGGACCCCTGACAGCCCCCTCCCTCCCCAGACCACATTAAGGAGTTTCTTACTTTCCTTTAGAACGTATCTATTCGTTCGTAATTTTCTAAATACATGCAGTCCGTGCTGAACTTTTTTCTGGGTCACACAGACCCGGAGGAAGGTTTAGTGTTTTGGTTACGGTTACGGCACATCAAACGGTTTATGCACGGCTGTTACGGCAGCACACCGCTCCCGCGGGAGTCGGGTCAGCTGAGGAGAATAAATGCCCCACACCTACATGCGTGACAGCTAACGGGGCTTGAACTTTAAACATGTGCGAGCAAAAACAACATTAGTTTTAGACACACTGAAAATACGTGGGGAAAATGCAACGATAGACGTGTTTGAGATGAACCGACACCTCGCCTGGATCGTTGGGGAGACCCAGACGGGGGTGGGGGTGGTGGGGGCTGTGAGATGAAGGAGAATCTGCAGCGAGACTGAAGGACAACAGGAAGTTGGAGTTGTCCTAAACATTTAATTTAGTTTTAATATTCATCTCCCCCTTAGTGTGATCTGTGTTATTATATATTTGTTTTATGATTATTTTAATGTTTTGTAATGCATGTAGCCTTTTTTAATGAATTGGTATTTTAAATTATTTTAATTAATCACTCAACTACAAAAACCATCAGGACACATGTCCCATAATGCATTGTTTTGTAGTCTGTTGGGCAGCTTTCAGTCAATTCAGTTTCCAGCTGTGTCCGGGTAGGTTTGCCCCTTGCTTCCACCCCTTTCTCGCGATATTTTGTGATGATTGACAGGTGATGTTGGAGCAAAAACAAAAATATGTCTCACACACCAGGTGATCTGCGCAGCGTTGAGTCCACCTGGGTGATCTCAAACACGCTTATTGTGCATCTTGGCTGCACCTATTTGGTGTCACAAAGATAAATTTCCATCCATTTTCTTACTATTTGTACTGTCATGACAGCGATGGTGTTGTCAGTTTACCTGTTGTTGCATTTTCAAAAGTGAAGAATAAAATGTGACACTGAATTAGAAACAGCACAGTGTAATTTCTGCATCTATTATTAAGGTATTTATTCGTAATACAGTGGAAATTAGTAGATTTGGTTACCATGTTGATTTACGGTATGCGCCCCTAAATTTTCTGGTTGTGCCCCTAAAATTTTCAGTTAGGGGCCATTGTGCTCCTAGTGAAAAAAGTTAGTCTGGAGCCCTGCAGCGGATCTTTAAAATCAAATGCTTGTTCATTTTACAGCCACATCATTTTTGTTATGCATTATTTGTTTTGGTTGTTCAAAAACACACACATTGTTTTATCAGATTACTCGATTAATCGATCGATTAAGTGCTAGATTAATCGATTACAAAAAGAATCGATAGCTGCAGCCCTAGAGAGCTTTGCCTTCTGGCTCGGCTCTCTCTTCACCACAACGGACCGATCCAGCGACCTCATGACCACGGACGCCGCTCCGATCCGCCTGTCAATCTCACGCTACAGTCCTCCTTCACTCGTGAACAAGACCCCGAGATAATTAAACTCCTCCACCTGGGGCAGGGTTACTCCACCCCCCCACCCCCCCACCCCCAGAAAGGACGTACTTTGATGGATTTTTGATGCTTAAAAAATAAAAATAATAATAATAATAATGGATTAGATTTATCTGCGCTTTTCCAGTCACTCAAAGTTCTTACATTGTGTCCATTATTCATTCATACTTGGTGATGGTAGCTACTGTTGTAGCCACAGCTGCCCTGGGGCAGACTGACAGAGGCGTGGCTGTCATTTTGCACCTACGGCCCCTCTGCCCATCACCGGGATCATTCATACACATGGACACACCAGTGGAGCCACACTGGAGGCAAGGAGGGTGAAGTGTCTTGCCCAAGGACACAACGACATTTTGGCTGGTGGGAGCGGGGATCGAACCGCCGACCCTTTGATCACTGTCACCCAAATAGGGCTGCACGATATGAGGAAAACCTGCGATATGCAATATTAGTGGTTAATATTAGTGGTTAATATTAGTGATCAATATTAGTGATCAATATTAGTGGTTAATATTAGTGGTTAATATTAGTGGTTAATATTAGTGATCAATATTAGTGATCAATATTGCGATAACGATATATAACGATATAACTTGCGGTAAATAAACAAATAACAAAACAACTGAAAACATAATTTCCATTTTACTGCAACAGTTTGAAAATTATTCTCCAAATGACCCTCGTCTACATAAAGGGCTCTGATTGGTCAAATGCATAAATGGATTTATTTGATTCATTTAATACTTCTAACTGACATCAGATTGGTTTAGCACCTTTATTTTAATCATTTGTTGCAATCTTTGCTGTCTTTTGGATGCATATTGCACAGCTTGATGTGGTGCTAACAATAAATGTGATTTATTGTGCAGGCCTAGTCAACCAACTCAGTTTTGCTCTCGCTGCCTTTTTAAGCACACACTAGCATGCATGTTTTACCGGTATGTGTTAACATGCCCGCGCCTTAAAACCTGGCGCACCTTTTGTATGTGTCAAATACTGAAACCCCCCCAGAACTGAGACTGCGCCCTATAACCCAGCACGCCCTTTGGTGGTGAAAATAGGGTAATTGTAGAAAATCCTGGACCTAACGGTACAGTGGACCACCCCGCCTTCTGCAGTAAGGACTGTGCTGCAGTGGTTCCAATCATCATCTGACTGACAGAAGTGAACATGGGAGGATCAGTCCAGACTGCTTCCAGGGTCATGTGGGGTTCCACAGGGGTCAGTTCTCTGCCCTATCTATTCTCTTCATCATTTATATGCCTCCCTTGGGCGTGTCATCAGTAAACATGGGTTTCCTTCCTTCGTTATGCTGATGACACACAGATCTACACACAAACACTCCAACTCCCCTGCAGCTCCATCCCATCTCATGCATGAGCAGATAAGGCGTGGATGAACAACAGCAGTCAACCCAGGCACGGCTTGTTGGCCAGTTCTATTTAGTTCCATTTAGTTTTCTTTCACATCTGGTAGAATTTGAGGTTTAGGTTACCTCCAGTGCTGTGCAACAAGTTGAACAACCACAACTTTGATGAAGGTGCATTATAAATTCTATCAATGAGCAATCAAATGTCATAACACACTAGTCAGAGGGTTCGGGGCTAACGGAGGCCGCCCTCGGTGACCGGACTCCCCCGCACCCCCCTGTCTCACCTTCTCCTCATGTCGCTCCGCGGAGACCCTCCGTGAAACCGTCCTCTCCGTTCGGGTCCCGGCTCGCTCTGATCAATCCCCGCAGTTCAAATTACGCACGCGGTGGCGTTCTGCCTTCTGATTGGTTCGTCCAGTGAATGTCCATCAACAGAATCACCGGTGTGAGCCGCCAGTAGTTCTTCCGTTGGCCATAGAACCGAACTGACCCCTGAAAGAGCAGCGGTATGCGCCGGTGGGTGAAACAAGCAACACTTACCGATTTTTTGTAAATGCTTTATTGTTCAAAACATAGAGAACAAAACGACAGGAACAACAGTAATAACGACGCGACTAGCCGGGGGTGGCATTTATGACAACAGAAACATTGAATATGTTCAAAGACCGACAGTTTTCAAAGGCATTTTGTGTAGACAATTAGAAATAATATGTAAATAAAGTTTATAATTCTTTAATTATTACAGGGAAAAAATTTGAGATGAAGAAAATCCTGATTTGTGAAAATGTTTGAATTTGAGTTCTTTTCATGTAGACCAAATATGATTGATTCAAATTTCATGTGAAATTGTGAATCAAATGTGTGATTTCTAAAACGTGTTCATTCTGACCCAAGCCTTTTAGTAATGTCAGTTTCAATGGGTGACTGATGGTTCCTGGTGTTCTTTACAGAGAGGTCAGTTCAGGTCAATTGTCTGATTGTATCTTCTGTGCAGATCCGACAGTCATCGTCGTTTCTGCCGTCAGTTTAAACGTTTGGATCTAAGAAACATTTCCTGAAAAAACTGATTTAGTTTGTTTCTCACAGTTAAAACATTAATTTTCTCTATCAGAAGTTATTTTATTGAGAGGATTGAAATGCAAATCATTCAAAATAAATCAAATCAAACTTTATTTATAACGCACTTTTCACACATGTAACTCAAAGTTTTATACATAATATTTGTATATAAAAAAGAACAATAACAAAACTAAAAATATTTTAAAAAGGCTCACATTTATTCTCTATTCATCATTCATCAAACTCATCAAAGGGCCTGTAGCATATTATTCTTAAGCATTTTATGGTAAACAACATCCATATATTTGAATATTTATTACCTTTGGTACTTTGAAAACATTTTTTTAATTAAAGATTACTTTGAGTATTTTGCTGTTTTTTTTCCAAACCATAAGTAAGACGACTGGATCTCTGAGGCTCCGCCTTTCTCTCCGTCTGGGTGCCGCCCATTTCATGACATCATCATAGTCTGCCTGGTTTTTCTCCCAAAAACAAACATCCAAACTTTTACAAGATGGATGTGCAGAGAAAAAGTGTTTTGTCAAACACAAAGTTATTACAATAATACATATTATTTGTTAGGCGCCTTTCTAGGAACCCAAGGTCGCCGTACATAAAACAGTGAAGGATAAAAATGATTAAAAAAGCAATAAAATTTACAGGAAAGTATACACTTTAATGTCAAGTTATGTGAGGAAAAGGTTGTTTTTAGTTTCCTGGTGAATCGTGGGACAGAGCCAATGTTTAGCAGGTCAGGGGGCAGCCGGTGTTGGCCTGGGGGCGGGGCTGGCAGCAGACTCTTCCTGGAAGGGGCGGTTCCTTATCTCCGTCAGCTCGTCCTGGTGGGATGGGAGGGGCTCAGAGAGCCGGTTTGTAGAGGAAGACTCAGAGATGCGTGAATGGATCCAAAACCGCTTTAGGAATGAACATTGCAATATTCCAGGGCTCCCAAATAAAGGTAACAAAAAATAATCTGAAAAACTGGTTTGCATGTTACAGGCTGTTTAAGACCAAGAACATGGGAGGGGCAAAGCCTTTTCTGCATGGCTTTTTGAAGCTATAAAACCCATGTTCTGTATTTCTGAGCGCTGGTAGCAACTAGAAGACCGGCGACCACTGATGATGTCATCGAGTGATTAATGTCAGCATTTGAAGAGGCTCTTTGTTCCATAAGGGATCGATGTAGGGGGAGGGAGAAGCCATTTGGATTCCCATAATAGGTCTCCATACTTCAGTATAGATGATGGTTTGAAGACAGGTGAGCTAATGAAGCTACTAAAGACATTTATTTCATCTGCAGTGTGAGGCAGACAGACCCACATGGATCCACAGATCCAGGAGGATCAGCGGATCCTGTACAGGTGCACCCGGACCGGTCCCAGAGGGGCGGCTGAGGGGGGAGTCAGGCGTGGTTTCCCAGCAGAGCCTCCAAAAGTCTGGAGCTGTTGGTCACTGCAGTGGTGACGACGATGAATTTATAACCTGGAAGCAAACAGGAGATGAAATTACAATCTGACTGACATGTCTGCAACGGTAACTGAAGTACCAGCCTGTATTTGAGATTCATTCTGTCTTTAGAAGAATCATTACTTTAGTTGGTGTAGAAATCCAACATCTTTTTAATTCAGACATTATGCAGTTTAAGGTAAAACCCCTTCATTTTCTCAGCCCCCCTTTTCGGGGTCACTGCAGCCTATTCAGACCACTGTTGGGTGTAGTCAGGGTACAACCTGAACAGGGTCTGTTGTAGCACGCGGCCGTGGTGCAGCGGTAGGGCGGTCGACCCATGATCATAAGATTGCAGGTTCGATTCCCGCCTTGCACGCCCATGTCAAAGTGTCCTTGGGCAAGACACTGAACCCCACCTTGCCTCTGGTGGGAGGTTGGCGCCAGTGTTCGGCAGCGGAGCCGCCATCAGTGTGTGAATGTGTGTGTGCATGGGTGAATGGGACTGTGATATGAAGGTATTAATGTTCCAAAATGGACGAGCTTGTATATTTGATGTGAGAACTTGTAATACAGAATGTGAATACTTGTGCATCAAAAATCTGCATCTGTGTGTAAAAATCTTCTGCTGTGAACTGACAAATTTCCAATTGCATGTATTCATTTAGAGTTACAACTTCAAATCTGTGATTCCAACTGCTCAAATGTGCTTCTGCGTGTGCTTGAATCTGCTGCCGCAAATCACAGGTGCGCTACAACTGCGCTCTGACTTCTGACACATTCCTTGCGAGAAACTTGAGTCAAAAGTGATCTGTGTCCGATAATGGGACTGGGGGGGAGGGAGGGTAAGAGGAGGCGGAGTCAACCAATCAGAGTGCTGGATTCGGAGAACTTGGTAAAGTTAGAAATATCTTCACAGATTCACACTTCCTGCTTCAATAACTCTTCTGATAAACGTTCAAATGTGACAGCAAGTCTCTCAATCATTTTGTATGAACACAGAGAGTGAACTAAAACTGCATTTCTACAGAAAAACTTAGTTTTCTCCTGCATTTTAATGAGAAATGATCTCCTCATGCTTTAAATGCAGACATGCAGCTAGATCGCTGCGAACAGACAGGATCAGGAAGATGATCATCTTTGTTGTAGCAGGACAACAGGGCCAGGGCTATTGAGCAGCTTTATTATAAATCATATGGATAAACATTTGAAAAAAAATATTTGATTAGATAAACGCGTTCTCCGCGACGTTCCAGGCCACGGCGCGCCGCTGTGGCGGACTCAGCCGGCTGAGCGACGGCTGGCCGCTGGCTGAGCGAGGGCGTAGCGTGTCGCTGCTGGTACGCGACACCGCGGCCAGACGCCGAGCTCCGCGGAGGAAAGAAGAAACGAGGATCCCGCTGACCGACGGCGGAGCACGCCTGTGGCTCGCGGGTGCTCCGCCGTCGGTCAGCGGGATCCTCGTTTCTTCTTTCCTTCTTTTCCAGCCTTAAAACAGCCAGTTCTTTCTGAAACGATGAACAAGGGAACACTGAAAAGCTGCCTCTGCTAATGTGCAACACTTAGTAGTGAAGTACAGAAATCATCGGCCCAGAGTCGGTTCTGAAAAGCTGCTTTTCTGTGTCAGAATCAGCTGACTGGCTAAACCGTGACAGCCTTACGGTAGGTCAAAGAGCGTCACGGCCACATCTGCAGGGCTAGAAGGGTTCTTGGCTGAATGACCAAGGTCAGCCTTTAAGAAAACCCGTTTCTATGGGAACAGGTTCTTGTTGGGACAGACACTTACAGGAACAGGCGTCTAGGGTCCAGCTTTCATCCGTGATTCTGACTAACAAAAAACTGTTCAATGCCCTGAGATCATTAGTGGAAATGTCCCCCAAGGTTCTGGTAGAGGTGGACAGCACTTAGGCCACTGAGGTAAAGAGTTAGTGTACTGAGACCATCTCCACCTTTTGCTCTGCCCAGGAAGCGCAGCGCTGAAATCTCTGAAAAGGTGCATCCTCCCAGGAACACGACCAGAACCAGGCGCTGGGCATCGCTGTTGGGTTCAGCTCTGCTGCCCCCTGGAGACAGAGAGGCATGAAGGTAAACCTGCAGGATCGGTCAGCCGCGTCCTGCTGCTCTCACCTGTCACAGCAAATTCCTGGCCGTTCAGGAGCCTAGTGACGTCTTCAAGCCCCGCCCACCCGTCCCTCTCCAGCACCTGTGCCAGAACAGGAGGATGAGCCGAGGTCTGGACCGCTCCTGCCCGGTCAGCCGCTGCCGGACTCACCTGCTCGATGAGTCTGCAGCTCAGAGGCACGTAGGCACCGCTGAAGATGTAGGCCATGTCTTTAGGAACGCGCAGGTCGTACTCCTCATCCGACTTTGGCACCTGCCAGAGAAAATGACTCCGCCTCTTACAACCCCGCAAAATCCAGCAAGGCGTGACCAGAGCGGCGTGTGCTTTACCAAATTCAGCTTCCGGCTCAGAGCCCGAAAATGACTCCTCCTAGCCAAAGAGGAGAAGGCGTCTGTGATCTTCCCTGCAACACAGACATCTGTTTAAGAACACAAACACTACACAAAACACCTTTCACAACTTTAAACAACCCAAAATATAAATCTCCAACAACTTTAGGCTGCGTTCACACTGCAGGGCTTAAGGCTCAATTCAGATTTTTTGAAAAAATCTGAATTTTTTGCAAGGCCGTTCACATTTCCAAGTAAATCCGAACTTCTGTGATCTCCAGTGTGAAACGACCCAGAAGTGACCCGCATGCGCAGAAGAGTACTGAACGGTGAACGACGTCACTGTTTGTG
Source organism: Oryzias sinensis (assembly GCA_037389245.1). Classification (NCBI taxonomy): domain Eukaryota; kingdom Metazoa; phylum Chordata; class Actinopteri; order Beloniformes; family Adrianichthyidae; genus Oryzias; species Oryzias sinensis. The sequence continues at coordinate 833,176 of CM074489.1, forward strand.
GAAGTAGCCAACGTTAACATGGATGTCAACAGCAGGTTGTCAACAGCTGAGCGCTTTTTGCTTTATTACATTTGTTTTCACGAAGGAGCAGCACAATAACAATGTTCTCATTTTAAGAAGGCATTGGAGCCGGGTCGTCTGAACCCACTGTAGTGGAATGGGGATGTGTGTGTGCAGGGGCCGCGTGTGTGTAAGAGAGAGGAGAGAACGCGTGCAGCGGTAGAGAATGGGGGGGCAGTGGGGGCGCATTCATGTGTGTTACGGAGGGAAGAAAACGGTAATAGAAGAAGGTTCCCCCAGAATAAATGCTATGGACTCTTTATTAACCCGCTCTGGAGAATCTAAGGGTCCGAACAGGGAGGAGGAGGAGGAGGATCCGCCTTGGGTCCCCCGCGCTTCTGACCGCGGTCGGAAAGGGGAGAAAGAAAAAAAAGTTATGGCGGGAAATGTTCAACACCACGCTCTGCCATTTCGCTGGAAATGTTTTCAAAAACCGCCCGGTTGCGATCAGAGCCGGATTCAGGTGGCCTGGCCGGTCCGACGGCGGTCGCATTTGAAAAGATCAGATCTGTGTCGTTCAGACTGCAGCGTGAACGTAGCCTTAGATGTATAGATCAAATACAACAAAGACTTTCATCCAACTCTATACAACAATATGCATGAAATAAAAGTAAAGAACTTTATACAAATAAACAAATTAGATTTGAACAATTGTAGAGTATTTTTACAACATTCATGTACAAAACTCCACACTAAAAACAAGTCTGTGTAAAGTAACACAGACTTACAATACTGTACACAACAGTGTCATAGCCATTGACTGTACATGAGAACTGGACTGAGGGACTCCTACCCCCGTCGTGTTTCAAACAGGAAGTACCTGCTGGTTCCAGGAAGCCAACTTTCCAGAGCCTTCTATGGAGAAATGAACAGCTGTTCCTCCGTCGTTCTGCTCTACATACTGGCATGACTAACCCGTTTACTCTATTACTTCTTTAAATGTTCTCCTTTCTGTTTTCTCTACAGTCCTGCCTAACTGGTTTTTCTGTCTTTTTACTTAAGCTCTGTCTCCATTGTTCTTGGAGGTTCTGTGAACATTTCCTAAATCTTTTGTAAGCCGTGTGGACCCCCGTTATTTAGATCTTTGCTATGATGATCTGACGTCGGTCTGAAGGACTAATCAGGACTGGTGTACCTGCCGTTTTGTCGTTGACCAGCTTTCCCACTTTGCTCTCCATGACGGTGAGCGTCTCCGCCCCCTGCTGCTCCACCAGCAGCCCCAGCTGCCTCAGGTTGGAGAAGGTGAGCAGGTGGTCAAACCCATAACTCTGAAGACAGCAGACATTGCAGAAGTTGATGTCCACCTGATTGGACTCACAAAGCTGCTTTAGGAACGTACCTGGAGGTACTGCGTCTTCAAAGAGCGATAGTCTTTGGGCAGCAGTCCTGTGATGAAGCAGAATCATGAACCAACAAGAACAGCCCGTCCCTTTTTGAGGAGTGAGTGTTTACCGTTCTCTGTGATGGACAGAAGACACAGCATCCGCAGGCTTTCCATCATGGAGATCTGCAGGAAACGGAGGAACGGGGTCGGACTTTGTGCAGTTTCATCTCCTAAGCGTGTCGACGAGGACTCACCTGTCTGTTGATGTGCTCCTCTATGAAGGAAATGCTTTCACGGATTTCAAAGCCTTCAAGTAGACCTGAAGAGACAGACGTTAAAAACCAATAGGAAGAAGAAAAAGCCTTAAAGCTTGTTTCAATCAGCCTCTCTGGAGAAGCATCAGTCGCTCACAGTGTTCTCTCTGCAGCAGCTCTTGGAAGTCCTGCTTTGTCTTCTTCTTCATGATGGACTCACTCGCACCAATGTCTGCAGAACAAACGCAGTCAGCACGCATTTGCTGGTGTCACCCCGTGGAGCCTGTCACTCAAACCTACGCAGGCTGAGCAGCCGGTGCTCCTGCTTCAGTCCTTTCAGCTCCTCAGACACAAACGTTTTCATCTGCTTGATGTCCATCCCCTGACGCTTCTGCAGGGTCACAACAGCGTCAGAGCGGCTCAGCGAACACCACGGGTGTCACAACACTCACGCACGTCATATGCAGTCTGCAGGTTCCTGGCCTTCTGGCTGAGGAACCCAAAGACGTTGGAGAAATGTTCGTTTCGGATTTCATTGAAGACCTGCAGAAAGAGAAAGGATCAGTCCAGAGTGTGCACAGAGAAGGAGCTGCAGCTCCCAGCCCAGCCCACCTTATCCTGGGAGTTCAGCATGACCTTGACACTTCTGTCAGAGGAGGTGACGTCTGGACCAAACTCCACGCAGCCTGCAGACAAACCACAGAGATGAAAACCAGTGAGGAGAGACGACAAGGCCAAAAGAAGCACAGAGCAAGCAGAGAAGAGTCAGGGAAAAACTGAAGAGGAAACAGAAAGGACCAAAAGAAACCAAAAAGGAGAGCAAAGACAAACAAGAAAAAAGCAGAGAAGTAGAGAAGAAGCAGCAGAACCAGCATCCCCCTCTTTCAAGTTTCAAAGGTAACCTTGAGGTGCATGGAGCAGCTTTGAGCACAAACACATCAGAGTCAAAGCCAACGACCAATACCAACCACACTTGATCCGAAATATGTCGTCCAGCAGCCCCTCGTACACCACCTGTGAGCACAGAGGAGTGACGAAGTCTACGTCTGAGGAGACAGAGGACAAGCTCATAAGGCAGAGCCGCGCATCAGGACCCCTCCAGGATCAACCGTCCCACCTCGGTCCATGAGAAAGACACTCCCAATCTCAGCAGGACGAGCTCCTTGTTCTCCCTGCTCCACCTGCTCCCTCCACCACTCGTACGTCATCTGCAGTCAAGACGGAAACACTTTTCAGGCCAGCGGAAAAAAGGCCAGGAGAACCTGGAGGGGGGGAGGAGACTCGCTGCACCTGGGAACAGGAGCCAATCCCGTACAGCTTGGAGAACGGGCCGTAAACCGAGTGGAGGAGGTGCAGAGCGCCCCCTACTGTTCTCAGCCACCGCTGATCTCCTGCCTGGAAGAGATACAGCGTAAATCCTGACGTGAAAGCCCAGCTCTGACTTCCTGGTGGAAAACAGCAGGATTCAACTCGTGTTCTGAAAAGAAGACTTGAGCTTGGCAGCTTTACAACTACTGAACTCAAGACAAAAATGAGGGAAATGTTTAAAACAATCCTTTGTAGGCTGTTGACATATTTATTAGGAGCATAGCAACTGATAACTACATCACTAAACGTTAATGTGAGACACATTGACTATACAGAAAACGTGGACTGAAGAAGTGTAACAAGACTGAATCAGACCAATCTCTGCTTACTGACATCATATGGCTTCAACATGGCAGCATCCACATCAAGAAAAACGCACTTTACTTCATTGGAACTGGAAACAAGCCATTGTCTAGGGTGATGACCCACTGACCCGGTCCAGTTCTCTATACGGTCAATGGATGTGAGAACCAGAAACCACAAACACATCAAACCTCTGATTCTGTTTACGGTTCGGATCCCTGAACAGTATGGGCCAATCAAAAGACAGAATGATACTTTAGGCTTTGTCATCTCAGCCATACCTACAAAAACTAATCCTGTCTCCAAATAGAGAGTTCTGTTACGAAAAGCTTTATTGTGAGGTGTTTAATTGAAATGGAAAGGTCTAGGTCAGTGGTTTTCAACCTTTTCTGAGCCACGGCACACTTTAACCTTGACAAAAATCCTGCGGCACACCAGCATCCAAAAATGAAAAAAAGGAAAAGCTCATAGTCTGTATTTATCTACAGTCCCTCCATGATCTCACATGCATTTTTGTGATAATTGTTGCAGAAAAAGCTGGAAGCTGCAGCTGTTTTTTCTAAAAGATGGAATAAAAGTTAAGTTAGAAGATTCAAAAACTGTTTGATGTGGGTTCCTTGTGTTTCAAGGTGTTTAACAAGGATTCATTGTACGCTGAGATGCTGTCACTTTAACCCAATGCATCATGGGAGATGTAGCGATGTCAGACAGACTCTCTTCTCTGAGCTTCATGGTTTTGTTCTCTTGTTCCACGGTCTGACACCGGATTCTGTGGAAAGCTACACCGCTAAAGACGAGTTTTAGCTGGTATTTCTGTTGGATCTGAGAGACTTTATGAGCAGAATCAGAACAAGGAAGTGAAGACTTTAACCACTTCTGATTGGTCAGACTGATGACATGTGATTAAGCCTCCAAGAATGATTGGTGGAGACAGTTAAAGGGGCGGGACTTTTCCTAAAACAGCTGCAGCTACGCCTAAATCGCGGTACCGTCATTCTTATCAAAGTGTCTTTAATAGAATCAAATAAACACAAAGAAAAAAGTATTTTATGATCTTTTATATTCCTAACTCCTCAGTGTTTTATCAGGGCCTGTTTGGATGAACACAGAGCTGAAATCCTGGAGATGGAAAATGTATTTAGGTCAGTGAATGGGTCATTTCCTACACCTGACCGTCTCCCACCGCACACTAGTGTGCTGCGGCACACTGGTTGAAAAACACGGGTCTAGATGACCTGAAACAACTCTGACAATTCTAGGAGCAGCTCAGACAAAGATGAACGTCCTGCAGAGTCCACACATGCACTGGAACTTTATTTACCAGAAAATTGTCGTGAAAGAACTCAGGCAGCTCCATACTTAAGATGTCATCATCAAGGGGGAGGAGGTAGAAGGCCCACTCGTCCGTGGTCACGTCTGTCCGGACACGGAGACTGTGTTAGCACCTGGAACCGGCATTCCTGCCTCCAGGCAGACATGCAGAGAAGCTTACCGCCAAAGACGCCCTCCTCCTCCAGCACCGCCTCACATGCAAAAAACTGTGGGGGAGAGAGAGAACATCAGGACTCAGACCCAACACCGCAGGGCGTATGCAGCAGATCTGCCCTCTGAGGGGTAAAGACTTTGCAGCAGACCTGCCCTCTGAGGGGTAAAGACTATGCAGCAGATCTGCCCTCTGAGGGGTAAAGACTATGCAGCAGACCTACCCTCTGAGGGGTAAAGATGATCTTGTATCTTCTGAACCTTCCCGCTGCTTTGTCTGCATTGACCACATCTGAGAAATGAGACAGAGATGCAGCATCAGGACGACGTATCTGCATTTTCATTCATCCAGAGTCCAGATACAGCTCCACAGCACAGGTCATGTGACCCCCAGGACCTCCATGCTAAAGGATAAAAGGTCACAGAACTTTACATTTTCCAATCACGGACATACGAGAGGGACAAAAAGGATAGAAGCTGGAACATGCTCCTTAAAGCTGTTCTAGAGTCTTAAAACAGAAGCAGAGGGGCGCTCACCACAAATCCACTTCACTGTCTGGATTCTGGGTCTGATCAGAAAGCAGAGCCTGTAGACATAAGAAACACAGGGTCAGGGGTCACGGCGGGGTGAGTGGGGTTTAATCTGAGGGAGGGCGGGGGTCTTACTGATCGGAAAGGCTCACTGTTGCTTTGTACTCCACTTTGTACAGTTTGACGATGTCATGTTGCTGTTCGACAGAAGAAGGTTTAATGAGGAAGACCTCCATCAGGACACTCAGCTGTAGGGTGGGGGAGGGGCTGAACCTTTGCTCACCTTTAGGGTCGACATGTTAGCGATCCGATCCAGAGGACTCATCAGGTCAGACTCAATGAACAAGTCTTTCTTTCCTGGCAGCTGGAGACACAATAAGTAGCAGATCAGGATCCACACATCTTCAGTCTAACGATTCTGGTCTGAATTGAGGAAACCAATTCAGACCACAATTGGGCACACCTGTCCAGGGCACACCTGTACAGGGCACACCTGTCCAGGGCACACCTGTACAGGGCACACCTGTACGTGACACGCCTATACTGGGCAAACCTGTAAGTGACACACCTATACAGGGCACACCTGTACATGACACACCTGTACAGGGCACACCTGTACATGGCACATCTGTACAGGGCACACCTGTACATGACACACCTGTACAGGGCACATCTGTACAGGGCACACCTGTACGTGACACGCCTGTACTGGGCACACCTGTACATGGCACATCTGTACGTGACACGCCTGTACGGAGCACACCTACAAAAAATATATAGATCAACGTGTTCCCCGCGACGTTCCAGGCGACGGCACGGCGTAGCGCGGCTGAGCGAGGGCGTAGCGTGGTGTCACACCGCCGCCAGCCGCCGAGCTCCGCGGAGGAAGGAGAGGCCGAGGATCCCGCTGGACGAGGGCATAGCGCGGTGTCGCGTACCGCGCTCCGCCGTGCCGTCGCCTGGAATGTCGCGGGGAACGTCTAATCTGATATATATATATATTTTTTTTTTTTTCAAATTTTAATCCATATGATTTATAATAAAGCTGCTCAATTCCCCTGGCCCTGTTGTCCTGCTACAACAAAGATGATTTTCCTGCTGACGCTGTCCGTTTGCAGCCGTCTAGCTGCATTTAAAACACGAATAGATCATTTCTCATTAAAATGAAGGAGAAAACAGAGTTTTTCTTTAGAAATGCATTTTTAGCTCACTGTCTGTGTTAATACAAAATGATTGAGAGACTTGCTGTCACATTTGAACGTTTATCAGAAGAGTTATTGAAGCAGGAAGTCTGAATCTGTAAAGATATTTCTAACTTTACCAAAAAAAACACACAGATACGTTTTGACACAAGTTTCTCGCAAGGAATGTGTCAGAATTCAGAGCGCAGTTGTAGCGCACCTGTGATTTGAGCCAGCAGATTGGAGACACACTGAAGCACATGTGAGCAGTTGGAATCACAGATTTGATGTGGGAACTCTAAATGAACTCATGCAATTGGAAATTTGTCAGTTCACAGCAGAAGATTCTTACACACAGATGCAGATTTTTGATGCAAAAGTTTTCCCATTCTATATTACAAGTTCTCACATCAAATCTACAAGTGCGTTCTTTTTGGAGCATTTTTACCTTCATACATGCAGCGCCTGCACCAAACGCTACAGTCTTAGAGCGTTCAGTCACAGCATAGAAAGAAAACGTTCCTGCCACATTCTCTCTACAGGCATGCTGTGAGTGACAGCTCCTACTGAACACACACAAAGGTTCAAGCACAGGTAAAGAATTCGAGACACAGGGATGTTGAAAACATATTTCCTTTTTTCGCCAATCCTGCGGACTGGTGCTGTTCACGTGACGTGCACACTCCTTGCATGTTAGAAATGGGAAAGGAGACAGAGTAGTTTGGGAGGACGTCCTGCAGACGTATACGGCGTATCACGTGCACACCCACATCTGCACACGCTCAGTAGGGAGCACATACTCGCTTCATACTATTACTAGAGTGTGGTGTAAGTGCTCTGTACGTCAGCAACACCCGTACGACTTACAAGTACTTCCCGATAAACCAATGACACGTCCCATTTGTACGATGTCCCTCAAGGCTCCTCCTGTTTACAACCCTCTTTGGGCCCAAAAACCCACACAGCACCCGTATGGGTGCCTCTGATTCAGGCTGAAACTTCATCTGTGGGTCCTGAGGGCCACATAAAATATCCACCCACAACAGACTGCTGGTCATGTCCACATTTTGGTAAAGGTCTCCCTCTGTTTTGAAGTCTGGATCTGGAGTTAGGTGTCTTCCAAATGGACCCGGAGCATCTCTGAGAAGGGAGGACGTTTTTCTGCCTCTCCCTACAAACCCCAGGAGCCTGGACACCAGTGAGGGACCCGAAAAGACAAAGAAGAAGCAGCTGCTGGACACATGAGGAGTCCAGCCTGAGCCGATCTCTGAGTGGAAGAAGTAGAAACAGAGCTGTGGCAGTCCTCACTGGAACTACATCCACACATCGGATCCCACTTATGGCTGAAGTTCACTCGTCACATCAATGCAACGGACAAAAGAACCAGGTTCTCTGAAAAGACAAGTCAGGAACCTGAATATTGGGTTGTCCCCCACTCTAGAAGACGTCAGAACATGACAACAGCAACCAGGCCGTTAACTCAGCCAACAAAGAAAAGATATTAACTATACATTCAAATGTGGACTTGGGAAAAGGTGGATTTCTACATCCCTTCATCAACAGACAGGGCTCTCTGCTCACCACCAGCTGATCATCTAAACAGGATGTGACGTCACCAGACCAGGACCCACAAGTTCCGCTGAAGAACAGTGGACTCTTAAGACAAAGTCCCATTCTTCACGGAGGACGGCTGGTTCGAAAGAGGCGTCAAAAAGAAGCCTCTGTGGACAAACTGTCCTAAGTCTGTTTCGACATTTTTGTCCAGCAAACACGCACACCTCCACGCAGATTCACGCACTTACCTGTTCCAGCAGGTAAACAAGCTGGTCCCTGGCCAGCCGCTTCAGCAGAGAGAAGTCCGGGAGCCCGGGGGTGTCCCTGCGGGCCATCCTGGCAGCAGAGAGCGGGCAGCAGGACCGGGGCTAGCTAGGATGCTAGTGGACCGCCGGGACCGGAGGTGAACCGCTGCTTCACAGGAACGAAACGTGATTACGAATATAATGTTTGTTTATCAATAAAGAAACATTTAACATCAACAAATTATTGTAGACGTTTCTCCGTTTATCGATCATAAACAGCATAAATGTCTCAATCTGTGAGTTCCGCCTCCGCAGCTCATAAAGTGGAACTAATCACCTGGAGATCTGTTCCCCACCGGAAAGATCAAGTGGAGCACAGGATGTGCGCTGGCAAATGTGATCGGGTGGAGAGCAGCGACAATAATCACCGGTGGAGATTCAAGCCTTCGGCAGTTTCTAAAAGTGTCGCTTGACATTTATATTTATAAGCGGTTAAATTCAGCTTGTCTGTAATTAATACGTTATTTATGTCCACATAAAGAAGACTTCCTGGCTACACCAACAACGTTTTTGTTATTTTGATCGAAGCTCCCGCTTGCGGCACTTCCTGGATTAAAAAACATCGGGTAGTTCTTAAGTTAGGCTGTAAGTCTAAGAAAACGGGCCCTAAAAGAGAAAATATCTATTAACCGCAGCAATGAACCCTGAGGCGGGAATCTTGTTAGAAACGGTTAACTTTGCTGCGGACAAACATCGAACACAGCGGCGCAAAGACCCGGAGGAGACGCCGTACATCAACCACCCCATCGGTGCGTATGACGTCACACAGTTCCGCTTTGATCTGTCTCGTCTGCACATCAGTAGCGTCTATGTGTTATAAATCTCTGCTCACGTTCAAAGTGAAGCAAGCATTGCTTTAATAGGATATTTATATTTTTACGTTTTGTGTTCAGTTTTTTGGGGTTTATTTTCTCAACTTTTGGTCTCAATTTTATATGTTGGCTTTTTTTCCATCCTGAGTTTCGTTATATATCTTCATGTTCGGTTTCCCATCAACAGATTTGAATTCTTTATCTTCCGGTTTGACTTTTCCGTTCTCGACTACGGCTGCAGCCATCGATTCTTTTTGTAATCGATTAATCTAGCACTTAATCGATCGATTAATCGAGTTATCTGATAAAACAATGTGTGTGTTTTTGAACAACCAAAACAAGTAATGCATAACAAAAATGATTTGGTTGTAAAATGAACAAGCATTTGATTTTAAAGATCCGCTCTGATGCAAATGTGACTTTTGGTGTTTTTAAGTTGGTCTTGAGAAGTGGCGGAGCTAGAACATTTTGTATGGGGGGGGCAGAAGACTTTGAAAGGGTGGCACACCAAAGTGGAAGGCCATTAAAAATAAAAGACTCAGAAAAACATATTTGATCATTATCATTGTTTATATTTCGTGTAAAAATAATGCTTTTGTTACTTCTGCAATGCTTAAAGAAGCCTGGCGGTCCACCCAAAGGCCAGCTACCGCCTGTCCCAGCCCCCCCTCTCGGCGCCCCCTCGATGCTCTTAGCTGAGTGTCCCGCGGGGTCCGAAGCGTTTACTTTGAAAAGAGCAGGCCCGGTCCCCTGAATACGGCAGCTAGGGGCCGCGCCTAAGGCGTCGGGGTTCCAGCGGTGGCTCA
>CM074489.1:882604-906833 GCA_037389245.1 Oryzias sinensis
TTGCTCCCAAGATGTTTTTATGGATAGCATCGAGGGAGACTCTATGGCTGAGATCATGCTAAGCGATATAGATATGGATTTCTTCCGGGTGGGATTGAAGATCAAAATGTTATCCAGAGTATTTTGAGGAGGTTTAATAGGGAACCCTGTGATGGAGGTCATGATGAGATGACGCACTTGTAAGTACCTAAAAAATCTGAGCTAGGAACATTATATTTGTCGACCAATTGTTGAAAAGAGGCAAATTGATTATCAGAAAATAGGTCGTTAAAGGGCTTCAAACCTTGTCGCCGCCACCTCTGAAATGCAGCATCCAACAATGACGGTTGGAAAAACTTATTGGGTGTTATTGGAACTTGCAGGCTCATCCTTAAGTAACCAAAATGCTTCCTGAATTGATGGCAGATTTTAATCGAGTTATGTACTACAGGATTATCAATAGTCAGAGGTTTAACCAGGGGAAGTGTTGCCCCAACGACCAATGGTAACAGACCGGGCCCGGCAGAAAGTTTCTCCATCTCCACCCACGGTGGTCCAACATCATTAGAGTAATGTGCCCAGTATGTCACACAACACAGATTAGCAGCCCAATAATAATAGTGTAGATTTGGAAGTGAGAACCCACCATGCTGTTTTGCTTTCTGCAGATGTTCCTTGCGCAGCCGTGGTTTTTTGCCGTTCCATATAAACGCTGATATAATAGAGTCAAGTTTTTTAAAGTAGCTATGTGGGATATATACGGGGATGCTCTGAAATAGATATAGCAATCTGGGTAATATAGACATCTTAACCACGTTCACTCTCCCAACTAGCGAGAGGTAAAGGGGAGACCACCTAGCCAGGTCTTGTTGTATTGTCACCTGCAGTTTCCCAAAGTTTTCTTTAAACAGATCACAGGGTTTGTGTGTTACAGTTATTCCTAAATAAACAAAGCTAGCTCTTGTTATCCTAAATGGGAGAGTTATTTCCTTCATGGCTGAATCAAATATGTTAAGTGGCATTAACTCACTTTTCTGTAGATTTATTTTGTAACCGGAAATAGTTCCAAACTTACCAAGAAGTTCTAAAATATGAGGGCTGGTGTCTTTAACTTTAGATATAAACAGCAGGAGGTCATCCGCATAAAGGGCTAACTTATGTTCTGTATGCCATCTTAAAATGCTACAAATGTAATTATTTTCCCTTATTGTTATTGCTAAGGGCTCGATGGCTAACACAAAGAGTAGTGGGCTGAGGGGGCAGCCCTGTCGGGTACCAGGGTGTAGACTGAACGGTTTGGAGTAGGTGTTATTAGTGAGTACTGTACCAGAGGGACAGGCAAACAAAAGGAAGGTAGGATCAATAGGTAAACAATAGGTAGGATCCCCCGATCCCAAATTTGTTTATAGTCTCAAAAAGATATTTCCATTAAATCCTATCAAAGGCTTTCTCAGCATCCATGGAAAGAAGGCACTCAGATTTGGTCACACTAGGGGTGTATAAAATATTGAGTAGCCGTCTAATACTAAAAAATGACCGACGGTCCTTAACAAAACCAGATTGGTCACTAGAGACAAGACTAGGCAGGACAGTTTCGAGCAGACAGGCAAGGACTTTAGCCAGGATTTTATAGTCAGTGTTCAAGAGTGAAATTGGCCTGTAAGACCCACACTCTAGTAGGTTTTTATCCTTTTTAGGGAGTAAAGTAATACTTGCTTGATTAAAACTATTAGGAAGAGTACCTTTGCCAAGAGAGTCTGCATACATTGTGGTCATCAAAGGGGCCAGTTTTTCAGCAAAAGCGGAATAAAACTCGCTTGGTAGACCATCGGGCCTGGTGCTTTGTGTGGATGTAAAGCCCTAATTGCTTTCAAGACCTCCTGCTGTTGTATAGGTGCATCCAACCTTGAAAATTCCTCTGGTCTCAAGGTGGGTATTGGTAGGTCTCTAAAAAATTCAGAAAGAGGGTTAGAGTTGCACATATTATCAGATCTATATAATTTGTAGTAATAAGATTGGAAAGCATCCTTTATTTCCGGCTGGTCAGTCAACACTAGCCGCGTTTCCATGGGCAAAAGTAATCGGAATGAACGCCTGATGGGAAAGAAAATGCGTCATGTAAACACGCCGTTCGGAATACTCTGCCCCGGTCAGACTCATTCAGATCAGAATTTCTTTCCGATGGAGATAGGTGGGTTATACCGATGGTTTATCCGATCGTGGAGCATGTAAACGGTCATTCCGATCATGTGTCACTGCTGCTCTGGGTTACGTCATGCATAGACGGTGTTTGGCTGAGAGAAAGCTTTGAAGCGCATACGGGACCAACCAGCTCTGCGGACGCCCCGTGAAAAGCGCCGCTCCGCTGGCTCTCCCCTCTCTTTCACCCCTCACGAGAGAGATGGGGGGACGGAGCGCTTCGTGCCCCCCGACGCTCACTCGGTCCACTGGCACCCAAGTGAGCAGAGGAGCTGGATTAATAACTTCGTGTCTGAGGGGAGGAGGATGCTTGTTACGTGTGCGTTTTGTTGTTTTGTTATGTGTGAGAGAATTCAGACTGCGAGCCGTCCCGCCGCTCTGGGTTAGCGGCTGCAGGACTCACAGGGGGGCCGCCAGCTCACACAGCGAGTTTGGGGAAGCAGAAATAAATGTCGCTCAGTCCTAAGAAACTGTTCAAACAAACACGTGGATTTGTGTTTCCTGTTGTGTTCCGACAAAATAAAGACTGATGTTATTCCCAGACATTTAGGTGCAGCCAAGATGCAGATTGCAGCGTTTAATGGTCCTGGATTGTGTGTCCATCAGGCTAATGTTGTTAGCCTGTGTTTGTAGCCTGTCCTAACCCTTCTTCCAGCACTGACCACACAGATTAAATATAACGATGAGCGAACAGGCGCTTCATAATATTCATGACATTAATAAAAGCAGGTTTGGAAGATCGTCTCGTATTACGGAGCTGCAGCACATGCTGTCTGTCTGTGGCAGTGGTTTGTTTACAACGGGACCCATTTCCTCATCCGGGTGATTTTACACTACTGCGCATGCCCAGATGATTCATTCCGACCGAAAGTGTGAGCCATGGGAACGTTTGTTCTAATCAGAAAAAGGTTTTCTGTGCCCATGTGCTCGGGTGAATTTTAACCCGACCATTGATCCCATCAAGATATTCTGCCCATGTAACCGCGGCTACTGTGCCATCTGGTGCAGCAACCCCATTAATAACTTGTTTGGCCCTCGCACTTTTCAGTTGTCTCGCCAGTATTTCACCTGCCTTATCCCCATGTTCATACATGTTGCTACGATTTTTCATTAACAAGTATTCAATAGAGTGTGAGGTGAGCCTGTCAAGGCTGCCAGGCGCTTTTTATATAAATCTTGTGTGGGGTTTTGAGAGTGCCTTTGATCCACATCAGCTATTCGTTTTTCCAGATCTTTCTGCCTTGACACAGAGACACGTTTCTTTTTGGCCGTAAAAGATATCACTTGACCTCTAAGATAAGACTTAAGAGCCTCCCACACAGTTGCAATAGAGTCATCAGATGTTAAATTAAATTCCAGGAACAAGGAAATCTGGTCTGAGATGAAATCTACAAATGTTTCGTCACTCAGTAAAAGAGAGTTGAATCTCCAGTGTCTCCTGGGAGAAAAGGAACCAGGTATGTTCAGTTTTAGCACAAGGGGGGCGTATTACGATTGGCTGATAATGACATAGCTGAATATTTGGAGTCAATTTATTATCTGCAAAGAAATAATCAATCCTGCTGTAAGACTGATGCGCATTTGAAAAGGAGTATTGCCTGTCTCGTGGGTGTAAAAAACGCCAGATATCCAAAACGCCGTTGGTGGAGAGGAATGATTGAACATAGGCAACAGATTTAGGTCCAGAGTATCCAGGTTTCACAGATGACCTGTCCAGGCCAGGGTTCAGGCATAGGCTAAAATCTTCTCCCACAATAAGCAAATGTGAGTTAAGGCACGGTATCTGACCAAAAACCCCTGAGAAAAAGGAAGGATCATCGCAATTGGGAGCATAAATATTGACCAAAATAACACCAAGATTATAAAGTAAGCCAGTAACGATGATGTATCTGCCAGCCGGATCAGCAAGGACAGAGGAGCATGTTTAAGAGATATTTTTTCTTATAAGTATTGCAGTCCCTCTAGCTTTCCCTTGAAAGGATGAGTAAAAAAGCTGCCCCACATTTCAACCGGTTATAATCCGAGATTTTGAGATGAGTTTCTTGTAGGAAGATAATATCCGCACTCGAATGTTTTAAGTGTGTCAGAGCCTTCTTTCTTTTAATGGGGTGATTTAAGCCCTTTACATTCCAGGTGATAATGTATAAGGAACCAGCCATTAGAACTTGTGTTGATAGGGAGGGATGAAATGATCACCAGACCATTTATAGAACTTTAGAACTGGAAACATTGACAGCAAACCCCAAACAGCCCCCCCCCCCCCAAAATAAAACCAAACAAACAAAAAAACAAAACAAAAACAGGAGAAACTAGCTGCAAATGTCTGCAGCACACCTACCTTATCTAAATGCAAACCTTCCATACTAAACCTACCTATCCTACAAGTACTTCAATAATAAATTAAACTATTAAAAAAAATTAAAGTAAAGTTTAAGAAAACAAGGTAAATAAACTTTAAAACAAACACACAGAAACAGCAAGTAAGGTCAAATAGTGAAATAGACGTCATGTCTTGAAGAGTATTTATGAAATACCCATTATAAACAATGAACATTTAGCTTATTGTTAGCAGATTTTAGCATGGAGCATGGAGCTTCAAGCTTAGCTACACGCTAATGGTTTGGCATTAGAGCAGCTCCATACTTCACCTGAAGTAGACAGTTTAATCTCGTCCAAGGTCTTCCATAAACCTTTTAGCCCCGGCCACAGAGTTGAACATGACACGGGTGCCATCTGGTTTGATGATGCATAACCGTGCTGGATAGAGCAGAGAGGGCCGTAAACTTGGTCGATTGCATCAGCATTCTCTTCAAGTGAGGTTAGGCGCTCACTGTGGCTGTCCGATTCTTTCTGGAGTCCATCCAGTTTGCTGTTGACTTCGTCAAAAAAAGTTGTTTTCAGCTCGGCTACCAGCGGTGCCCTGTGCTCAGTTAGCAATGCTATTATGTCGCCTCTGCTAACAGCTGCCGCCGTTTCCAGCTCCGGGGTTTTGTCGGTCGATTTGGCATATTTTGGTGGCATGATTAGGTCCAATAGGAGCGACAGAGGTTTAGGAGAAAACACTCAATATCAGTTTTTCATAAGAAAAGCCGTTTCTGTGTGATAATAAGGTAAAGTAATGCAGGATAGGAAAACAACGTCACTACACCATGCTCACCCTCTCTGTGTCTTTAAAGTTGTGCCACAGGGGTCTGATCTTGGTCTTACTCTTTTCTCCATTTATGCCGATGACACTGTTTTGTATGCTTCTGGTCTGTCTCCTGATATGTCAGCAGGTCGAATGTGACTGCTTTCACAACGTGCTGATGGTGAACGAGGGCAATCAGTGTGGGAGGGTGTGGTTACACACAGAGCAGGGAGGCTTTTCTTCTCTTATAGGAAACCAGTGGGTGGCCTGCAAGGGCAGAGAGAGGACTATTGTAACCAGGGTGTGGAGTTCCTGACGCTGGGGCGTGGCCTGCTGTCAAGGCCAAGAGGCGCGTG
The DNA here is from genome assembly GCA_037389245.1 of Oryzias sinensis. Lineage (NCBI taxonomy): Eukaryota > Metazoa > Chordata > Actinopteri > Beloniformes > Adrianichthyidae > Oryzias > Oryzias sinensis. The sequence continues at coordinate 888,266 of CM074489.1, forward strand.
GTCCATGACGCTTGGGCGCGATCTGCAAGGTACAGGCAGGAGGACAGCTTGGAGCCTGAGATGCGCAATCCACGACGCGGAGGCGGCAAAGCACCGGCCACAGCCATCACAGGTCTTCATCGGGCCGAAGACCACCAAAACACTCACGTGGAGGAGGAGGGAAACAGGATACCCGCAGGAAGTTCAAACACTGCCGTCTAGTGACGCAGAGGGGTGACCTCCTAAAGTTTAGTGTCAGATTTGATGAACAGCCTGTTGTTCAGCCGCCAGTGGATTTTATTTGGCTTTCATAAGGATTGACTTATCCCTTTGTATGATTGTTTTAGTGCTTTTAAAACTATTTGTGGTTTTGTCTTGGTTTTATTGCATGTGTTCTGGTGGCTTGGAGTGCAGGCCACCTCATGGTGGACACTTGGACTATAGCGTCAGATGGACAACTCACCACCGTTCTCCTACAGACTCTTGATGCAACGGTTTTAAATGTGTTTTATGTCATCCTGGTTTTTTAGTTTTTTTAAATCTTTCCTGGAGTATTTTGTTAAAACCAGGAAAGATACCTGTATTCGTCCTTTGTTTGATTATGGTGATATAATCTATTATATCACCTGTAAAGGAAGTCGTCCAAAACTAGACAATTTTTCACTCTGCAATTGGTTTTGTAACTAATGCCCCATACAGGACAAACCACTGCCTGCTGTACTCTCAGGTAAATTATTTGCTGTCCCGTCAACACCGTCACTGCTTGTGTTCATTTACAATAGCGTGCGTGGTCTCTCACCACCACATCTGAAACAATTACTAATAATTTAATTGATACTTTATTTATCCCACATTTACTCTTCTCTGCATTTGACTGCAGGTCTTGCCTAAGGACCCTCACTGAGTGATGTTTATTGCCCGCCATTGATATGGTAATTGACCCAGTACCATTGCTCATTCCCCTCCGGGAATCAAACCCTGGATTCCTGCATGGTAGCCTCTCACCTTACCAACCGACCTACCCAGCCGTGATACAATTAGAGTATCCCTCAAGATACAACACTCGTTCTTCACAACTCTTCAAATGGAAAGTTCCAAACCACGGTCTTCCTATGGCCTTCTGTCTATTCGTTTTGCTACTCCAAATTATTGGAACTTCTATCAAAACATTCTGCATTTGATTCACTCTCCACTCTTAAAGTAAAGGACATTTTTAAAGAGTCATGTAAATGTTTTCTTAATCAGTCATTTAATATGTCTAAAACATGTTAGTTGTTTTCTTCCCTCTCCTTTAAGTGTTTTTAGCATTTTCAGGCCAACTTTGTGAATAAGAAATTTTTGTTAATGTTTTGCCTGGTGAAATAAAGGTTTCTCTGTAATCCTCGTTTATTACAGTAAAAGATTACATGTTACAGTAATACATTACTTTGTCACTCCCAACACGTTAGATCAGAAAGAGCTTTATTGATTATCTCTGCTGTCCTGTCTCAGAAAAGACCTGGTTGATCCCAGACAGTAGCTCCCCTCCACAGGAGCGGTTCAGTAAATCTTTGAGAGCTTCATTCACATCATTGTTTAAGACTGTGGAGAAGCTGCAGTTGTGGTAACCTCCACCCTCTACGTCCATAGGTACTGCCGCCACAACCTCCTGTAGCCATTTCAGCTCTTTGCCGATGTCTTGTCGCAGCGAATCGAGGTGTCTGTGCCTCTCTTGGTAACGATTACTGACTGCAGTGAGGCTGCAGCTGAACGCCTGCATGTCTTCATGCAGGCTCCTCTTTGAGGCCTCCACTTTCCGAAACTCATAGCGAATCTGTGAGAGCTCGTGGCGTATGCCTTCACTCTCTTCTTTGTACCAGGCCTCCTTCTCATTGAAGATGGAAACGATGCCATCCACGTCTCCCTGCAGGCAGTCGTGGTTTGCAGCCAGGCTCATGAACAAGCTCTCCATGTGCTCGATGTCCTCCATCACCTGGGCAAAGCGCTCAAAGTTCACATATGTGTTGTTGGGGGGCATGCTGGAGTGGGACTTAATGGTGTACTCCTTTAGGCGTTTGGTCTTCAGCTGTCGCCGCTCCCGCTTCTTTGGCTCTGTGACTTTATTTTCTTCTTTCTGTTCATTGAACTGAAGGAGTTAAAAAATAGGGCGTTATATGAGGAACCAGTTTTTTGGTTTATTACTAGAAATGCACAGATTTGAGCTTATTTTGGTCAATTCTGATTATTTTAACCAGTTTTCTCCGTAAGAATTTGAAATTTCGTAGTTGGATAAAATGCATATTTACATCACAAAAGACAACTAAAGGCATTGGTTTGTTGGGCAGCACAATATGCTCAAATGACTGAGGGAGTAACTACTAACCCTAACCTTACCAATACTAATGGAGTGTGGTTTTTAAAGAAGATTTTACATTCCAGTTTTTTTTAAAACCACCTTTCTAAAAAATTTGAAATGGCTGTCAGCCCAATGTCCTTGTTTGGTGAAGGCTATTGTTTTGGGTTTGCTGATGTGGGACTTCTGTTTTGTCCATTTCTGATTTTTCCTAAACTCCAACAGGTTGTGGAGGTGGGGTTGGGTTTCTTGTCACACCTTCGTCTTAAACCCCTCTGTTAGAGCCATTAAAACATCCTACAACATTTTTTACTGCATTTGCAAAAGAATAGGTCAACCGAGGAGCTCTGCAGTTCTATTGGCTGGGATGAATGACATAGCCAGACGCGTATTGTTTTGTTAGTTTTGTGAAGCTACAGAGAGAGAGCGCACTATTTTTTGACCGAACTGTAAAGTTCTTATGTTTATACAGCGGGGAAAATAAGTATTGAACACGTCAACATTTCTTTCAAAAAACATATTTCTAATCGAGCTATTGACATGAAATTTTCACCAGATGTCGGCATCAACCCAAGTAATGCACACATAGAAAGAAATCCAAACATTTATGTCCATAAATGAAGTTATGTGTAATAAAGTGAAATGGCACAGGGAATAAGTATTGAACATGCTTACTGAAATGTATTTAATACTTAGTGCAAAAACCTTTGTTGGTGATTCCAGCCTCAAGACGCCTCCTGTATGGAGAAACCAGTGGAATACATTGCTCAGGTGTGATTTTGGCCCATTCATCCACACAAACTGCCTTCAAATCTTCAAGGTTCCGGGGGTCTCTTCTGTGAACCCGGATCTTCAGTTCTTTCCAAAGATTTTCAATTGGATTCAAGTCTGGTGATTGACTGGGCCATTCTAGCAGCTTTATTTTCTTTTTCTTCAACCAGTTGAGTGTTACCTTGGCTGTGTGCTTGGGATCGTTGTCTTGCTGAAGATCCACCCTCTTTTCATCTTCAGCAGCCTGGCAGATGACAGCAGATTCTGATCAAGAATGTCTCCATACTTTTCTCCAGTCATTATTCCTTCAATGATATGAAGTCTACCAGTACCACATGCTGAAAAACAGCCCCACGCCATGATGCTCCCACCTCCAAACTTGACTGTTGGTATGGTGTTTTGGGGGTGATGTGCTGTGCCATTTTTCCTCCAAACATGTTGTGTCTTATGACATCCGAAGAGTTCAATTTTGGTCTCATCTGACCAGAGTATCTTCTCCCAGAATGTCATGGGTTTATCCAAATGTTGTGTCGCAAACTCCAAACGAGCTTCAACATGCTTCTTCTTCAAAAATGGAGTCTTGCGTGGTGTGTGTGCATGGAGGCCATGGCGGTTGAGTGCATTACTTATTGTTTTCTTTGAAACAACGGTACCTGCTGATTCCAGGTCTTTCTGAAGCTCTCCACCAGTGGTCCTGGGCTGTTGGAGAACCCTTCTGATGATTGTTCTGACTCCTCTGTCTGAAATCTTGCGAGGAGCACCTGGCCGTGGCAGGTTTATGGTAATGCCGTGTTCTTTCCACTTCCGGATGATGCCCCCAATGGTACTCACTGGAACTTTCAGAAGTTTAGAAATGCGCCTGTAACCAATGCCTTCAGTGTGTTTTGCAACAATAAGGTTGCGTAGGTCTTTGGACAGCTCTTTGCTTTTACCCATCATGCAGTGCTTCTTGTCTAACACCTTGCTGGTGAGAAACCTTTTTAAAAGGCATCAATCAGGACTATACCAGCTGATATTACTTTGCACTTATATGGGGCAGGTTAACCTTCTGAATACTGACAAACTCCAGCTGCTTTCTTGGCTTGCCAGACCTTTTTACTCCTCCTTTTCTTCACGTGTTCAATACTTATTCCCTGTGCCATTTCACTTTATTACACATAACTTCATTTATGGACATAAATGTTTGGATTTCTTTCTATGTGTGCATTACTTGGGTTGATGCCGGCATCTGGTGAAAATTTGGTGTCAATAGCTCGATTAGACATATGTTTATTGAGAGAAATGTTGACGTGTTCAATACTTATTTTCCCCACTGTACGTTTTTGTATTAACCTTTTTTGTAACAATCTTTTTGGGAATTAAACATCTGAAAAGGCTTAAGTGTGCCTTTCAGAAAATAGACGGAGCCACACTCACACCCACACTAACCTAACATTTGAGAGCTGTCTCATCATTCACTATTCCAAACACAGTCTAAGCCATTGTAATCTATCTTCTTACTCACTAAGACTCACTAGATTGGTAGATTAGACTGAAATAGCCAACCTCCTTGAAGCTCTGACCACATTTCACCAAAAACTACTTCCTACTTCACCAACCCACAAAGCCAGCAACAATTTGGACCCACTTTTTCTCCCACAAATGCAGCACAGACAATTCAGTCACTCCACTTCATTTTCTAATCATTCTCCTTCCTGGACTCCGGTTACTTTTTTTGCAATCTCAAACCTTTCTTTTCAGATCAATTGTCTTCTCTGCTTTACATTTAGTGTAAGGCTGCGTTCACACCGAAGGTGACGACTTTAAGGGACCACTTTAGATGAAAAGTCCATGTAAACATGCCACTTGAATATCGAGCTTCCGTGTTCAGGACGCTCATATTCAGGCGTTGCTAAGCAAGTTTTAAGTCTGGTCATGGGCGTATAGAACGGCTGTTCATTGGTCGGGTTGGCAGTTCTTGGCTGCTAAAATGACGTACATGGCCCATTCTTTTCAAAACACAGATGTGTCAACCATTGTAATCAATATCATGAAGGAGAAATTAATAATTGCGTTTTGTGCCCGGTCAGATTTATACGACAACAAGTCGCATTTATAGGAACAGAGCTTCCTATCCTGCCGGTGACCTGAGGGGGTCACCCGCTCCCACTTCCTGGATGCCGCACACCTGAGTATAATTTATTCATCAACCACAGTACACTTAAGCCCTGCACTGACCCTCTGTCACTGTGAAGTATTGTTGGTGCCACTCTGCTCTCCTTACTGAGTGTTATGTCTGGACCTGGTCTTCTGCCTCCTGACCCTGTTCTGACTTCATTTGCCTGCCGGAGGGGGGGGGGGGGGCGCGCCTCTCACTCGCACATCGGGACCAAGAATAGCGCTTCCAGCCAAAACAGGAAACCCGAACAATGCGTGGTGTTCCTTATGCAGTGGGATTTCTTGCTTGTTTATTTCCCTCATTTGTTAGTTGCTTTGGATAGTAGTGTCTGCTAAATAATAGTAATAATAGTTAATTGATACTTTATTTATCCCACAATGGGGAAATTCTTTTCCGCATTTGACCCATCCCCTGGGGGAGCGGTGAACTGCAGCTGAACTGCGCCCAGGAGGCAGTAGTGTTAAGGGTCTTGCCCAAGGACCCTCACTGGGTGATGTTAATTGCTCGCCAATGATATGGTAATTGCCCCCAGTACCATTGTTCATTCCCCACCAGGAATCGAACCCTGGATTCCTGCCTTTCCTCTTACCAACCGAGCTACCCAGCCGCTAAAAAGTTCAATCTAAATTTAGAATTTTGAGTCAAGTTAGCCGCTTATAAAGAAGTCAAATTATTACATAAACTAAAATTCTATCAATATTAAAATATCATTTGGAATTACAAGGACTTTAATTGATCTATCATCCATGTCTAAACTCAAAAATACTGTGAACAATAAATTGCATTCAGTATAAATCTTAATAAAACTGGACGTAATGTTGATCCCAATTGTCAACTGTTCGTATAAATGTGTCCAGAGCTTTTTCTACAGTAGGGGTGTAACTCAAATAAAAAGACACATTCCACCCTAAACAACAACCCATGCTGCAGGCCGATTGCTTAAAACGACTTGGTGGAAATCCACAATGTAAAGCAAACAGCAAACAATCTTTCTAAAGAGTTAGAACGTTTTTTTGTTGTTTTTGTGTTTAAAACAACTGCAGTCTAAGAAACTCCTGTCAGGATTTTCGGCAATTTAAAACAACAATTCACACAGACTATTGGTGTCTGATTAACTGCAAATGTTGATGCTCCAATAGAAATTTGTGACAAATAAAGCAACATCTGCAGTGACGTGAGGTCAGGTGAGGCAAGTGAGGCAGAGCCTCACCTGACATAATCATGATAAAATAGAAAAAGATAAATTAAGTAAATATTATTTTCCACTGATCTGTGTTAAATAGACATTTTCAGTCAACTCGATTTGTTTTCCCCAGTGTCTGAGGTTAAAATCACAGAATTTGAGTGTTGCGCAGTCACAGACGGAGCGGAATCTCCGGATGAGGCTCTGAAGCGCTGTAGCTCATGTCTATGGAAGCGATTGTGTATTATAAATAAAAAGCAAAGTCAAAACCAGAAATGCTTTTTCATTTTCAAAATGAAAAAGCATTTTTGACTCAAAATTCAAATGAAAAAGCAATCCACCAAAATGCTTTTTCATTTCCTTCCTCAACACAGCTTATTTTGTCACTTAATTAAAATGAAAATGAAAATGGTATTTGACATTTCATTTTCAAGACGTTCTCTGGTAAATGTGTAGTAAAATTCATTTAGAAATGTCTAATTTGATAATTAAAATGGATTAATAGAAATGCTTTTTCATTTTCAAAATGTAGCTGCATTAAATGACTCAAAATTCAAATGAAAAGCAATACTTCAAAATGCTTTTTGATTTTCTACTTAAAACCACGAAAATGCAAAGAGGGGATTGCATTTGCATTTTCACATTCATCCTGCGAACCTTGTCTGAATATTCATTTAGGAAAAGCATTAGCAGAGGGGAGGCGGGGCGATGACGTCACTGCTTTCTCCGTGTGTCCGGCTGCTGAAGTTGGCTTTTGATTCACAGCCTCTGATTGGCGAGGGCACTAAAAGAACATTCTGCTGCATTTCTCGCATTAAGATCCAGAAATCCAGGTTTGAGCAGTCCAGGTCCAGCGGTTTGTGAACAGGACTCGGTTTTAGGTGATCTTAATGTGAAAAGAATGTTCCTTTAGCTCCCTCGTGAATCAGAAGCTGTGAATCGTAAGCCAACTTCAGCGTCGTCTGACCGCACGGATTTACAAACATATGATCGAGCAGAGCAGGCCCTAAAATATTAGCATAACTGTAATAAAAGCACATTATGAAGATAGTCTCCTGCAGCTTCACGCTGAGTGAGTGTTTTGGTCCAACCAGCAACGATTCCACGGTGAAATCTGCTGTCTGATGATGGGGCTCCAGCTGTCATCAAACAGCAAATTCAGCACGAAGCTGCAGATAAATGTGTAAATATGTGGGAATTACATCAGTCTTTATTTTTGTTCTGGACACCACTGGAAACACAAATTCATATGATGGTTTCTCAGATCGCAGCAGCATTTCCGCCTTCAGCGATCATCGGGAGCTTCGCGCTCCGCTATGCGAAGGCAGCTTGGAAAGAGAATGGCGCTGCTCCGGTTCAGAGCAGTCTCTGGATATCTGGAAACATAGCTTATTAAATTATAAAAAAGCTCTGCATAGAGCTAGAAGCCAGTACTATTCAACCTTAATATCAGAGAATGGAAACAATCCAAGATTTCTTTTTAGCACTATTGCTAAATTAACTGGCAGTCAGAGCTCAGTAGAACCACATGTTCCTGTTTCTCTCAGCTCTGATGATTTTCTTACATTTTTCCATAGTAAAATCTCAAATATTAGACATAAGTTAAATCAAGTTATTCCTACAATCAGCCCAGAACAGGCTGAAGTGGTAGAAATGGAGGCATCCATAGAAACTTCTGTAACATTAGACTGCTTTACTGCTGTGGATCAAGCGGAAATAACATCAATTATTACGTCCTCCAAATCCTCAACGTGTCTGTTAGACCCAATTCCCACTAGACTTTTTAAAGAAACTTTTCCCCTAATCAATGATCCCATATTAACAATGATAAATGCCTCTCTGGAAACGGGTTACGTGCCACAGTCTTTTAAATATGCAGTTGTTAAACCTCTTCTGAAAAAGCCCAGTTTGGATCCTAGCGTGTTGGCCAACTATAGACCGATATCAAACCTGCCCTTTATTTCTAAAATCCTAGAAAGAGTTGTAGTTAAGCAGCTTTACTGCCACCTACAGGACAACTGCCTCTTTGAAGACTTTCAGTCGGGGTTTAGACCCCACCACAGTACGGAAACTGCACTAGTTAGAGTCTCTAATGACTTGTTATTGGCCTCAGAAAAGGGTCTACTTTCTATTCTGGTCCTGTTGGACCTCAGTGCAGCCTTTGACACTATCGACCACAGTATTTTACTCCATAGACTAGAGCAGGACATAGGGATCAGAGGATTACTGTAACTCCTTGTTAGCAGCGTGTCCTAAGAGTTCCTTATGTAAATGCTGAACTATAAAGGAGACGCAGCACAGAGCGGATTGATTGACAACAGCCAACCAGGACAAAGAACAGAGTTAAAAAAAAACAAAACCTGCAAAATGTCTGAAAAAAATCAGGGAAAAAGAAAGACTGCAAAAGTTGAAGCAGGATATAGCGAGGAACAAGTGTATAGAATTTATAAACGGAGTTTGATTTTACCTTGATCCATGGGTGATTGAGGGCATCTTGAATTGTTAATCGTTTTCTGGCAAACAAACACAAATAGGCAGCAGACTTCAAACATAATCTTTCTATTGTGAAGTGAGTTCAGTGAAACGTCATGCATTTTACCCCCTGTCTCTCTCCAGAAGCTGGCTGATGAACCTCTTGGCCAGATCACTGGTGGAACAGAAGAACTCCTCATCAAACTCATAATTGATGGCTGAGATATTCCCCAGCGTGTCCTGTTTGGTTTCCCCAAGGAAAGGAGAGGCTCCGCTCAGCCTGGCATGTGGAGAACATCAGAACACACATTTCACTTCTCTGTTCAGTGGAAAAAGATGTATGCAAGGCGAGCATGGGGTTTTACTTGCAGGATATAGGTGATGACGCCAATGCTCCACATGTCTGCTTCCAGTCCCAGAGGTTCGTAGTTGACAATTTCTGGTGCTTAAACAGTAAAAACATAATGAAACTGTCAACAGGTTGATTGTCCAATGGGTGTGCTCCCAATTATTGAGAATTCTTCTCAGGTGTTTTTCCTGTGGCCATGCCATGTCACTGCCTATTTAAACTGCACCACCCTTTGGAAAGCCATGTTTAACAGGTTATGGGCCCAGATGCGCTGATGTTTGCCCAGACAGGGTGTGAGTAGCAAAACAGTTTGATGAGCTATCATTTCAAACTTTTGGAGTGCCAGCACCATGAGTGAAAGGACAAGTTCATGTTGGTCTCGTCTTGTGTTTGATGGAGACGAAAAGAATTATGAACTCTGGGAGACAAAGTTTTTGGGACATATGTGGTTACAGAAACTGAAGGATACAATTCTAAATGAACCTGCCACAGATGCGGATGAAGACACACTGGCTGAGGATGCAGCGAAAAATGCTGAAGCATATGCTGAACCTATTCAATTCCTTGATGACAAAAGTTTGTCTCTGGTCATGCGAGAGGCCGCTGATGATGGGCGTGGCGCTCTCAAGATATTGCAAGACTATTATGCTGGCAAGGGGAAGCCCAGAATTGTGAGTCTCTACACTGAATTAACTTCCCTGCAAAAGTTAAGTGGTGAAAGTGTGACTGATTACGTCATACGTGCTGAGACTTCAATCACAGCGCTGAGGAATGCCGGAGAAGTTTTGAGTGATGGACTACTGGTTGCAATGGTCTTAAAGGGGTTGCCAGAATCATTCAAGCCTTTTTCATTTTCTGTCACTCAAAGCGATGAGACCCTCTCTTTTGCAGATTTTAAGACCAAATTGCGCAGTTATGAGAACACTGAAAGCATGCGTACAGCTGTGACCAAGGACAATGTCATGGGTGCCCAGGCACAGAAAACTAGTGCCCTGTCAGGTGGAAGGGTGCGAAATGCAGAGAACAGAGACATTAAGTGTTTCCGTTGTGGTCAGAGAGGACACAAGGCAAGACAGTGTCAGCGTGGTCAGCAGTGGTACAGCCAAGGCAAGAGCAACACACGGCGAGGAGGTCGGAAGCAGCAGCGACAGGACAACGCACGCGGAGTATCCGAGGAGACGGATAACACCTTTGCCTTCTTGGTGACCGCTGATTATCAGCCAGGGAGCGACATCACCAGAAAAGGGTTGATGGTGGACACTGGTGCAACATCGCATATCATTACAGATCTTGCTAAGTTTAAGAGCTTTGATGATCAATTCCAGGCTGAGACGCACTGTGTGGAACTGGCTGATGGGACAAGGTGCAAGGGGGTTGCGGAGCGCAGAGGAGAAGCAGCGGTGTGGCTGGTTGACAGCGGGGGACGTCACATTTGTGCCACACTGAAGCAGGCGCTGTATATCCCCTCCTATCCCCAAGGCATCTTCTCCGTGAGAGCTGCAACTTCCAACGGAGCAACAGTCATCTTCAAGGAGGGAGAAGACGTCCTGAAGTACAAAGACGGTACACGTTTTCTTTTTCATGAACACAACAGACTGTTCTATTTTCCTACGGTTCCTGAGAACAATAACTGTGATCAATCTATGAGTTGTCATGACATTCAGACGTGGCATGAGATTTTTGGACATTGCAATTATAATGAGGTTCAGAAGTTGGAATGTATTGTTGATGGCTTGTCAATTAAGGGTAAAGTACCTAAATCTATGCAATGGGAAGTGTGTATTCAAGGTAAATTCATTCAAAGTAGGAACAGGAAGTCTGATGTGTGGGCAAAGTTGTCATTACAGTTGGTACATACTGACTTGGCAGGCCCCATTAACCCAGAGTCCAGAGAAGGTTATAGGTATGCACTTTCCTTTTCCGATGACTACTCCAGTGCAGTGTCTGTGTATTTTTTAAAGCACAAAAGTGATACAGTGATCCCTTGCTATAACGCGGTTTACTTTTCACGGTTTCGCTACTTCACGGATTTGCATCGTGCATTCTGATTGGCTAAAAAGTCACTCCGCTTCTTCTCTACCTGTGCGTCAATAACGTTGCAGTTTAATATGTACACGTACGTAAAACAGCTTGCCAAATTTACATTATGTACGTGCAAATCATCTTGCAATTTCGAGTTTCTCTAAAACCCATAGAAAAAGAGCGACAACAGCTGTCAATCACTGTGTTCTTCTCCCGAACAAACACAGCTGCACCGCGGGCTTCAAAAGAAGAAAACACTGCAGAGTGGAGTCAGGATTCAGCGGCTCAGTCTGAATACCAGTGAAATACACCTGAGTCACTATTTGTCCCACTGTACTTTGTATTTTTTCATAATCATTTTAAATTTTCTCCCGTTTAATCCAATTACTCGGGTCACGGTGGGCGGGGCTAATCTCCGCGATTTGAAGCCTTCTGTTCACATGGATGATTCAAATTATTTTTATTAGACAGTACAGTACAGAAGTTATTTGTTAAAAAACGTTTCCAAAAGTACTTTTATTTGTGAAACAAATGCTTGAGCCTGTAAAATGGTCTGTTCTTTTATTTTCAATGTATAATAGAGTATTTAATTGTATATTAATTGTAAGAAAAAACAAAGGTTTCTACTTCACGGATTTTGCCTATCACGGGTTCTTTTTGGAACGTAACCCCCGCGAAAAACAAGGGTTTACTGTACTGTGGAAGCTACAGAGACATTTCTAGCTGATATAGCTCCATATGGCAAAGTTAAATGTATCAGATCTGATAATGGCACTGAATTTATTGGACAGGGTTACCAAGCACTACTTCGCAGGAATATGATTAGACATGAAACATCAGCACCATACTCGCCACACCAGAATGGTACTGCTGAACGTAATTGGAGGACTCTCTTTGACATGGCTAGATGTATGCTCTTGGAAAGCAAGTTACCCAAGGAGCTATGGCCGTATGCAGTCCAGACAGCAGCAATGGTGAGGAATAGGTGTTACAACAACCGCACTAGACAGACACCTTACTTTATGTTGACAGGAAGGAGACCCAATGTGTCCAGGATGCAGATGTTGGTACTGTGTGTTATGCTTATAGACAGGACACAAAGAAATTAAATTCAAAATCTGACAAAGGCATTTTTGTTGGATATGATAAGAACAGTCCAGCCTATATGGTCTACTATCCTGACAGTAAGAAAGTGATGAAGCACAGACTGGTCAGATTCACATCTAATTTTAAGAAACGTGAGACTGATTATGCGTCTGATGATGATGAAGTTGGTGTGCAACATAGCACAACCCGACTTGACCCAGACAAACCCATGAAGAGTGACATTGCAGAGACTGGATTAAGCCCAAGTCAGATAAATGCACAGTCAGTTGAGGTCAAGGCAGAACCCCCTTCTTCAGATACCCTGAGTGGAGAAAGGAGATATCCTAGTAGAGATAGAAGAAGACCAGAGGTTTATGGGGTAGAGCATGATCAGGCACAGATCAACATTGATTACTGCTATAAGATTGTTTTGAATGTGCCTCAAACTTTCAGAGATGCTGTGACATCATCCAACTCAAGAGAGTGGATAGATGCAATGGATGAGGAGATGAAATCATTGCAGGAGAACAACACATTTACTCTGACCACTCTGCCTGAGGGCAAGAAAGCAGTGGGGGGTGGGTGGATCTATGTAATCAAATGTAATGCTGATGGGTCTGACAAATTTAAGGCAAGGTATGTTGCCAAGGGATATAGTCAGGAGATGGGAGTAAATTATGAAGAAACTTTTTCTCCTACTGTTAACCTAACCAGTGTGAGAGTGTTAATGCAGAAAGCTGCCCAGGAAAGCTTGATCCTCCACCAGATGGATGTTAAGACAGCCTACCTACATGCACCAATTGATTTTGAAATTTACATGGAACAGCCAGAGGGATATGATGTAAAATCTCAGACAAATGAAAAAATTGTGTGTAAACTGGAAAAATCATTGTATGGGCTAAAACAATCAGGTAGAAATTGGAACAAAATGTTACATGATTACCTGTGTGAAAACAGCTTTGTACAAAATCCAGTTGATCCTTGTGTTTACAAGAGAGAAACAGAATATGAAAAAATAATAATACTGATATGGGTTGATGACTTGGTCATAGCTGCCAGTGATGGAAGGGTTTTAAAAACTGTCAAACAGATGCTTGCTGAAAAGTTTCAGATGAAAGATCTGGGCAGGCTGAAAACTTTTTTGGGTATCACCTTTGATCAGTGTGATGGTAAAGTGACCATGTCACAGCAGAGTTATATTGATAAACTGCTGGAGAGGTTTAACATGCAAGATTGTAAACCCAGGTCGACACCTTGTGAACCCAAGTTGTATTACACTGATGGTGGTAAAAAAATGAGTGACCCCAGGAAGTACAGAGAGGCCATAGGTAGCCTAATATACCTTTCCTCATGCACTAGACCTGATCTGAGTTATGCTGTTAGCAGATTGTCACAGTATTTCAGTGAGCCAACAGAAGAACGGTGGACAACTTTAAAGCATGTACTAAAATATCTGAAAGGCACAAATAAGAAACTTTGTTACAGGAAAAGTGATGAAGGATTAAGGCTGTGGGCTTACAGTGATGCAGATTGGGCAGGTGACACCAATGACAGACGTAGTACTTCTGGTTATTGTATTAGCCTAAGCAAAAATGGTCCCCTGATTTCCTGGAAGACCAAGAAGCAGCCGACTGTAGCACTGTCAACATGTGAGGCTGAGTACATGGCTTTAGCTGCCACTATACAGGAATGTTTGTATTTGACTCAGCTGCTTCAACATTTTGACGAGTATCAGTATGACAAAACTGTGATCTATGAAGATAATCAAAGCACAATTGCACTGGCAAAGAATCCTGTAAAAAGACAGAGATGCAAGTATGTTGATATTAAATATCATTTTGTGAGATCAACTGTAAACAATGGTGAAGCGTTTTTAAAGTATTGTCCAACAGATCAGGGGCCTGTTTCAGAAAGGAGGTTCAACCAACTCTGAGGTTAAACTTGAACTCTGAGTTGGTCAATCGAGAGATTAACAACTCTGAGTTTTCAGTTTCAGAGCAGCTGATCCGCGTTAGATCAATCAACTCTGAGTGGACTGATTCGGAGGTGAGCGTGCGCACCGCGTCTATAAGAAGCCATTATCAATGGAGCGCAGATATCACGAGTCACCATGGCAACCGTGAAAAAAAGAGGTCTGCGTATTTTTCTCCAGCTGAACTTGACGTGCTGCTGCAGAGTTACAGTGAATATGAGCAGATATTCCAGAAGAAAAGCAACACCGCTGCATCTGCAAAACAGAGACAGTTAGCGTGGAAAACATAGCTGCTCAAGTTAATGCCTAAGTTTGCATTTAAATCATTGTTATAAAATATTGGCTGTAATAACTTTTTAAATAGCGTAAGGAGTGAAATAAAAAATGGAGATATTTAGGTGTTCTTTTGAAGTGTTATTCCTGGTGTAAATGCATGAAATGCTGCATAGTGAACAGAACCAATCTGGGGGGAAATGCATTTAACGTCGGTAATGTTTAGAGGACTTTTTTGTTAACCTTCCCCTCTAGCAAACGTTGGTCAGTTTAATATTAATACATGCAATTGTGTTTTTAAAAGTGAACTTTTGTCTACCCTTGTATTGATCAAGTGGTATAGGTTTATATGGGATTAAGAAAGTAAGCAGTGCTAGCAAATTGTGTTTCCAAAAAGTAATTGTTACATTAATCTAATTCAATGTCCCTGATTTCATTTTCATGTAGATGCAATCCTGCAGGAATTAAAAGAACATGGCAGCAGCTAAAAATGAAGTATAAAAACATAATTCAATCAGGTCAAATGTGAGCATGTCATGGATGTAGGCTTTGTTGACAATATTTGACATATGAAACATCTACATAGCAATATCTAATGTTGTTTTCATTGTATATATGTGATTGACTGCAACAAAAAACGGTAACCCTCAAACAGAAACGTACGGGGAAATGACAAAAAATGGAGTCTAGGTCTCAAAATCCTCATACGACGTAAATATAATTCTCTCTGAATTAATGCAGCCTCCTCGTCTATTGGGTCCTCCAAAAAATGACAAGCCATTCTTGTCACTTGTCTCTGTGTGACGGAAATGTGGGCAATGAAGGTTAAAGCGAAAAATACCGCTTCATCTTTAAAAAGGGGAGGGGACCGGCAGAAACTTTGAGTTTGGAGAATAAAACCTGCTCCCGACCAGGTTAGGTTCACAGCATAAGTAACCATGGATACTGACTCCGAGTAAAAGTTAACTCTCTTTCAGAAACGGGCTTGACTTACTCTGCTTTCTCTGGTTTAACAAACCTCCCATTCTGAAACGGAAAACCCAGGGTTTCCCTGATTTCAGGGTTAACATACTCAGAGTTTACACTTAACCTCCTTTCTGAAACAGGCCCCAGATGGTTGCTGACCTAATGACCTTTTCCAGATTCTTGTTTGGATTATAGTTAAACCAAGATGTGATGCAGTTTTGGTTTCCATGATGATTGTAAATAATGTATGAGCAAGTGGGGGTGTTAACAGGTTGATTGTCCAATGGGTGTGCTCCCAATTATTGAGAAGTCTTCTCAGGTGTTTTCCCTGTGGTCATGCCATGTCCCTGCCTATTTAAACTGCACCTGCACCAATAGACAATTGACTGCAGACTGTTGCTCCCCTTTGGAAAGCTATGTTTAACAAAAACAATAGGGAGAGAGCATTCTTATTTATTGCATTAAACGTATTGAAAAGTTAGTAACTGTGAAACAGAAAGTGAACTTTAAATGTGGAAAACTAAGCAGTTATTGCATTAATTAACAAATCAAGCTGCCAAAGTGTTTTTATGTGTAAATAAAAGGAGTTTTACATCATAACATGAGGATTTCCCTTTAATTGTGTTTCTAATGTCTTGGGACAATTCTCTCCTTGGCTTTCTGTTGTCCATGTTCAGAGTGGTTCACACCTTTTCACTATTTGTCTCCCTTTAAATAGGCAGACTGACTGATTCTGGGTTTGAAAACAGCTGTGATGTCAATTAAAGGACATACCTGAGTTCATCATGACCCCCTGGACAATTAGTTCTCAGTCTTTTATGGAGGTCCCATCATTTTTGTCCAGCCATATTTCATTAGTCAACTCAAAAGTAAAGGCTGATTTAGATTATTTACTTTTCAATAAATTTTAATTTATTGTTACTTTTAAAAATTTGAAGTCCTTTCAATGAGCATTGTGGACTTTCTTTAACTGAGGGGTACCAGTATTTTGTCCATCACTGTATGTCTGCCAGTCCCTGTTATTACCTTGAAACACGTGAAATCAAGACATCGCTCCGTTCTGACCGATGCTCATGTAAGGGACTGATCAGAGAGGCTACGACTGAATATAAACCTGATCTGCAGAGGATCACTAGATACTAGAGAACTCCCACTGAGATCATCATCCATCACTGCAGCAAGCTAAGAAATTCTGAGATGTAGTTTGGAAAACACACCTGATTGAACATGCTGGTGTGAATGTTTTAATTTTCCATCAATTATCAGTTTTTCATGCAAAAACTCAATCATTAGTTTTTAAATAAAAAGAACAGTTATAAAAGTAAAACATGTTTAATGAAGGTCAAGATTTAATGTATGCTGCACACATCTGAAATGTAATGTATTAAATGTGTTCTTTGTGAATATGAATGACTCAGACACCAGAAGGATGCTCTGTCCAGATGTTTGTGTATTTGTTGGTGTAAGGGTCATTGAAAGAGGAATGTTGAGACACAAAGAATTAAATTCTGTTTGATGAATAGTGAAATATTAATAAACAGTTATTGGTTTAACCCCCAATCCGAACCCTTAATGCTGAGTATCAAGCAGAAAGGGATTAGAGCCAATCATGGATTTGAACCCACCCAAGCATGCTGTTTGATAGAAGAAAAGCTCAGGGACCATAAATGCACAAGTGCAAGCAGAACTGGATCCGAGTCATCACCAGGACAGGGTTTGTGAAGGCTCTCACCAACAAACTCAGGCGTCCCAAAGATGTTTTTGAACTCCACTCCAGCTTCAATCTTGTGGGCCAAACCAAAATCAATTAATTTGATTCTTGGCAGTGGAACATTCTTGTCCAGCAGCATTATGTTTTCAGGCTGCAAACAAAGCAGATGACATTGAGAATGCTTAGTATTTTCTTTTCAGAAACAGGTTTTCAAATAGTCTTAAACTAACAACACTACCAAAAGTGAGAATTTCTTTCTGCCTGTTATTAAGCATCAGATGAAGGAAGCACAAAGGATTAAAGAAAACTGAATAAATAAATCTACAAATCTTGACTTAAGGCAATATTTTATTCAAAACAGTGAAGTGAGTGACTAACATTAAAAGGTTTAAAGCAAACACATTTACATTTTTACCCACTGAAGTAAGTTCAAGCTTTCTCGGCGGGACCCCGTCACACCTGTTAAAGCAGAAGTTTACGTTGACCAAAAGGCACCAGACGTTTCTAAGACCCACTGCACAGAATGTGGTATTTGACACTCTGCACTGCTCATCAGCACCATGTCAGAGGCAATCCTTCAGGATCAAGAACACTTTAAGACCTTCAGAGAGTTGAAGGTTAGGCATTGATTTCTGATGCCATAAGGGGACATTTACTTTAAATCGTGGGCAGCTCATCGAGTAAACTCATTCACATCATTTCAAGCATTGCTCACTTCATCAGGCAAGAAGGAAACCACAATCCAGACTGTCAACACTGCACCTCCTTCTATTATCTTATCAGGTAAAAGCAAAGAGCGCCAATGCTGCTCCACAGTGACCATGAATGTGAAGCATTGAGGTTAACTCATTTAGTGGATAAAAGTGGATAAACTTTGTTTTAACTTGACAATAATTTCATTTTAAAATGAAACAAAGGTGAACATTTTTCCAGAGTTTAAGTTTTACATTCTAAGTTGTTAAACGTCACTTCGTTTGCCGTGTAGAGCTAACATTTCAGACCAACCTTGAGGTCAAAGTGGGCGATTTTTCTGGTGTGGAGGTAGTTAACGCCTTCCAGGATTTGTTTGATGAACTGGGTGGCCTCTTCCTCACTCAAAGACTCCTTTTGGGCCAGGAAGTCAAATAATTCCCCTCCAGAGACACTGAAAAATGAAAAGGTGTGATCCTGGTAGAAAACAACAAAAAAAACATTTCTTCTTCAAATGATTTAAAGAACCAAACCACTTAAGCTCTAAAAGACAATTTAGTTCCATTTTAAAATAGTTTGTTTCATTTATTTATTAGGAACTGAT
>CM074489.1:981670-1025824 GCA_037389245.1 Oryzias sinensis
CACACACACACACACACACACACACACACACACACACACGCACACGCACACCCAGCCACACACACACATACACACACACACACACATGCATCCACACACACAGAATCACAAACACACATCCACACACACACACACACACACACACTACAGTGTCTTTTGTTCTTTGCATCGAGATCTAATTCATAAACTCTTACTACGTCAAACAGTTTGAGATGAAACAAGAAGGATTTATTATAGCTGTATGCATGTCTAAAATACTGCCTCTCAGTGTAAGTTTATCTATTGGGGACTTCCTGGAACAACAAGAGCAGAACAGTCTTTTCCTCTAAACATAAATATGTTTGCAGTTGTGCCTTTTTTAGTGTCACAAACACCAGTGCAGACTCTTCCAGATGTTAGAGGTTTATTTGCAGCTGTCTGACCATGTCTTTGTGTGTTTCTCTGCAGTGTGTCCTCTGGGGTCTTGGGGCCTGGACTGCATCCACACATGCAACTGCCACAATGGAGCTTACTGCCAGCCTGTGGACGGAGAGTGCAACTGCAGTTCTGGATGGACAGGACTCTACTGCACACAGCGTATGACACACACACACACGCTCACACACTGCACTCACAATACTCTCACACACATGAATATGTAGAGAGTCCTATACGCACGTACATACACGTATTTTTCAGAAATTTCTGTTTTAGTCTGATTTAAATTTACATATAGATTTTAGGTATAAATTTAGCACATTTAGTCAACATCTATGTAAACTTGTATTTGTAGTTGTAGTTTAATTCAGCCTGCTTTTAAACGACACATGAAAAAGATTTATTTCTAGTAAATTCTGACATCAAAGTAATAGAAAATATTCAAAGAGTTGGCTGAAGTTAAAAAAAACATCCAGAAAATCTTTATTTTCTGAACATTTAGTGGCCTTATAGTAAAATAATGTGCTGTGAAACCAGCAGCACTTTCATGGACAGTCTTCCTTTTTCAGTCCTCCCTTATGACAACAGCTCCATCTAGTGTTCAGACAGTTAAACTACAGAGAACTCAGTGACGGAATACTGAGCCTCAGAACCAAGGACAGAAGGACAGAGCAGTCTGAGCTGGAAAGCAGAGCTAGCAAAGACAATGGGCTTTGACAGCAAAGCTAATCTGTCGCTGCACCAAACCTGCCAACTTCAACGTTACAACTGGTTCATTTGGGAGTTCAAGCTTTGCTTTGAATGGCGGTTTGCAACCAAATCGGCCTTTCCAGCTTCTTCTTAGTGACACATCCCGGATCTAGATAACCAGGGGTACAGAATGCGTTTAGCACTGCCCACCATCTTGCAAGGGCCCAAGTGCTTCAGACATTCATCACCAGTCCAGTCCAGCATTGTGGAGTTCAGTGCCTTGCCAAAGAGCACTTCCACAAATGGGGAAGCAGAGCAGGAACCTAACTTTGAGTCCCTGTTTCTTCTGCATCTCCTCTGATGGTTTTCTCCCGTCTTTTGGTACAACAACATCACTTAGAAGAACTGATCCTTTCTGTACTGATTGGCTATCAGACCCCCAAACAGCCGTTCTGCACCTTTTGTGTCAAGGTGGCGCTGCTGACGGACTGCACATTGGCATAGTGGTTAGCACTCTCCCAGACAGTGGGAAGGTCCTGGTTTGAATCCCGGCAGGTTCTTTCTGTGTGTGTTCTCCTCGTTCGTGCGTGGGTTTTCTCCAGTTTCAGTCCAAATACTTCATAGGTTCATTGGGGACTCCAGGTGTGAGGCTGAGTGTGTGACCTGTAAAAGGCTGGTGACCCCGCCTTCCCCCAACAGTAGCTGGGACGGGCTCCAGCTACCCTGAGACCCTGACAGGGATCCAGTGAGTTCTGAAGATGGATGGAAGTGCTGACAGATGGATGTTCTCATGCAGGCTGTCCAACGGGCTTCTACGGCTCTGAATGTGCCGAGGTCTGCCGCTGCCAGAACGGGGCGGACTGCGACCACGTGACGGGCCGGTGCTCCTGCAGGACCGGCTTCATGGGGGACAACTGCGAGCTCAGTAAGTGCTCAACATGGCGGCCTCCCTTTGGCTGTGAGCACTCACACGTCCTCTCTGTTTCCTGCAGAGTGTCCAGCAGGGACCTTCGGCTACGGCTGCCAGCAGCTGTGTGAGTGCATGAACAACGCCACCTGCGACTACGTGACGGGAACCTGCTACTGCAGCGTGGGCTTCAAAGGGATCCGCTGTGACCAGGGTGAGATCTCCCTTTTCTATCCTGTAAGATCACGTTTCACACCTCTGAAAAGAAGAAAGACAAACGATCCGAGTCCCCAACAGGACAAAGTCGAAAACCTGTAAGAACAGATTACTCCGATTTTCTTTGATCAAGTTTCATGTTTCGCTGAAGCTGCTAATTAGAAAGTTAATTAGATTATTTAATTAGAAAGTTGATTAGATTATTTAATTAGAAAGTTAATTAGACAGACAAATGTCTGACAAAGCCTGGGAAGTGAACGAGAACAGAAGCAGGCTTGTCATGAACACTATTTTCAAACACTACTGACCTGAATCAGTGAAGCCACTAGTAACTGGAAGACTGTTGGAGGTACAGATTACACAGTCTTGGGTGTGTTTTTACTGCTGTAACCATGGAACGCTGCTTTGAGGTTTGAACAGCAACAGCACATAAATGCTGACTGCTGCATCACATGTGTGGGTTTCATCCAAAGGTTTGGACTCATTAGGCCAGAGGTCTGTAACCTGAAGCTCTGGAGCCACATGTGGATCTTTTCTCCCTCTATTGTGGCTCTTTGGCTTCAAAGGAAAAAAGTTGTATTATTTATGTTTAGATTCTTAAATGAGTAAAATGTTTTTTGGTACCATTGCTAACATTCCAACAGGTGCTTTATAACTTCTCCTGAATGCACACATCATAACTGAGCAATATGAAGGTCAAAGGCTTATTGTTAGATTCAATTAAAGCTCAAATTCTGATCTTCTGCTGCACATCAGGGTCTATTTGCTGTTTGGAGGCAAAGTTCTTGAAGGTTAGAATTTAGGGACGAAGCAATTGATGGATTTCTTTAACCAGATTGTCACGCTCCTTTCTTTGGTTTAGGGGTACCTAGAGGGGCATTACATAAACCCTTTTTAAATAATAACAAAACACCAAAGGAATTGTCTCCATAAAAAAATAACAAATTTATTTACAAATTAATAAACAACAAATAATAATGTAAAAGGTGAAGCAAGAGGACTTCAGGGTGAACCAAGGCCAAAATAACAAACAACCCCACCCTAACTGAAATCTATTTTCTCACCTGTAAATGAAAGTAATTGGAAATCAATGACAAACACTAACGGGGTATTCCAGAAAGCAGGTTATGCTAGCTCCCATGGTAAGTTTGAGGCTAAGGAAGTTGATAACCTAAGCTTTAGTTCCAGAAATGGAGGTATGCTTCAGGGTAGGTCAAGTTGCCATAGCAACTCATGCTCTGAACATAACCTGGTCTGGAGCAGGTTTAGTTGAAGCTTAGTTTGTTTACAGAGAGGTGAAGCAGCATGGCGTGTCCATTTGAAGATGATTTAGTGGATGAAGAAGCTCAGATAATACTTTTTCCACCATGAGACGGTGATAAGACCACATATGGATGTTGGAAAGAGAAACTTTATACTTTGATCTAACTTCATTATTTGCTTCAGTTAAGATAAATCATTTTTTTGGTTAAGTCAGTTTAAAAATAACATAACGTAGAAAAAGAATGATGGTCATAACTATGGAAAATATCCTGTTTGACTGTCTTGCATTTTTAATTCAGATAAAGCTGCTGCAGCAGCTGGAGAATCTTAATTGACATTTGGTGTATTTTATTTTGAAAGGAACTATGTGTGTAGACTCCTTTGGTCTCTTCCAGCTGCTGCACGACTCAATGGGTCTTTCTAATGGACATGGAATCAACTCCATCTCTCATCCACTTTGCTTTGCTTCTCTGTTTGCTGTGGCAGAGTGGTTGTTTGATAAAGATGAACATAATGATAGAAAAAAAGAAATCCACATTTCAATTCAGCATTTCAATTAATTTAACATGTCAAACATATAAAAATGCTAGAGATGGATCCGGCTGTGTCGGTGTGCGTATGGCTGCAGGAAGAATGTCCAATACTCCACTGTGTGGGTGTGTCACAGAGGAGCCAAACTACCAGCAGTGATGCCAGATTCTGGGGTTTTCCACCCAGTTGGGTGGTTTTGATTTTGTGGAGAAGGTTTGCTTTGGGTGGGTTTTGCGTCAATTTGGCAGGTTTTAGTTAGTTTTTTTATGAGTCTCAGCTATCTTTTATTTTGAAAACTAGTTTACTTTGAAAATGACTGGCATTTGTTCAGCAGATCTGTCAAATTAAAAGCCCCTCCTGAGTGCAGGGGCATTATAAAGAGGGGGTTAGGGTTAGATGTTAAAATGAGGAACGACAAAGACAAATATTTGGTTTAGATTAAGTTTAGAAGTATATCAGAGGAGTTTCTTTACTTTGTTGCCTGCACTGACGTTTTCTGTCCAGCAGGAGAGTGTTGAGTGACAAAGTATCAACAGTATCAGTACAGTTTGGGCAATGGGCCAAAACGCTTCACGAGGCTTCATCTACCCATCCCTAGCTTTTAGATCTAAGATAGATTTAGATTTTAGATCTGCTGCATCAGTCTGCAGTTTGAGGAAGTACTTACAGACATCCGAACCGTTGTGTGCTTCAACAGCGTCTCTGGTAATGGAGGAGCTGAACCCCTACACCAAGATCAGCCCGTCGCTGGCGTCGGAGCGGCACTCAGCAGGCACTGTCATGGGCATCATCTTCCTGCTTCTGCTCATCGTGGCCATGCTTTCTCTGGTGCTGTGGTTCCGCTACCGACAACAAGAGAAGGGCCAGCATGTGCCAAATGTGGCTTATACCCCCGCCCTGCACATCAGTTCCACAGACTACTCCCTGTCAGGTAAGACGCTGCCGCCTCACCTGACCTCTGCCCCCTTCTTTCACAGCATTGCAGGTTAAAGATGGAATCATAGTGTTACGTTCAGCTCAGATGAACCCAGAGGAACGGCGAGCCTTCTATTTTTTTCTAATCAAGTGCAGAGTGTGTGAACACATTTCAGTGTCATGCTCCAGATGTCAGAGTATGTGTTAATGTTGCATGCTGGCAGCAGGGCTGCAGTGTGCAGGTCTGCTTTCCTCTGCAGAGTCCTCCCCCAGCAACGCCTCTGCTGCTGGCTGCTTTTCCAACCCAAGCTACCGCACTGTAGGAAAGTGCATGCACTACACCAAACCTGAGAAAAAGGTATGTCCAAGGTCTGCAGACTCTAGCTGGTTTGGTTTACAGATGCTTCAGCCAGAGGCTGAAACCAAATCAGAGACCATTCCCCCCCAAAGGGAAAGTAACACGACCCTCTCATCCATTGGGGGGAACTCCCACAGTTAGCAGCTGAGCTGGGGGCTCATGAGTAAGCCCACATTGGCCTGCCGCCTCTCCCCATGAGCAGAATGGAGGAGTCCAACTCCTCTTTAGGGACAGTGTTTCAGAGCCCAGGCTGTGAGGGAAGGACCGTGGTCAGGCCGCCGAGGCACCAGCCTTCGACTTTCGCACACACATTGCGAATGCCCCCTTTTAGCTCTACTGTAGGTGGTGGGGCCAGAGAGGAGTCAGATCTGGACCCAACCAGGGCCCATGGGAAGAGCCTCGGCCACCAGGAACTCACCAGCAACTTCCAACCCCAGGCCTTGCTCCAGATTGGGGCCTCGGTGACGCGAATCCAGGCGACAGGATTGAATCTTGCTAGTTTCTTCTTATAAAGGGGTTCTGAACCTCTCTTTATCTGGCTCATCCCCTTAAACCTGCCTGCCATTGGAGACCCTACCACCAAAAGATTAGATTTAACCCCTCTACCCCCACATTTGTTCTGAATACAATTCAGAGCAATAGACAGAACTGGAAGAACTAAGCAACCGTGTCACCATGTTAAGGCACTTTCCAACCAAATTACACTTTTTCAAAGAGCGAGCTACTAAAATTCTCTAGTGTTATGTGAGATTGATGTGAAGCCGAGATTGCGCTGTGGGGAAGTGGTCAGCACCCTGTCCCAACAGTGAGAAGGCCCTGGCTGAAATCCTGGCAGGAATTTTTCTGTGTGAAGTTGGCATGTTCTCCGTGTGCATGTGTGGGTTTTCTCCAGGTACTCCGTCCTTCTTCTAACAGTCCAAAAACACGCTTTATAGATTGATTGATTACTCTAAGTCGTCCCTAGGTTTGACTGTAAGTGTGTGGTCCTGTGACAGATTAGCAACTTGTCCAGGATGTTCCCCGCCTTCATCCAAAAGTAGCCCTGTTAGGCTCTGGGATACAACAGGTTCAGAAAATGGAAGGATGGATGGATGGATGGATGGATGGACGGACGGACGGACGGACGGATGGATGGATGGATGGATGGATGGATAGAAAGATGGGTGGATGGATGGTCAGACGGACGGATGGATGGAGAGACGGACAGATGGATGGATGGATAGACGGATGGATGGATGGAGGGACAGACGGACGGACAGATGGATGGATGGATGGATGGATAGACAGATGGATGGTCAGACGAACGGATGGATGGAGAGACGGACAGATGGATGGATGGATAGACGGATGGATGGATAGACAGATGGATGGATGGACGGACGGATGGATGGAGGGACAGACGGACGGACAGATGGATGGATGGATAGACGGATGGATGGATGGATGGATGGATAGACAGATGGATGGATGGACGGACGGATGGATGGATAGACAGATGGATGGACGGATGGATGGATGGATGGAGGGACGGACGGACGGACAGATGGATGGATGGATGGACAGACAGATGGATGGATGGATAGACAGATGGATGGATGGACAGACGGATGGATGGATGGAGGGACGGATGGATGGATGGACGGACGGATGGACAAATGGATAGACGAACGGATGGATGGATGGATGCATGGATGGACGGACAGATGGATGGATGGATGGATGGACGGATGGATGGACGAACGGATGGATGGATGCATGGATGGAGGGACGGACGGACAGATGGATGGATGGACGGATGGACGAACGGATGGATGGACGAGTGGATGGACGAACGGATGGATACACAGATGGATGGATGGGTTTCCTTACACACTTAACACCTGTATTTTCCAGACTACCTCAAAGAAGGGACACAGGAACAGTGCTCCAGAGTGGGGGGCCTACAGCTACTTCAGTGAGCCGGGTCAGTCTTTTGTCCACCTCTCTAAAGTCTGAGTCCCATGGTCTATGACCTTGATATTTCAGGCCGGTCACCTGCGTGGACCGTACAAGTTGGACCATTTATCACCTGCTGACTGTCTGTACCCACCCATGGGGCAGTTGGCATGCTAGAGATGGGACTACGCCCCATCTCTAGCATGCCCTCTAGCATCCCACTCTCTCCTTCTCTGTTCTGTTTTCCGTCAGGTCCAAAAGGAAATTTATACCAACACAATTAATTAATTAATAAAGTTTAACTTCAAATACAAAGGGGTTTATACAAATATACACCTCAGAAGATGCAAGACCCCCTGTTAGTAAAATCTGTCCTTCCTCTCATCTCTGTTAGCTCAGCTGTTGGAAAGGACAATTAAAAAAAATCTAACAAACAATTTCTATTGAACAAACCGTCCAATCAGCGTAGACATGCAGAAAAACATCAGTCTGAAGTACGTCTATAAAGACTCTCATTCATCCAGGTTGGTTCCATTGTAGTAGGTTTAGGGGTCATCTGGACTTGGTTTTTAAAGTTACAAGACGTTTCAGCTCCTATCCAAGAGGCTTTGTCAATTCTGAAACAGCTGGTCGAAGAGCTGGTATATATGCGCTCATGGGGGAGGAGTCAGACCTGAAACTGGATGGTATTGTCAACTTAGCCTACATGGTTTTGGGTCGTTAAGAGTCCTTTGTCCTCAGCTGGGGGTAGGGGAGCTAGTGACTCCCTCCCCAAACTGGTCATCTCTTTCCGCTGTTAACGACTCAGGTGGAACTGGTTTGGGTTGTTTAGGTTTCAAAACACTGTCGTAGATGGATGGAAGAATAAACCTGAGACCACCGTTCTTATTAAGAGAAGGTTTATCCTTCTTGACAAAGATGGCTTCTTTCACTCCAGACCATCCTTTCTCTCTGGCTAGAATTCGGACTTCACTGTCCTCGAACGAGTGGTTTGTGGCCTTCAGGTGGAGGTGCACTGCAGACTCAGGTCCACTTGGGTTGGCTCTGCGATGTTGGTAGAGCCGCTTGTGTGGAGGTTGTTTTGTTTCTCCTGTAAAGGACAAAATTCCCAGCTACAAACAGAGTAATGTTGTGTACTCTATCCACTGCAAAGAGGACTGCAATGAACAGTATATATGGCAGTATGTATGACAAGTCCAGATGACAGCCCCTAAACCTACTACATCAGTCTGAAGTGTTGGCTGTAAGTTTGTAGAAAGTTGGTGCTTAAAACCTGATCAGCAGAAGATCTTTTCTGATTCCTACTAACTCTGAGTTTACAGTGAAATTCCACTAACTGCTTGTTTTCTGTCCATTTTCATCTTTTTTGGGTGGGGGTGCAGGCGTTTGCTGCATCGACAGGCGCTTCAGCTACCACGTGGAGCCATGCTACAGAGGTACATGTGGGTGCCCTGATTCAAACCCCCACCTGCACACACCTCTGTGTTCTGTGGTGGTAGCTCAGCGGGTCTGAACTGTTTCCTGCCTGTGCTCACAGATGTGTTTGCAGGTCTGACCCAGCTCCTCTCCATGTTTTCCTCCTCCTGCTTAGAACCCAAAGCTCCTTCAAGACAATCTCTGCTGCATGATAGCAGCGGGCTTTTCCCGCCTCTGGATGCTCTGGACTGTTATTGTTCATGTTGTCCTTTCCTTCTGTGGACGCCCCGTTTCTCCTGACAGGGATTTCTCTCAAACAGTGAGTTCTGCAGAGGTTTTTCGTTCATCCGTTCACCGTGTGATGCTTCTCTCTGCAGACTACATGAAGGCCACATTGTCCAGCACATGCTCTCTAAACAGCGAGAACCCATATGCCACCATCAATGACCCCCCCGCCCAGTGCAAACACTTGGAGAGCAGCTATGTGGAGATGAAGACACCAGTTCACCATCTGCACCGGGCTCACTGTTATCCAGCTGCCATCATCAGCACCAACACCAACATGCCCGCCAAGAACGTGTACGACGTGGGTACGTCTGACCACCACCGTGATCCCACCTCTGACTTTTTCTGGGCTTACAGACAGCTGCTGGTTAAACGGTACATTTCTCATGCGTGAGCAGCAGAAAGTCTGTAGAAATATACCCATCCATGTACATAAATGACCCAATTAATGCAGGCCTCGAAGCAGGACTGTAACTATAAAAGACACTTAAGTCTTTCCTATGAGGTGACAGTAAACCAGGATCCCGCTCAGCCACAGAAACCTTGATCACCCAGACTTGAACAGCCAGGGGGTCCACTCCACAGCCAACAGGTTGTGGCATTGACCCCAGCTGCCCCAGGAAGGGCAAACACTGCAGCGACAACCACAGAGCAGGTCAGGAGCCCTGGCATGACGGGTCTTTATCAGGAAATTATAAAACTATGAAAAATGAAATACATCAAATGTATTTAACTAGATGCAAAATATAATAAATGATAAAAAGTTAGAATAATAAGCAGACAAGATCATCTATAAGTCATGTTAAACAGCTGGATCTTGAGCCCCTTCCTAAATCTCTATGTGGTCTCTGTGGCCCTGAGGCTCTCCGGCAGGCCGTTCCTCCAGGACCATGTGGTCTCAGCTTCAGTTTTGGCTCTCGCAGCAGGACTCCAGGGTCTGCCAGGGCTCATCATACCTTTAAAAGAAGAAAGTCTGCAACCTGAGGCTCCAGAACCGTGTGAGGCCCTTTGGACTGTAGGAAGATAGAAAGGTGTTTGTTTCAAGAATAACTGTAAAGATAAAAAGAGGTACTTAGTAAAAATACACAAGAGTAAAGTAACTCAAACTTTATTCAACACCTCCACAAACAGTAGAAGGGCAGGTAAGGGGCAATGATTTAATTTTATATAGATTTACGAATTTCTGGCTGAGATGCACCACAAAAATGAGAGTTTTAGTTTTGTTTTATTAAATGCTGCATAACATGATCCTGTGAGGCACAGGGTGTCCTCGTATATGAAGGGAAGCTCTGTCAACAGTTATAAACTCATTTATACATGAAAAAGGCTATTTTATCTTTAAGTTTAGGTTTTATTTAATACCAAAGAAACAACAGTCCATTCATATTAATGGTAATAGTCTTTTTTTTCTAAATCAAGACTGTGGCTCCACTAGGTTGTGTTCTGTGAGAAGTCGACCCGAATGGCTCTGTAAGTTGAAGGCTGCAGACCCCTGTCCTAGACGATAAAAACATTCATTAGCTATTCAAAATATCTTTAAATTAACCCTGAATTGCACAGGGAGCCAATGCAGTCATTTTAAAACCAGATTGCTAATCAAAAGCAGTTGAAGATGAAACCAAATTTCACCCAAACCCCTAAAACTGGAGACCTCTGTGCTCCATGGTACCACAGCAGCTTTGCCTTTGTCCAATGATTCCAACATCAACATTTCAAGCTCATGTTTTTCCCTCCATTCTGGTCCATCAGGTTGCTGATCCTCCAGAGTTTGAGACCTGTGACCGTTTGTGCCGTCTCTCCCCAGAGCCCACCGTCAGTCTGCTGCAGGCTGCCGGACCTCCCGGATACCCTCACAACCCATACGACCTGCCCAGGAACAGCCACATCCCAAGTCACTACGACCTGCTTCCTGTGCGCCCCAGCCCTTCCCACAGCTATACCCCCCCACTGCCCGGCAGTCCCACCAGCTCACTGCTTTAAACCTGCCCCAGTCCGGCTCAGCCGAAACAACGGCGGGATCTGTGAATCTGTTCAGGATGTGTGTTTTTGGGACAATTCTAGTCTTGATCTTGTGTGGATGGATGTGCGCACACGTGTGCACATGCATGGACACGTTTGTGTGACTGTATCTGTATCTGTTTTTATGCCAGTGAGCACAAAACATTTGAGTTTCATTGCAAAACCTGGAACCCAAGAATCAGAAAAACTTTGGAGCCATTTTACAGCTTTTCTGGACAAAAGAATCACAGATATGACATCCATTTGTTTTATTTACACATGTTGTAGTAATCCACCCATCTTCAGAATCGGCTGGATCCCTTTTGAGTCACTGGCCTGCCTATCCCAGCAACTGTTGGGTGAGGGCAGGACACCCCAGGCAGGTTTCCAGTCAGGGCCACACAACCACGTTCATCGGATTAATGTCAGATAAAGTTTACAGAAGATGTCAGAAAAGAGAAAATATCCAGTGAGCAGCAGTTCTGTGGTCAGAAATGTCTTGTTGACACCAGAGGTCAGAGGTCAGGCTGGTTCCAGCTGATAGAAAGACAACAGGAACTTAAAGAACCAGTGGTTCCAACCGAGGTCTGCAGAAAAGCATCTCTGAAAGAACAACACGTCCAACCTGGAGGCAGATGGACTACAGCAGCAGAAGACCACAGCGGGTACCACTGCTGTCAGCTAAGAACAGGTGAACCCACCTAAACCCAACACTCAGGAGGGACAGAGCGGCTCTGAAGCTGGATCCATGGAAGTATGGAGACCAAATCCTCTCCTTCGTTTTTTGTGAATATTGGTGTGGAGATTCACAAATGGGTATTTAAAGATTGGCAAATACATACGTTTCTGTCAGAGGATCAGAGCAGCAAGGATTTCAAATTCCTGACAATCCTCTGAGCAGATGATGCAGCACCCACTTTCAGAGGATTCTTTTGGCTTTTTCAAAGCTTTAGAGTCCCAAATGTCTGACAAAAGGCTGGACAAAGACTGAGCATATCTACAGCATTACTGTGTTTTGACGGTTTCATCCTTTCTGTGTGTGATTGGGAGACCATCATCCCCTCTGAAAGCATCTCAGGTATTTGCTGGCATTTCACACTGAACAGCAACAGTGATGCTTTGAGGCCAAATGAAGAAACTAGTTCCAAACTGCTTTCCATTCTACTTCAGGAACTGGTGGTGTGGGACCCAATATGTAGAAGACCTGGTTTGGCAACAGAAACTTAATATTTCATTAATGATCACAAATCCAGACAGCTGTGGGTGTTTGGCAGACTAAACCTGGTGGGACTGACAGCAGGACAACGGCAGAGAACATGACCAAAAATCTGACTCAAGTGTTCTGTAAAAAACAAATTCCTACTTTGTAGATACAGAGCAAAACTTCTGCTATCAAGCTCAAATTTGTGTCATATCTGTGATTGTTTTCTGTGCAGTAAAACATCCAACTGGATCCTCTGAGGGTTCAGATTCTCCGTACCTCTGGTCAGATGTTCTTCTAAAGGACGTTTACAGGTGCACACGGGTGGAGAAAGTAGCCATGAGTGTCCAGGTCAGCTTTTAGCAGCTCCTGCAGTTCTGCTGTCACCGTTTGTCAGTGAGACTGAAAGTACAGTGTCTCAGACTTTACTGCTGTTTTTACACATCTGTTTGTATTTTTACACAGTCTGTACTTTCTCCTTCCAGAAAAGTCTTTTTGTATGTTCTGTAGGGAAAATGTTGTAAGATTGTATTCTCTTTAGTCGTATGTAGTCTGATTGTTGCATGCCAAAGACGGTTCCATTTTTAAATACTAGCCCCCTCCACCCCATTTTTGGTTCTTTCCTCTCAATGCTTTTAGACAGCAAACGTATGAAGGAATGTTTGACTGACATTCTGTTCCAGTAAGACGACACATTTCATCAACCACTAATTGGATTATTCTGTCAGCTGTCTTTTCACGTTACAGAAGTGGACAGTAAAGAGTTCAAATTGCTTAACAGCTTCTTTTAGATACTTTGAAAAGCAAGTCTTTATGTTGAAGGAAAAAGCAATAACAAATGTTTATTTGCTTTCTTTATTTTTTATCTTCTACTGTGACCCAGCAGATACATTCTGAAGTGTTTGATGAGAAACCTTAAATACTCTGATCGTTGGTTGGAAAGACTTCATGACCTGTGCAGTTTGATAATGTCAGCTTTCATTCTTCTTTGAAGTCAATAGACGACTAAAACAAAAGAAAGAACCGATAAATGGTCTTTTGATTTGTACATCAGTGTTGGCTTTTTTATTATTTCAGTGAGAGATCAATTTAAAACTTGGTAATTTTGTCTAAACTGCTGCCGTGCTTCTCCACGTCTCCATTATTGCTCCGCCCACGGCGCAGTCTGCTTAGTTACACGGCCCACATCAGGGGCAGTGCCGTTCTGCTTAGCCACCCTGGTGCCAACCCATGACCCCCAGGGTCAATGTGGGGTTCAGTGTCTTGCCCACGCGCACTTCAACACTGAACTGATCCTCAATCCTCCAATCTAAGGTTGGCCGCTGTTCCACTGCATATTAGAAATATTAGAGCAAACCTTCAAAACAGTTTTAAATGATCTTTAAGTTTTTATCTTTCCTACATTTCAGAAACTGATCATTTCTGCCTAGAATCACCAGAGGGACGTTCTGGACTTTATTATGTATTCATAAAAGCTCTCAGAGAGAAAAAAGGTCTTTGAATTTCTTTATTTCACCTTTTGGTCAATTATTAATTTCTCTAAAATCAAGTATAAACAGTGAATTTGTTAATAAAGTGTCACAGATATGGCTTTTGGTTCATGATTAGGCAACATAATTGAGTAAATCTACTTGTTGGACCATCAAGCACGCAGGTGCACACTGGAAGATCTGTACCTGGACATGTTTGGACAGTACCAACTGGATATACAGCATTACCTGTGATAATGCAAGTGTGGGGCTGGAAGGGGAATGTAGCCACGGAAGATACTGAAGTTCATAGCTAAACGTTGGAAGCTGATGGCAGAAAATGCTAAAGCCATTCTGCTAATGCTACATATTTAAAGAAGTTAAGTTTGCGTAAGCCAAAATGTTTCATCAATAGCTGAAAATGTTTGCTTAACATGCTAGAGCAATTAGCTTAAAGATAAGTCTAAGTGCTAAAATGTAAATGATTAAAGAAATTCCTGAAGCAGCCAAACAAGCTAGCATAAATGCCAAGATAGCATAGAAAACTGGAACAATGTCAAAACAGCTAGCATATTTCTAAACTCTTAGCTAAATGCCAAAGTACTTGAAATATCTCATCAGAGACTAAATTAGCTCATTGACCAAACATAATGTTCATCCAGCTAGCATAGAAAATGCACATTGTTGTGAGGCCTTTCCAGGTTCAGGGCTAAGGATATCAAATTCAGTCTTTAAAAAATTCCAGAGCAATGCTGCAGAGGGAGTAAGGTATTGACCGGTGCGCTTTATTAAGATGTACTGATAACTTAAGATATAGACACAATTGTACAATTCGTCAGTCTATACAAAACATGAAGCATTCCCTGTGAGCCGCGTCTCACCAAACCCGCCCGCCGAGCTCACAGAAGAGCGATTCATTCATTCATGTTTCAGTGGAATTACAGTCAATTACACAATTCAGTTTGTAAAAAACAAAAAAATCAAAGACAGTTTCAAACATAACATAAGGAGACAAAAGATCCGAATTCCTCCTCTACCGCCCACCGCTGCAGCGTGGACGGGCTCTTCCCTCCAGAGACGCCGTCTCTGATCCAACACACCGCATCCAACCGTGCCCTTGAGACCGGAATCCCCCCAGGACCGGGTTCTGTGTCGGTGGTGGCGATGTTAAGGCCGGATGGGGAAAGCAGCAGTCGGACAGAGAGCCGTGCACCGTCAGAGGCAGCTCGGTGTGCGAAGGCGCTATATTTGACGAGGGCGGAGCTTAGGCCAAGGTGAGCGTGGCTATATGAAAGGTCCAAAGAAAGCAGAACAGAGGAAGGAACCGCCTCTGAAAGCTGTTTGATTGTTCAGCGATGTTAAAAACAGTTCCAGGGCAGCAGAGACCTAATGACCACACGCTAAGGGAATCGACCCTGTGGCACATTTCTCAGTGCGTCTACGAAGAGCTCTGTGGCTGCTTGATGATGGGAATGACGTGGATTCAAACATGTCTGTGGCTTTACCTGGACGCCTTCTCAAACAAATGGAAATGTGTTTGAACAAAGATGGACGGCTGAGGGGCGGGGTTTCTGTCCGCCGCCGCATAACATCGCTCTGTGGACGAGAAAACTGCGCTGCTCATTTGAGGACAGCGGACAGCCACCTGCTGGGTGCAAAGAGCCTCGGGAGATGGAGGCGAGTGCAGAGTGGTCACATGGTCACGGCTAAGACGCACAGGCTCCCATCAGTCTGTCTGGATGCTGGAGGGAGGGGGGCTAAAGGACAGGATGGCGTGGGCTTTGTACAGAGCAGACAGAAACCATGAAGCAGGAAAGGAATCACATTCAGAGTTTAAGACATTTGTGTGACATGTCAGCGCACCTACACAGATTAACACGCTATGAAACGCCAGCTGTCCCTCGGGGGGGGGACCCCACACTTTGCTTTATACGTGGGAGGGGGAGAAGGGTAGGCGGGGCAGGTGGGGCTCAAAGTTCGGGTCCTTTCATGCCGAGCTGTGCGTCCGGGCAGTCAGTTCTCAGGGTGGGAGGGCTTGGCTGAACGGACGGAAAAGGAGAAGGGGGGGGAGTGGCAGCGGTTCCAGGCCCGGTTAGATGTTCTGACAGCACTGCATCTTTGGTTTGTTCTCGGTGGGCGGCACCTGGATGTTCACTACATTGTTGCTAGGCGACATGTCGCTCTCCTGGCGCTCCGACATCTGCTTCTGGGAGACGATGCGGTAAATCTCTGATGGGAAACACACACAGTCACGGCCCACATCACATGCCCCGCCCATTGAAAGGAGCAGCAGCTTCTACAAACACCTGCACAGGTAATAAAAAAACATGTCGAAGTTCAGACTCCATCAGGTGATACCATGACATGGTAATGTGGTACCTGTCATTCTTTATCTTAATGCTGTCTCAATGTCACCTACAGAAGATTGGGTCATTATGACCCACAAATCGTGAAGGTCTTTCTGTTTCTGCTTCAGGACAAAGACCATTTCTTTCCCACCCAATTTCTACCTTTGACAAAGAAATGATCAGTTTGCTCAAATGTCATTCTCAGAAATATGTTTTTTAAAGGATCAGAGAAAACCAAACATTTCAAAATTTAAGATTTGATGTCCAATGGGGCAAGAAAAGTCCCTATAATCACTTGTTCTCCCACTTAGAAAGATGAGGGAAGCCTGTGCCATAGGTCATAGGTCAACCTCAAGTGAGAGAGAGCATGAAAAAAAATCCCATTAGCTGTTTCCATCGACAAGGAAATTAGGAAAATTGGAAAATAACTTCACGCCAGTTCAAAAACAACGTTTGTGTGCCTGGAGAGGGTGACTTTTAAGGTGTAACGAAATAAACTTGATTGGTAAAACTGCAACGGAAAGACTTTTTTCTATTTACATGCGTCACATGACCCACAACCAGATACACTGGCTCCTTTGGGCGCCGTACAGCGGCGCCACCAGAGGTCCCACCGCGTCACACATCCTCAATAGTTGAGTGTGTCATGTGGAATTGTTGGATCCACAGCTCCTCTGGAAAATCACCAACCACCTTTTCCCAGAAGGGCTTCATCTGTAGCCCCTCCCACATTTAAGGAAAGAAGACGCCGACGTCTCCTTTGATAGATGATGATGAGCGCTAGCGGCGTGGCAGAAATGTGAATGTATCTGCTGTCAATCAAAGAATCAGTCACATCCGTCACCGTGGTTCTGAAGGACCGATGGCGCCAGTCGGTTTGTGTTTATTCACATGATTATAAATTAATGGAACTCTTTCAACATTTCTAGAATTCTGATAACGTGTTGCACAAACGTGTGATGAAAACACAGTTACATTACATTAACCCAGTTAAGTGTGGGGGCGCGCCCCGAAGCGATGCCAGGGGGCGCGCGGTGGTGGCGGTTTATGCACAGGTAATACGGGCAATTTAGTGCTTAGCAACTAAAGTTCCTTCCCACACATTAGTGCTGCTGAACATGAACCTCTGTCTGACAGCACGCTCCAGTGTTTAGGACATAGCAAGGCTGTATATTCCATGGATGATCCCATTCACTCCTAAATGAAGCCTGGGATCAGCATTCTGTCATCCAGCCATTCCAGAAGCTCACGCCCCCCCTCCTCAGGCAGAACACAGAGAAGATGGATGTAAACACACCAACCTGTCAGGATGGTCTGGAAGGCCGTCTCCACGTTGGTGGAGTCCAGAGCGGAGGTCTCCAGAAAAGACAAACCATTCTTCTCTGTGGATCACAAAAGGACAGGAAGGCGCTTTACTCCAACCTGAATTCTGGAAAAGTTTGCATCTCTTTAACGTTGATAGAGAGAAAACTGATATTTAACCCACAAGTAAACATCACAGGCACAATGACCAGGATATAATGCACTGGGGTAAAACGGGTATTTACTGCTTTCACTGATTCATGACAAAAGTGGACCAAGAATGAATCAGAGGAAGAGTTCTGAATCAGAAATGACTAGATAAGATTCAGCTGGAAGAACAGAGGAAGTCATTTAGATCCAAATATGTAGGTTAGTAGAAGCAGAGGCTGTTTTAGAGGAGAGAATGTCTCCACTCTGTCACGTTTTTTAGAGTCAATGTTCCTTCACGTCAAACCGTAAATCCAATCCTCCACAGAGACGATTCTCCCCAAAAGGTTCAGAGAAATCTCTGTGCATTGGTCGATGACTGAAGCCGTGACTTTATATTGAATGCTCCACATCATTTCTAGAAGCATCTGCAGGTAAATCCAAACCTTCTGTGGATGGAATGACGACTATCATCAGAAGGAAAGCTCCATCTGAATACAGTCCAAAACAATGGGACTCGTTTCTGGACTCATCGTACAAGTCTCTGTCACCATGAAACCTACAGCGTTGGACAGAGTGACATGCTGTAAGAAAGAACCAACAGAAGGACTCTGACCAGCAAACGCCCGCGCCTCGTCTGTGGGAACGGCCCTCAGGTGGCGCAGGTCGCTCTTGTTGCCCACCAGCATGATGACAATGTTGCTGTCGGCGTGGTCCCTCAGCTCCTTCAGCCAGCGCTCCACGTTCTCGTAGGTTAGATGCTTGGCGATGTCATAGACCAGCAGGGCCCCCACTGCTCCGCGGTAGTACCTGAAGCAGAGACGCAGCCTTCCACCGGTTGTTCAAAGATCTCAGCACATTTCACATGTGAAGCTGGGTCAACGCTCTTTTAGTTTTGAATGAGCTGTTTGTGTTGGTAAAGCATAAAGACTGCTCAGTTCATTTATGTCAGACATCAAAATGTTGAGGTGGTGGGGTTAGAAAAGTTCCTCCCACTGCCCATCAAGCAATAAATGAAATCCTTTCAGCAAACTTCATACTTGTTCTGTTTCTTTAGGATTTAAAGTAGTTAGAACTGAAAGATTTAAATGTATTTTATTTCTTCATTCATTTATTTAACAGGGACACTGCACATTAAAAGCATGGCTGCAATAATTAGCCCAAAGGCTATTTTTCATCTGTAGTCATTAAAATTCAATTTTAATTCAAGCATCAATTTAATACATTAATAGAAAATATACATGTACAGTAAACAATCACTTCAAATACATAAAAACAAATGTAAAAGACACAAAGGTGACAGATCAGACAAGGTTATTAATACATTTGTTGTGATATGAATCCGTTTTTTAGCTGCTTTGTAAACAGAGTCACTAGCCGCGGTTACATGGGCAGAATATCTTAATATCTTAAAATTCACCCGTGCACATGGGCACAGAAAACCTTTTTCTGATTAGAACAAACGTTCCCATGGCTCACACTTTTGGTCGGAATGAATCATCTGGGCATGCTCAGTAGTGTAAAATCACCCGGATGAGGAACTAGGTCCTCTTTTGTAAACAAACCACTGCCACAGACAGACATTTATGCTGCAGCTCCGTAATACGAGACGATCTTCCAAACGTGCTTTTATTAATGTCATGAATATTATGAAGCGTCTGTTCACTCATCGTTATATTTAATCCGTGTGATCAGTGCTGTTTTGTGGAATAAACCTAGCTGGAAGAAAGCTTAGGACAGGCTAACACGGGCTAACAACGATAGCCTGATGGATGGAAACAGAGCCACCCCCCCCAGACACAAAACTATTAATCCAGCTCCTCTGTTCACTCAGGTGCCAGTGGACCGAGTGAGCGTCGGGGGGCACGAAGCGCTCCTCCTCCGAATCTCCCCCGTGAGGGGTGAGAGAGAGGGGAGAGCCAGCGGGGCGAGAGCGGAGCGGCGCTTTTCACGGGGCGTCCACAGAGGATTCAGTCGGTCCCGTCTGAGCTCCAAAGCTTTCTCACAGCGGAACACCGTCTATGCGTGACGTAACCCAGAGCAGCAGTGACACATGATCGGGATGACCGTTTACATGCTCCACGATCAGATAAATGATCGGTATAACCCACCTATCTCCATCGGAAAGACATTCTGATCCGAACGAGTCTGACCGGGGCAGAGTATTCTGAACGGCGCGTTTACATGACGCATTTTCTTTATGATCAGGCGTTCATTCCGTTTACTTTTGCCCATGGAAACGCGGCTAATGTGGTGAGGTCTCTAGTCGTGTGAGGAACAGAGTTCCTCTCTTGTGCTGCTGTTATGGAGAAGGCGCTCTGCTCTGCTCTGCCTCCACAGAGGAACTATCCAGTCTTGACAAACCGATCCTCGTGTCTCTTTGGGAGAAGGATCTTGTTTGAACAAACTGAGTGGAGGAGATGTCAGAGCATTGATGATTTTATAAAACAGGCACAGTTTTGTATACTTAGTGATGTTTTCCCAACTTAACAGTTTGTGTTTTTGTCAAATGTCACAGTGATGACGTCTTAATGGTTTTTTATCCAGTATTTTGATTGTTTGTAAAGTGACTCCAGAGGTTTTAATGCTGATTTGTTTGCCTGCGACCAGACAGTATGTCATGTGTGACGGGGTCATTGCATTCATAAACATGTTGCAGCTTGCAGTCACAAATTTGTCCAAACAAATCTAAAATAAGACACGTTAAACTTAACACGGTTACATACTTTCTGGATTTGAGATTTAAAATTGAATGTTGTTTTAATTAAAATTCAGAAATATTCAAATTTTTCAAAAACTTCAATTTTCTATGCTGCCTCATAAACATCAGGCAGAATATTTTTACAGTTTGAAAGAACATTGCAACTGTTTTGTTCACATGTAGACTTAAACTCGACTGTTCCAACCATTCTGTAACATGTCGTCTTAGTGAGATTCTCTGCCACCTCAGATGTTTTTCCATTTGCATAAATGACAGTGTCATCAGCATACATCTAAATGAAGACGTTTGAACAAACAGAAGGGAGGTCATTAATGTAGAGAGGGAAAAGTAAAGTCCTAGAATGGAACACCTCTAGAGATATGCAGAGGAGGATCCTGACTGAAAGATCTATTTGATAAATATGATTCCATCCATTGTGTTGTTTTCACTACTGACGGTTTAGGCAGTAGTTTTTTATGATTTATAATCTCAAAGGCTTTTTTCAGGTCAAGAAACACAGCCCCCCCCCCTTATCTAATAGATTTATGTTTTCTATGAAAAAGCCGTTAGCCGTCTTTGTTGAGTGCTGAGCTCTGAAACTGCATTGGATGAAGAGAAAAGATGAATTGTTGAGGTGTGAAATAATTTGTTGGGCAATAGTTTATCTGCGATCTTGGACACTGGGTATGGTACTGTAATTTGAAAGCAACATGGAGTCTCCGTTTTTGTAGATTGGAATCACCGCTGATGACTTCCATGCGCTTGGAAATATTGATTCAGACATGATTGATTGAGAATAATGGTTCAGGGAGACGTTAAGGTAGAGCTGAGTTCTTTGAGCACAAAAGCAGCACCAAATGTGTCTTTTGTTCTGCTAGCCAACAGATTTTTACCTGCCTACATATCACCCTACTTTACCCAGAAAAACCTCAGGTTTTTTACTTTATAAAGTGGCATTTTGTTGAATGCAAACAGAAAGGACGTCACAACATAACTGAAAATAACATCAAAACAACCTTTTTGTTTGTTTTGATGTTTTTTGAAGAAACCTTTTAAATTGACCTTTTCATTGATTTCTAATCAGAGTTTTTGCTCTAAGTGCTGCAGTGGTTAGCACTCTTGCCTCACAGCAAGAAGGTCCCTGGTTCAAGTCCCGGCTGGGGGATCTGTACCAGAACACCAATGGGGGGCCTTTCTTTGTGGAGTTTGCATGTCCCCCCCCCCCTTGCATGCGTGGGTTTTCTCCGGCTTCCTCCCACCGTCCAAAAAAATGCTTCCTAGGGTTCCTCTAAATTGCCCCTAGGTGTAAGTGTGCATGGGTGTG
Source organism: Oryzias sinensis (assembly GCA_037389245.1). Taxonomy (NCBI): domain Eukaryota; kingdom Metazoa; phylum Chordata; class Actinopteri; order Beloniformes; family Adrianichthyidae; genus Oryzias; species Oryzias sinensis. Next base: position 1,003,094 of record CM074489.1, read on the forward strand.
TGATTGTGGCCCTAAGACAGACTGGTGACTGGTCCAGGACTTCCCCCGCCTTCACCCATGAATGGCTCCAGCAGCCCCGTGACCCAGAAGCGACAAAACGGTTAAGAAGATGAATACGTTTTTTATTCTCTACTTTTACACCGTCAATGTTTCTGTTTTCTTTAGCACATCAACACACTATTGTGCTGTCCATAGGAAAGACACCTGTCCACAACCTCCAACAGTCACACTCCAAACTCCACTATGGAGACCAAAGAGCTGTCTAAGGACACCAGAAACCAGATTGTTGACCTGGACTGACCAAGACTGAATCTACAAACAGGTAAACAGTTTGGTCTGAAGAAATCAATTATTAGGAATTGGAAGACAACAAGACCACTGATAACCTCCCTCCATCTGGGCCCCCCCCCCCCCCAAGTTCTCACCCCCTGGGGTCAGAATGATCACAAGAACGGTGAGCAGATATCCCAGAACCCCATGGGGGACCTAGAGAATGACCTGCAGAGAGCTGGGACCAAAGTAACAAAGGCTACCATCAGGAACACACTACACCACCAGGGACTCAAACCCTGCAGGGCCAGACGTGTCCCCCTGCTAAAGCCAGTCCATGTTCAGGCCCGTCTTCAGTCTGCTAGAGAGCATTTGGAGGATCCAGAAGAGGATTGGGAGAATGTCCTCTGGTCAGATGGAACCACAATAGAACTTTTTGGTAATAACTCTACTCATCATCATCTCGTTTGCTAATTTGGAGATGAAACCAAAAACCAACATTAAGAACCTTCAGCTTCTCCAAAATTCTGCTGCATTAGTTCTCACCAAGACCAGGAGGGGGGCTCACATCCCCCCAATTTTAAGATCCCTGCATTTTCTCCCCATATGCTTCAGGATTGATTTTAAGATACTTTTACTCGTTTTTGAATGTCTTAACGGTCTTGCGCCTTCTTATTTATCAGATCTTTTAGTAAAGTATGAACCCTGACGGACCCTGAGATCCTCTGTTAACCATTCTGAGTGTAAAAACCAAAACCTATGGAGAGGCAGCCTTTCAGCACTGTGGCCCCCGTTTCTGGAACAGTCTGCCAGAGGACCTGGGGGCCACAGAGAGCATTAATGCTTTGAAGAAAAGCTCAAGACCCATGTTTTTACTTGTTTTTTATCAAAATTTTTACTACTTTTATTTATTTATGCATACATTTTATCTTGTTTTGTGAATTGATAGTAGATTTTAATGCATTCTTTTAATTGACCTTATTTTAATGTTTTATTGTTTATTGCTTTTATCAGTATCTTTAGTTTTTCTCTCTCATTTTCCTTCATTTGCATTTCCGGTGCTTCCTCAGTTGGGACCTCTCCCTCTGGATCGGCTGCTGTTCAGCCGCTGCAGCTCTAGTTGGGGGCCTCCATCCCCGCCTTGCTGTGGTGGAGCGGCCCCCGCCTGTGATGCTGCCTCTGACAGGCTATGCAGTTATTCACAGAGAGGGAGGTTCCAATTATGAGCGTTTCCAACATCTTGTTTTCTTGGTCTTTCTCCATCAGGTGGTGTGGGAGGTGTGAAAGGAGTGGGGGGTTGTGTAGGTACAGGGAGGGGGGCCCTGGTTTTTTTTCATGCTTGTTTTTGTTTTATTTATTTGGTTGTTGTTTTTTTAATGTAAAGCACTTTGTGTTATGCTCTTGTATGAAAAGTGCTTTATAAACAAAGTTTGATTGATTGATGATGTTTGGGGGAGAAAGAGAGCTGAGGTACATCCAAAGAACACTACACCTTCTGTAAAGCATGGGGGTGGAAGCATCATGCTATGGGGGTGTTTTTTTAGCAAAGGAACCAGGACGACTGATGAGTGTAAAGGAAAGAATGGATAAGGAAATACATTTGACTTCAATTACTGTGAATTTCTGATGTGCAGTTCAAAGAATACAATAAAGAAAAGTATTTTGTCAACATTAAATCATGGTTCAAATAAAATGTAACATTTAATTCCTTCTAAAATGCTTCCTGTAAACTTTTAGTTTGTGGATCACAGGAACTTTAAATGTGTTCTTCTTGTTTGGCCCTCAGGCTCTGAGGTTGAGTAGCTGCCACAGGTTTATGACGTCCTATGAGGTCATTTAGCCAATCACAATCCAGAAATGGTAGAAAGTGCTGGAGGACACATTATTTATGGTATTACAGCAGCCTTTTACAGCCTGGGCTGGACTTTGGACATGCTTGCTGCACAGGCTCACCCAGTGATCTACGATTTAAACATTTGGGGTCACCTGCAGGCCAAAAGGCTTGCCCATTGAGTGGAAGGCGTTCCTCCATGACAGCAGTGAGACGAAGTGTAGAAATGTACAGTTTCTGGGTCTAGGTTAGAAATCAGGTCCAAACTCTGCAGTTTGTGAACATCTTCAGGTGACCTGAACCGATGAAGACATCATTGTTTACATCAGTCCGTCTCCAGAGTGAGAGTCCCCCCTAACACTGGAAATCCAACCTTTCACAGACAGAAGGACGCAGACGTTTCTACTCACGCTGACGTGATGGCGCGGTAACGCTCCTGGCCGGCAGTGTCCCAGATCTGGGCCTTCACCGTCTTGCCATCCACCTGGATGCTGCGCGTGGCAAACTCCACCCCAATGGTGCTCTTACTCTCCAAGTTGAACTCGTTGCGGGTGAAGCGGGACAGCAGGTTACTCTTTCCTACGCCGGAGTCACCAATCAGGACCACTGAGGACCAAAGAGGAGGCAGGTAAGAAAAGCCATCGTTTTCCCTCTGAAGGCCATCCTCAGCCCGGGCTAGAGGCTGACAGGAAACAAAAGTGTGAAAGGTCAGGAAATAAACGAGTCCTGATGCATGACAGCGTTTCTCAGGTGTAACTTTTAGCAGTTTGTTCTTCACCTTCAATGGGATCTACAGACTTTAAGTCAGCTATTAAGTTTTCTTTGTGAGGTTTTCTACAGTTACAAACAAACAAGTTTGCGGCCAGCTCCAGTATCACTGCAACCATAGACCAACCATAGACCTTTGGTCACTTTAGATGTTTACTCTTTAATTCAGTCCACTTCTCTGACACCACCAAAGAAACGCCCGTCTGGCCTCATAAGCAGCTCTTAAAACAAACAGGCTAACCCAACTTTACAGACTGGGCCAAACCTGAGTCCACTCCCCACACAGCAAATACCCAAAGTCATGACTGCCACTGCAATAAAGCCCAGAATTCTGCACAAACTGCAGCTTCATGCAGGTGAACTGAAGCTGGTCCTGCTGCCAGGGCAGAGGTCATCTTAACACCTCCCAGTCTCTTCAATAGCTCTAGTTTTAACGCTGCAGTCAGGTTACAATTACTGACCGTTTCTGTTCCAGCTGAACAGTTCAGAATTCTCTGGGTTTTGGTTGTTTTCAGCCAGAAACACCATCAGGGAGGTCAGAAGCTATCTGCCCACTTCTGCTGCTACATTTACATTTATGGTCAGCAGAGCTTCAGAGCTAGGTTATGACTACAGTAAAGACCTCCAACAATCATTTACTCGCTGCTTCATTCAAAACGACGTTTCCATTTTCATCCTGGAAGCACGTCAGCAGACGGGAATGAAACAGACAGTTCAGCCCGTCAGGCTTCATTGGTAGCGCCGTCATGCTCAGTGCTGGACACCAAGACAAAGAATTAAACAAGCAAATTCACGTCAAAATAATTCCAACCCTCTTTCCCCCAAAAGCCCAACAAGTAACCCCACACATGAGCTTAAAAATAAAAATACTGAATAAAACCAAAGAACACGTATACCAGGAATACCGAAAGGTGTTTTTCATTTTCCAGTGTAAATAAATGGAAAACTTTCTATTCATTTAGCAGCCAAGGAGGCTGATGGTTCAAACTTCATCTCCTTTAACTAAACATGGCTGACATCTGGGATGTTGGGATGTGGGGTGTCGTCTCGTCAGCAATAACATTTCTGTTCAGTTCAGTCCAAATACTGCACATCCGTTTTATGGAACGCCCAATCAGAGGCCGGCTTTGAAGCCCCTGGATCTACCAAAAGCTCCAAAGTCAAAGGCTGGAGTAGAACAGAATATCTGGCAGGTCGTTTTGGACTGGACCCGTGTTCTGAAAGTTACCTCCAAACTGTAATCCTTCACAGATTACCAGTTATTCTGTAAAAGAATGACCTGTTTCCTGACAATACTACAGCCTAAAAATGCCTTTTGTTGACGTTTATGTCACTTTCTTTGTAGGACATGCAGACCACAACCTGTTTCACACTTGGATGGTTTAATAGTTTTGATTTATGATAAAGGATCCGATTTCTGAACTTTATTTGATAAAAATGAAAGTGTATCTTATCTAGTTTGAGAGAAGCAGAACTGGAGGACAATATGCTTTTGAAAGACTGAAATCAAAAACACTAATGACAGACGTTTACCAGGACACAGAAACCACACACACACACACACACACACACACACACACACACACACAGACACACACACACACACACACACACACACACACACACACACACACACACACACACACACACGTGACAAAGAAGCCCAACAGGAAGTTCAATTTAGCAACAAGTCCGACTAAAATATTACACATAAAACCATGAAAATCGAAGTTTTAAGTGGAATTTTTCATCTATAATTGCCTTGTGCTGCTGTCAACATTGGGTAGAGTCTGTGGTAAATCAATAGCTAATGGGTAAAATGCTACAATATTAATTAATAATTCCTTGCTCTACTAGTAATAAGTTACACAATAATTACTTTTTGATTGGAGGATTTCCTTAAACAGCTGGATGCCGTTTACAACCATGGCAGATTACAGGGAATCGAACACCTTTCCACCCTCATGTATTCTACCGGCCGACCAGCATCACAGCAACAACAGCCGCTTTACTGCTTTTTATTTTGTGGAATAAAAACTAAAGCAAAAGATAATAAAGCCTTCAAAAATATACTATTGACTTTGTTTTTACACTGTCTGAATAAATGACAGACAGGCTGATTCAAGTTCATGACAGGCTGGACCCGTCAGTCTGGTACACTCGGTACCGGCCCCATCTGGATCAAACGCGATAACGGTTAGGTGTGTCCCGCGCGCCTCCGGTCAGCGGGCTAGCACCGGGGGCTAACACCGGCTAACCTTAGCTAGTACTCCTCGGGAGACAAAGAGCCGCCTCCCCGGCGCTGGGTGGAGGCCGCATCACAGGCGGCATGCGCGCCGAACCCCCCCGGGAAGCCCGAAAGGGCCTGTGGCGGCAGGAAGCATGAGTTCGGTTCCGTTAGCCTGTCAGCTGATCCCCGGGCCGTTAGCCCGACCGCTAACGAAACAAACGCACCTCACCTTTGAATAAATAGTCGTACTCGTCATCCCTGGTGCCCATCGTCCTCGCGTTAATCCGAACCGCAGTTAGTTGAAAGACTAAATACGTTTCTGTCTTTCTTTTTGGGTTATTTTTTGTTTTCTTTTTTACTTTTCCGTCAGGAACTGAAGGAGAAGATCAACTTCCGCAAGTTCTTCTTCTTCCTCCAAGCAGCGCCCCCTTCCTGAGAAAGGTGACGCCTGGCGGCGGTACAGGGAACTGCTGTTTCTTTGTTTATTTGTCTGGTTTATTTGTTTGTTTGTTTTAATTTGTGTAGGTTTTTTTAAATCTTTTTGTTGTTGTTTTTTAAGGAAGGATCCTTTCTGAGACAAATTACTGTGTCTAAGAAGGAAAAAAATATTTTTAATTCTGCAAAATAAAAAGACAAGGAGGTGAAGTGCTTCCTTTAGTACTGTATCTCCCAGCAAGGGATTACTTGGGAAATCCTTTGGAAAAATGCAGACAATAATTCCATCTCACAACATCAAAAGATATAATTTACTGTTTACAATCAAAATGTAGGAAGCACAAAAGAACCAAAGACAATAAGTAAATGATTTTTCTGTTGTAATAAATCATATTGCATTGATTTACTTTGAAGGTATTGTTGATTGATCCTTTTTAAGAAAAACAGTAAAAACAGAAGTGACTGAACTAACATCTTTCTGCTATTTGGTCCTTGTAGGGCTCGGTATCTCCAATGGCAACTATTGTTGCCGTTGCCATACATACGATGACTCAGAGCGACTCGGATTAATCACTGTCGACTGGTTTCAACATGGTGTTGCCCGTTTTAGGAAGCAATTGAGAAGGGTGTTGCCTCATTTCGCCAGAGCTGGAAGTCAGGCATTTTCTATGGCTGATGTCATTTTCTATGGATGATGTCACACTTCGTCCATTGATTTTACAGACTATGAGCAGAAACACCAAGGGACAATTCAGAATCACAATGAATCAATGAAGCAGTTTTTTGTCCTCTTTGGGATTGTTCTCACCTGGTTTTACTCTTATCTCATAGATCGAAAATAAAAATCCGTTGTGGGATCCCCCAAGGATCCATTTTAGGCCCACTACGTTTTTTATCCATATATGCTGCCACTTGGACAGCTTCAGAAAGCGTTTGTTTTCATAGCTACTCTGACTCACGACTTTACATCGATGTGTCCTGGGGCCTGTTTCAGAAAGGAGGTTCGACCAACTCTGAGGTTGAACTTGAACTCTGAGTTGGTCAATCGGGAGATTAACAACTCTGAGTTTTCTGTTTCAGAGAAGCTGATCCGAGTTAGATCAATCAACTCTGAGTGGACTGATTCGGAGGTGAGCGTGCGCACCGCGACTATGAGAAGCCATTATCAATGGAGCGCAGATATCACGAGTCACCATGGCAACCGTGAAAAAAAGAGGTCTGCGTATTTTTCTCCAGCTGAACTTGACGTGCTGCTGCAGAGTTACAGTGAATATGAGCAGATATTCCAGAAGAAAAGCAACACCGCTGCATCTGCAAAACAGAGACAGTTAGTGTGGAAAACATAGCTGCTCAAGTTAATGCCTAAGTTTGCATTTAAATCATTGTTATAAAATATTGGCTGTAATAACTTTTTAAATAGCGTAAGGAGTGAAATAAAAATGGGGATATTTAGGTGTACTTTTGAAGTGTTATTCCTGGTGTAAATGCATGAAATGCTGCATAGTGTACAGAACCAATCTGGGGGAAAATGCCTTTAACGTCGGTAATGTTTAGAGGACTTTTTTGTTAACCTTCCCCTCTAGCAAACGTTGGTCAGTTTAATATTAATACATGCAATTGTGTTTTTAAAAGTGAACTTTTGTCTACTGTTGAACCTTTCGCTGCGCAAAGACTTCCTTCTTTTCTCTCGTCTTTCCGACCGTGGTCAAAAGCGCAGGGTTCACTTCCCGTTGGAAACCCTCAACCTCCAGAGCGGGAATGACACCTTCTCTCTATTTAACTAAGTGCTCCGTCCTCCGAACACACAATATATACCACGCACACACCACCCCCCCATCTGCACCTGCAATCGCCCCCCCCCCCTTGTCTCTCGTGGATCGCACCCCGCTCAGCACACACACGCTGCAACACTACCCTTGTACTGATCAAGTGGTATAGGTTTATATGGGATTAAGAAAGTAAGCAGTGCTAGCAAATTGTGTTTCCAAAAAGTAATTGTTACATTAATCTAATTCAATGTCCCTGATTTCATTTTCACGTAGATGCAATCCTGCAGGAATTAAAAGAACATGGCAGCAGCTAAAAGTGAAAAAGAAATCCAGTCTTCTCAAAATCCTCGTACGAGGTAAATATAATTCTCTACGAATTAATGCAGCCTCCTCGTCTATTGGGTCCTCCAGAAAAGAACAAGCCATTCTTGTCACTTAGACCGTCTCTGTGTGACGGAAATGTGGGCAATGAAGGTTAAAGCGAACAATACCGCTTCGTCTTTAAAAAGGGGAGGGGACCGGCAGAAACTTAGAGTTTGGAGAATAAAACCTGCTCCCGACCAGGTTAGGTTCACAGCATAAGTAACCATGGATACTGACTCTGAGTATAAGTTACCTCTCTTTCAGAAACGGGTTTGACTTACTCTGCTTACTCTGGTTTAACAAACCTCCCATTCTGAAACAGAAAACCCAGGGTTTCCCTGATTTCCGGGTTAATGCACTCAGAGTTTACACTTAACCTCCTTTCTGAAACAGGCCCCTGATGACAGAGTCAGTGATCACACTTATAAACTGTATTTTAGATATAAAGACATGGATGGATGAGAATTTCTTACAGGTCAACCAAACTGAAGCTTTAGTTTTCTGTTTGAAGACAGAAGTGATCATTTTAGCAAAACAACTATAAAAAGGCTCAGTGTGTGAGAAGCTTGGGAGTTATGTTTGATTCTGAGATGAATTGTTCTTTACAAATACAAATATTTTATCATATTGCTAGAGTCCTCCCATTTCTCTGTTTTGCTGATACAGAGTTGCTAAAGCAGGTCTTTCTTGCTCGCAGATTGTTGAATGCCCTCCTCTCTGGTCTTCCCAGAAGGAGGATATCAAACCTTCAACCACTGCAGAACTATGCATGAGTGTTGGCAAGGACCAGGGGGCGGGATCACTACACCCATTTGAACAGGATTCATTACACAGTTCTTTTATTGGTTTATAAATGTTTTATGGCTGTGTGTCGTCATATTTGTCTGAAATGATTCTACAGTGTGAGCCTCGGGAACATTGAGGTCTTCTGGGACTTAAAAATTCCTAAAGTTAGAACCCAAACTTACGGCGAGGCTTCTTCCCGTTGATATGGACATCGCCTGTGGAACAGCTGAAAATTAGAAATATATTTATGTGATATTTCAATTATTTTATGTCTCTTTCCCTTTTTTATTTTTTATTTGACTTTTTAGCTCACTTGTAGTGATCCATATCCATCCATTCAGGTCTATTGTCCGGTTAGTAACACCTGCTTGTATTTCTACGTATTCTGTACCTTTAACACTTTCCTCAGAGGGATCCACACTAGTCATTAAGCCTCCTTAGTGAACAGCATGTGGCTCCTGGGGGAGGGGTCCTGTGGTAGGGTCCTCTGTGAATATGAATGTGGGGGAGGGGGGATCACTGATGTGGACAAGTACCCCAAATATTGTTTCCACACTGAAGAGTCAAGCCAGACTTCTATTTCCTCCTCAGATCTCGTTTCTAAATCCTTTCATGTGTTGGGCTCAGGGTTAGGATCGGGCATCGTTTGGGTTTTATCATTTTTTAAAACTGCTTTTACTTTGGAAAGCACCTTGAGTTCCACGAGTGTGGAAAGTGCTTCACAAATAAAGTTTAGTTTGGTCTGATTTTGGCCTGGGGGGGCGAACTGGAGTGGCTGGATGCACAGAAAGAACACCCAAACTCCACACAGAAAGGATCAGAACCTGAATCCGGGCCTTCTCGCCGTGAGATGCAAACCACTACACCACAGTCTGGTGTTTGGGGGCTCACATCCGCTTTGTCTTGGTTTGTTAGGGCTGGAATATTTTTTGCAGGCGCAGAAAAACTTGCAATGAAAGAAAAAGCCTTTTAGGATTAGCGCCAGATTAAAAACATTAGGAGCTCTAAAACTAAAGAAGCTATCTTAACGTCAAATGACGAGAGTGTCTGTACCTGACCGACCACGGAAGAACTTTATTTTCTGTCCAGCACGACTCCCGGCAAACTCTCAAAAAACTCCCATTCATAGCTTCATCTAGGTTGTAAATGTAACCACTACTGCCTGTCGAGTAACTCTAACTATTTTTCTCCTTTGTTTTACTCCCAGACTCCACACATTAAAGCGTGAAGCTTAATCCAAGATTAGTTTCTCAAGCAAAAACATTTGGTACATTTGCAAAGGAAGTTTGCAAAAGCATGAGAAGAACTTGAAAGAAAAAGCAAAAAGCTGCTGAAACATCCACGTTACTGGATTAATTAGCTACCAACACATTTAACTGCACTGATGGAGAAGAATGAGTCCCACTCATTCGTTTTTGGGCCTTTATATTTTATTGTTCATGAAAAAATAAGAAAAGCTTTTTATCTTCAAGACGCCTTGACTCTAATGTGATGTGTAGAAACCTCTTGTGCTACTAAAAACATACCTAAACTGTAAAACCTCCGTAAACAGATACTTTCAGTTAGGAACGTGTCACATGGTCTACAGGTTGCAGCATGGATGAGACAGAGTTGTACTGTAGTGCCCATGAGCCAGAACACACTGTGCTTCCTGGACGATGTTCTTTCATACGTCATGGAGATGGAACCTCACAACAGCTGTTCCAGAAGGTTCTCACCTCATCAACCAATTTCTGGATCTCCCATAAAACACCATGAATTCCACCGAAGGAACCTGGCTCAAGAACAGAAGGAGATCCCCAAAAGAGTCAGGCTTATTTTTTCTTGTAATCGGGGAGGAACTTCCTCCATGCCTTGTTCTGAAAACACAAAACAAGCAAACGAACAGGTTAATGATAGACATGTTCAGTGTGAGCATCAGCCAATCCCTTACTTACACTTTTGGGGTTGTTGGCTTTGGAAGTCTTGCTCTTCACGTCTTCCAGGGACTCGTACGTGTTGCCTTGGTCAGTGGTGGCCTTTCCTGGAACAGGCTCATAGGTGTCATCAGGTGTTCCTGCTGATGTCGGTCCTTTAGGAACCTCTGCATAGGTTACAGCTCCAACCTGAGCCGGCGCTCTTTGGGGACCCTCACAGGAGCCGTAGAGGGGGTTGGGCTTCAGCTGGCCCTCCTCACAGCAGTCCTGCTGTGACCCACAGCTGGCCAGCATAGAAGCGGTGGAAGGAGCATGGAGGGAATATGTCTGGCACGTCACCCTCTTTATAGAAGAAGAGGGGCTGCTGAGGTGGGAGGGGGCCTCCTCCTCCTCTGTGCAGCTATTCAACAGTGGCAGCGAATGGCACCTGCCCTCCTCGTGGTTCAGCTCAGAGAATGACTCCCCCGCTGGAATGAGGTTGGCAGGGTAGCTGGTGTCCATGGAGCCCCCCAGGTCTCGGCCTGACATGGGGTTGGTGCTTCCCTTAGGACACTGCTGGGCTGGGCTGATGTGTGCTTCGGTTTCAGACAAACATCCTGTCGGAGTGGAAGCTGAGGAGGTTTCTGCTTTTGGGGTCGTGGCTGCTCCCTGAAAAAGCAGCAAGACTCAGAAAAGATGGGATTCCTGAAGTGTTTTCTTTCATGAGTGAATGAGCTGGCCAGATAGGCTCTGGGTGGGGGTGTTGATGAGTGACGGACAGTTGGATGTACGCGCACACAGAACAAGAACAAACTCTTGCAGTCTTTGGGGCTGCAGACCTTTCCCAGCCGCTCACAGCCGGAGGGAAGCTGCAGCTTCAACGTGTGGATTGGTAGTTTCAGTGAGGATCCACAGCACAGCACATGTAGCCCCACCATCACTCATCACTTTACGTTGGTTCTGAGTGTTTCCATCTTACCTCTGAGAGGGGTAGTCCGTCTACAGATACTGCCCCCGTCAGCTTTCTGCCTTTAGATTTGGGGGGCAGAACAGGAGTCTGAGCCGGAGCATTTGGATGCTCAGATTCTTGCTTTTCCACCGATTCACTCTGCTGCCACATTTTGCGCAGAGCCTGCACACTGACCTCTGCCTGCCTCTGCACGTTTACCATGTCATAGAGATCCGCGGCGTCGTCCTGAAAGGAACAAACCAGGTTAATGTGACAAAGACAAATCTCTTTTATGGTTTATGTCAAAGTTTTGATCCTTTTTAGCTTTTATTTCACTTTTCATTGCTAATTGTTTGACGAATGTGTCAAACTGAGTTTCATTGTGGTATTTTTTAACATTTGGAGCCGTCCATCCTTCCAGTTCTGATCCAGATTCCAGCTCAGACCAGGAAAACAAAGGCGTTCATGGGGGTGCATCAGAATGGAGCAGAGCAGGGACCTCGTGACCTGCCGATTGTAGTTTGGACGTAACAACTACAAGCTTTCTCCAACTGCTCCTGATTTTCAACAATTAGATTTAAGGAATACTTAGAAACACCATTTTCTTCATAATTATCTATAAGTATTTATCCTCCATCATTAGATGAAAGCAACAAGAACATGTTCAAAACACAGCTTTCATTGCAGTGAGTCTTTCATCATTCAACTCCAAATCTTCACATTCTGTCTGTCTAAAGTCTTCAACCATTGACACATCAAAGTCATTCCAGCAGATTCTGCATCACAGAAATGCAGCCTCGGGTTGATATGCAACACTGCACAGCAGTGAAGTGCCGACATGGTCCACGGGAATCAGCGGATGCTGTCGCAGAGGAACGCTGCTTTGAGCGTCACTCCAGACTTTTGTTCAAGTGTTGCTCATCAGTGAAAAGCTGGAATGAGACGACGCCTTTCTCTGCATCAGAATCAGCTGATTCACATGCTGCAAGATTTACGGTGTGTGTTACTTAGATGTCAGCGGCGACAGCTCCTGAGTCAAAGGTTACCTGTACCAGAGTCCAGAACGATGGGATCACAGCAGCAGAACCAACATGGCTGCTCTTCCTGCCACTAACAAGAAGATAAGGAACTATGCTACTAGTCAGTAAAAACCAAACTGATCCTGTCATACTGGGCCTTGGCAAGGCTCCTGGACCGACAGCGCGGGGGTTAGATGCCCTCTCACTATAGACTGGATAGCAAACTGCCGCAAACCCTCTAGCATCCAGAGAGGGCTGTAGCTGAAGGAAAAGTCTACACTTACTGTATGTTTTTTATTTCCTTTATTTGAAAACTAAACTGAGTTCAAATAGATTGCAATCCGTGACAAGGAGACTCCACCTTCTCCTCATCTTACCTCACAGCAGCTGAAGGTGAGACATTCCCCAAACGGCTGGATGGGGCTGACCCGGTAGTGGTCTATCAGCTCGTTCAGACTGCCAAACAGCTCACAGTCTCCGGCTACCACAAACTGCCCGTGTTGGTTCTGAGTGATGACAAAGTGACGGCAGCGGTCGTGGCCCCTGACAGACACCATGAGCTGGGTCAGAACAGCAGCCGAGAAGCGTCTGAACAAAGGTCAACAAACAGCAGCGTCTGCCTCACTTGTAGGACAGGATGTAACCGATGGCTTTGTCACTCAGGCGGATGAGGAAAGAACCCACTCCTTTATCTCTCAGAAGATCTTCTGCATGCCTGCAACAGAGAGGAGCACGCATGCAGGCAAATGACATTCAAAACGTCCCACACGAGCTTCTGTCACGTGTCCACCTGGCTCACCTGATCTGTGCCCCCCCACCATGCCCGTTTTAGTACCACTAGCCAGAAAATAAAAGACATAACTGAAAAACCCTTAAAAACAACAGGAATTGTATGGGGGGGGGGGGGGGGGGCAGTAGTATCAGAGGTCATAATACGTCTATGGAAACATAGCTGCAGACAGAACACTAAATTATGACTCAAATATGCAAATTTAACAGAATTTCATTTTTCAGCAGCTGAAGATAAAAAGAACGTTTGTCACGCGACGATAGCCGGACCTCCAGGAAGACATTTAAAGAGGAACACATGAAAGATAATACTCTTCACCAGTGTGGGGAATCTCACTTTAAAAAGTAATTATAGTAACTAGTTACATCACCCAAAAGTAACTGAGTAAACTATATAAATGAGCAATTCTGAAGTAAATACAGCTCTGCTGCACTTCAGTCAGTCTTTATTCGTTTATATCTTAATCGGAAATGTTCCTGCTGCCTCACAAACGGCAGTGGTGAAAGCGTCACCAAAGAAAACCAATTTAGAGCCTTCAAGAAGTACAGACGCGTCTCCAATGTGCCATTTTAAGCAAGGTTTTAGAAAAGCTGGTTTTTATTCAGCTGAAAACAAAACTTGATTTTTCTAAAGCCAGTCTGGTTTTAGCTGACAGATGACCATCTCATGGTGAGTTCTGATCTGCTACATGACAGACGGCACCGCATAGCTTTGCAGAGGATTCTGTACTGCTCCATCCATTCACATCACAGGAATGAAGTGTAGCTTCTTCTGGAGTTTCCTTCAACGCTTTATAATGTTTCCATCAATGATGGAGGCAGAGCAACTTCCAGAGACGAGAAAAATCCCACCTTACTTTAACAAAAATAACCCGGAACTAGGAAAAGTTCAAGGTACATCAACCTGGTGACGAGTCATTCCTAAGGTTGATCAAGAAGATAAAATGTTTCTGTCTCATACGCAGTTATGTTTGTCACTTGAAGGCTTGTTTTTTTGTTTGTTTGTTTTTCTCATAATTAAGGATTCAAATCAAAACATGTCTGCAATCAGTTCAAGCATAGAAAGTGTCTCAAATGTTTTCAAACTGTTTGTTTGGCAAATGTGCTGTATGAAGACAGTGGATTGGATGGAAGCGTGTCGCCTCTTCTTCCATCAGTAACAGGTTAGTTTCATACACTTGGGTTTCTCTGAATTTTCATTTTGACATTTACATTGTGAAGAATCTCATCAAACAGAAGATGTCCAGCCAGAAACGCTGTCAGGGTTCATGTCTGTAATGCTGTCGTGGAACATTTAAGGCTGACTCGCTCAGATCAGTCTAAAACATGCAGAAGCAATGTGGCTTACTGTCGTGGAGCCAGGCCCTGGAACCAGGCGGGAAAGTTTCCATCGCTCAACATCTGTGGCGCTTGTGTCTCTTGGAACCAGGTCAGGACCAGCTCCTTCAGGCCCCCCTCTACTGCCTCTGCATGCATGTCAGCGCCCCACATCTTCTCCATCCTCTTCTGTGGGACAGGAACCGGCGGAGCAGCAGTGAGCGGCGCTCCGGTGAGGTGTCTGCAGGAGGAAGAGCAGCTTCATTTGACTGTCAGTTTGGCCTCCCTCCAGCATGAATGGAGCCTTTGTTTTGCAGGCTGGCGGCTCCGTCTTGTCACAGTTTCCTGTACCGGATTTAACTTCACTAACAGGGTTCAAATCAGATGGAAGGCCAATACTTCACTTTGATTACAATGATGGATGCTTGGTTTGTTGTGTTCTTGGAATGTTCTGATTCCGGCTGTCACATTCACAGCCGGTTGAAGAAAGGATCCATAACTGTTGATCTTCCACGGTGTATTTCAGAGTCTGATTTTAGCTCATCCGCTTTGTCCCACTTTCTTATGTCTGCTTGTATTTGAGTTCTGTTTGTTGAAGGTTTCATGTCACAGGCAGAGCTCTCTGATAACTGGGTTTGCATCTTGTCTTTCTTATCTGGTCCTCAAGTTTCTTGCTGAAGATTAGAGGGCCCAAGAAAAGAATATTTTCCATAATTTGTATGGTAATTTCTAATCCTAACTGCGTATTTTATTATAGGTTGACTCTTGTGTTTTTGTTTGGTTGTTCACTTTTAGTGCAGGTTTCATTCTGGATGCCCTGGTCCTCCTGGAGATACAATGATGTCATTAGATTTCAGTATTTGAGGTAGTGTCTGTGCTGTAGTCTTTCTGTTGAGTATCTATGTGGTATTTGTCCTTTTTTCTCCTCCACTCTGTGACGATTTGTTATCTTAAATCTTTCAAAGGTTTGGGGTTTGTTGTTGGATTTGTAAAACTTTGGTTTAGATTCTCTTTTCAGGTTTGGCCTTAGTTTTGTTGCAGGGTATTTGTTCAGATCCCTCATGGCTATAAAAGGGAAAGCAGCAGAAACCACCGTTCACAACAATCTGCAGCAAAATGATCCCAAAGCTGACTGCATTCATTCAACCAGAATCTGGGCTCAGAGGGGCTGGACGTTGTTGCCTTGGCCCGTCTCTTCTGGTTTATGAACTCTGCTATTACAGTTTTTCTCAGTGGCTTTAGTATAATTCTCAGATCAGAATGAAATTCCCCAAATTATTTGTTCAATCTTCACATCATGATGTCACTTGTGCACATCATATAAGCAGTTTCTCACTTCTTTGAACAAATTGCTTTGGTACATCCATGCAAATGATTCTGTACAATTCTCTGCTCTTTGCTACATTATCAATTGTTTGTTGAAACGCTGGGGTTGCTGGGAGATGGAGTGCATACAGTACTCTGATGGTTCCTGCTGGTGACCAGAGGGGGAGACAGAGCTCTGACTGCTGACAGGTACAGGCTTCAGCTAAAAAGCCTTTTGTAAAAGTTATTCACTTCATTCCTGCATTACAATCCCAACATCCTGAAAACAGCAAGTTTGAAAAATTGAAAGTAATAAACATTAAATGAAAACATCAAACATTGATAAAAATAGACATTGATGACTCAAACCAGCATGCTAGCAGCAACCTTAGCCCCCACTTCCTGCTTCCCAGCCTCTCTGTTAAAATGTGATCACTAACCTGTGGAAGGAGATTCTTCTCCATCAGATTTTTTCTTGTCATAACTTTTGCAGTGGATTGCAAAACATTGTGTCCCTTTTTGTGATTCTTTGCCTGTTGTGACCTCGTCATTCCTTCACTCGGCAAAACGGAGATGACTCAATGAAACGTAATGGCGGATGTGTGTCCCGTCGTATGTCACGTGACGGCCAACCCAGTAATGTATAGCGATGGACTGAACAGAAGAGCTCAGATTACCAAGGTGGTTTCTCCTAAGACAAAATGTAAAAGAGAATCCAGGAAGTCACACTGTTTGATCTTTAAAGAGTTCGTTAGCATAATGGTGCAAAAAACAGAATTCTGGCCCTAAGGAAGCAGAGTAACAAGAAATAAACCCTTAATACACCGACAGCCAGAATCCAGAGACCACCAGTGAGCCTGTAATGGAGAATGAGAGAGCAGGGACTGAGCATCGCCGCAGTGTGCGGCCTCTTCCTCCATGTGCTTTTCTGTTCTCTCTCTCTCTCTCTCTCTCTCTCTCTCTCTCTCTCTCTGTCTCTCTCTCTCTCTTTGTCTGTCTGTCTGTCTATCAAAGTCAAAAATGTTGTTTTCATGGAGTGTTTTTTTCTTTAACGCCATATGAAGAGTTTTACTCTCTGCTGGTTCAAATGTACTTCACTGCCCTTTATTTGCCTTTTGTTTAATCTTGACTTCCACAAAACAACCAAGACAGGTTTAAATCCAACTGAAGCCATTGCTTAAAAATATCGAAATATTTTCAAAAATAACATTTCCATTTTTCCACAACTCTCATTAGAGCACTGAAATTAGAAGCAGAAATCTGTTATCTTACCAATTTTCACTTTCTGTCCAACAGATATGAAAGTAGGGATTTGGATATGGATTTAAAATAGTCATTCTTAAAACCTGGAATGACCTGAACATCACATTTACTAAGCCATCCTACAAAGCTCTTTTTTCAAAAATTGCTTTTGTATTTAAATTGTGGCCCGATGAATGGCTATGATGGTCTCCTAGTTCTTCTTGACTGCTCTAGCTGCCACAGCTGTAGGCTGGCTCAGATCACACATGCAGTTATTTCTGAAGTGCTGAGACGCTCTGGCTGAGGCTCACAGTAAACTGCTCAGTCCTTTTAAAGCTTCTGTTGTTTTTGTAAAGGTGCCAAAGCTTTTGTATTTTGTCTGGGTTGAAAAGGTGCTTCAATTCAGTGAAAAGGTGAGAGGATTGGAGGCATGGAGTGGTTCAAGCAGCAGAAAGTGGAGGATTTCTACGTGATTGGTGAAGAGCTGGGCAGGTAGAGATGAGCATGCTACGTTCATCCCCTCTTTAGGACCAAACAAGAATGACTAAAACCAAGACTAACTGATTACTACAGTTCATAAAAGGATTGGCCTTGGTGACTCACATGTGAAGTGACATCATACAATTGATGATGTCTTTGACTTATTTTAACTTTTTTTAGTGGTGATGGCTTCAATCAGAATTTTTTCTGACATCATACGACATGAGAAGGTTTCCAAACTTTAGCAGAGTAAATGAATGAGAGCATTGTCATGATACAAATGTTGTGATGGAGGAACCTGTTTCCATTGCTCAGAGAGGACTGATGCCAGTGATGCTTCATGACAGTTTATTCCTGAGTTTAAAAGGGTTTTTTTCATGGAACTCTGCTCCGTTATTTCTAAAACAAACTCCTCCACATCTGTGAAAATGATGTTTTAGCTTGTTTTAGGACGTTGATGAAGAAATGTGACCTAAAGGCGTTTCTGTCATTTGTTTCTGTGGTTTAGTCAGGCAGAGGCAGCTGCTTGTCCGCTGAGCTTTTAAAAGACTTCTATATTTAGTGTTGGCTCTTCTGCGCTCAGAGCAGCTGCAGAACAGAGCGTGTTTGATTACAAACCCTAAAACCGAGCAGAACCGAGCAGGCCCAACACCTGTAGAACCTAATATAGAGAGATACCCTCTGCTACCTTTTAAAAAAGACCCATAGATGTGCTCTTTACACAAACCTAGGAGACAAGGTAGATGTTTAATTACATTTTTAATGGGGCCAAAATTAATCAATAAAGTTTCATAATGGGAGAAAAATTCAGGATTTTATCAATAATAGAGGAAAAACTTTTCCAATCAAATTATAAAACCGTTTTAAAATCAAATGAAAAAAGATTCCACAAAAACACCCCCCCTGATTATAATGAACCACCCTGGGAGTATTTCAGGCGGGCAGCTCAGCAGTGCGTTTACCTGGTTCCTCCTCCCTGCGGGCGCTTCAGTCTGATCAACTCACCTGGTCAGCGTCCTGCTTAAGTTCCAGGTGTGAGGTCCAATCCTCTTCTTCCATTTCCATGAGCCCTGCGTTCGTCGCCCCTCCCTCCTCCCCCG
This sequence comes from Oryzias sinensis, assembly GCA_037389245.1. Classification (NCBI taxonomy): domain Eukaryota; kingdom Metazoa; phylum Chordata; class Actinopteri; order Beloniformes; family Adrianichthyidae; genus Oryzias; species Oryzias sinensis. The sequence goes on from CM074489.1 coordinate 1,021,642, forward strand.
CTTCCACCTATGAGCTCCGTTGGGGTAGTTTAACTTTTCTATGAAGATCGTGTTTTATTGTATCTGAACGGAGTTTTATGCCAAACTAAAAGAAATATGGAAAGAAATCCTTCTCTACTGCATGAGTTGTCTGACTGAAATTATTCTTTAAATCACAGAGACATTATTAAAAAAAAGCCAGCCTTCTGATTTATTCTAAAGAAAATCTCAAGTAGGTTAACTGGATGGCATGATTGAATAACACCTAACATTGTGACACAATTAATGTGTTAGGTTAAATAGGATGAATAGATTGGAGGACGCTGAGCAGGCAATGGAGTAGGCAGCACGAAAGACAGGTTCCGTTGAAAATAGGTTTAAACTAATGTTTTAGGGCATTTTATTTTTATAAAAACGGTAAAACTCCATCAGGAACTGTGTAATTATCGTGCCATCTTTCATATTTGTTAGCTAAAACTAGTTTAATGGGCAATAATTTGCGAAAGTTCAAGTTCACCGGATCCGCTCCGTCGGCCGGCCCCAGAGAGCCCGGCTCTAGCAGCCCACCATCCGCGGCCCAAGCTGACTCCTCGGCTATGAAAGCCGAAATTCTTTCCTCTCTGAAGGCGGACATAGCTGCAATGTTCGGACAGGAGCTGAAGACTGCACTCTCGGACGACTTCGAGGCCATTAAAACCGAGTTACATATGCTAAAGACGGAGCTAGCTAACAACACGGCTACAATGCGGTCCGAGGTGGAGGCGATGAAGATTACAATGGCGGACATGGGGCAAGCTCTTTCCTCTCAGTCTGACGAGGTGACCTCTCTCCAAAACAGAGTGGATAAATTGGAATCAGAAGTGAACGGCCTGCGGGAGAGATGCCTCGACATGGAGGGGCGGATGAGACGCTCCAAAATCCGCATCATTAACATCCCCGAATCCGCGGGCTCCAGCTCACCCAAAGCAGTTTCCAAGCTCCTACGGGATGTCCTGCAGATGGATAAAGACATCCTCATCGACCGCTCTCACCGAGGAGGACCGGCGAGGAACCGGACTGGCAGACCGCGGGTCATCATAGCCCAGCTCCACTACCATCAAGATTGCATGGAAATCCTCCAGCGCGCCCGGGAGTCCGGCCCGCTGCGCTGGAAGGGCGCCGACATCTCCATCTTCCCCGATTACCCTCCAAGTGTGGCGCAGGCGAGAGCTGCCTTCGGCGAGGTGCGACGGCTCCTCCGGGGCCGGGAGGGAGTGAAATACGGGCTCATGTACCCGGCGCGACTCCGGATTACGCACAATGGGACTGAAAAGTGGTTCCAAAACACGGAGAAGGCGACGGCTTACGTGAAATCCATGATCACTGGGAGCGCGTCCACAAAATGATTTGAACTGAGAGCGGATCTGAACGAGGTCAGTTAAACTACAGACATCCATAATACAGCGACCATAATACAGACATCTTATTATGGTCGCACTGACTCGCGGACTCCCAAGAGTTGCTGCTGCAGTCCTTCTGTTATGTTTACTTGTTTTAAGTTGGAGTTTTACTTATCCTATATGTGACACATGTGCCTGTTCTGGAACGGAGCCTGATCTCCTGAGAGCTAGTGTTCTTCCCAAAGCACTTAAATGTGCAGTTATCTTTCTATGGGTTTGGGTAATCACCGTGTTCTGGTTGGTGATGGGGTGGGTTTCATTGTACCACACTTTGAGTTCTGGTTTGACCTTGTGGTATTTTATCTCAGTCTGCATTTGCTTATCTCTTTTTGTAAAGACCTCCACAATGTTGTTACAAGCCCTATTATGAGCAACATAGAAATTATTTTCTCTACTGATGACCAGGACACCAACTGATTCAAACTTTTCATTTGGGCCGGCTGGCCACGATGTTCATTTTATTACTTGGAATGTAAAATCCTTAAACACCCCTGTAAAGCGAAAAAAAGTATTGAACCACTTAAACAAGTTAAAAGCAGGAATAGTTTTTCTCCAGGAAACTCACCTTCGGACCTTTGATCACTTTCGACTCAGGGGAGGGTGGATCGGGCAATCATACCACTCTAATTTCCACTCTAAGTCTCGAGGTGTAGCCATTCTCATTAATAAGAACGTCCCCTTCGACATGTCCTCAGTGGAAACAGACTCTATAGGACGTTATGTAATTGTCACCGGCAGGTTGCTCAACACACCCGTAGTGTTGGTTAATGTTTATGCACCTCATTGGGAAGATAGCTCATTTTTCCCTAATTTTTTTTCCCAAGATACCAAATATGAACACTCACCATTTAATATTTGGAGGAGACATGAACTGTGTCTTGTCACCGAGTTTGGATCGCAGCTCGTCTCGACCAGCACCCTTGACCAGTTCGGCTCTACAATTACAGTGCTTTCTTAGCACAAACGGTGTTATTGATATTTGGAGGTTTTTGAATCCCACGTCCAAACATTACTCCTTTTTCTCTCCTGTCCACAGAACATATTCTCGTATTGATAATATTTTCATAGATAAACGACTCCTCTCTCTTGTTCGCAAATGTGAATACCAAGCCATAGTTATTTCAGATCACGCCCCTTTACTTATGACTTTACGTATACCAACTTCCTGTAACAGTTATCGACCCTGGCGATTTAACAACACATTACTCTCTGACGAAAAGTTTACTAATTCATCTCATCTGAAATAACTTTCTTCTTTAAATGTAATTTGACCCCTGGAATATCCCTTTCTACTGTTTGGGAATCATTGAAGGCGTACCTGAGAGGACAGATCATCTCCTATTGTGCCCAACAAAAGAAAAGTAATAATCAAAAACTCGATAATCTGACTAAAGATATCTTTAAATTAGACACTATGCTTTCAGTCACTCCATCCGAAGATTTGTTTAAATTAGGTCTTAATCTTCAAACAGAGTTTAATTTGTTATCTACTGGATATATAGAAAACCTAATAAACAAAGCACAATGCCGGAAATATGAACATGGTGAGAAGGCTGGAAAAATCTTAGCCCACCAGCTTCATCAAAAGGCTGCCAGCAGAGCTATAATTGAAATAAATGATCAGTCAGGTAATAAACACAGAGACCACTTAGAAATAAACTCCTGTTTTTGTAAATACTACTCGACCCTGTATGATACAGAATCATGTGGTGATCCAACTCTATTTGATGCATTCTTTAAGAAAATAAATGTCCCCTTAATTGAAAATAACTTGTCTCAGGAACTGGACAAACCCTTTTCTGTCCAAGAAGTTATGAACACAATTAAATCCATGCAAAATGGAAAATGCCCAGGACCTGACGGGTTTTCTGTTGATTTTTTTAAGAAATTTTCTAACCAACTCTCTCCATTCCTGCTCTCAGTTTTTGAAGAGTCTCTTGCCACAGGCACTCTTCCTCCAACAATGCGTCAGGCGGTCATCTCCCTTATCCCAAAACCAGATGGCTCCTGTTTTTAGAAATCATCAGTTCATACCTTCAACCTCAGATGAAGCTTTTCATGAATGGAGCAGTATCTGACAGTATTTGGAGTGAAGCGTTAGATAATATACATTCCTCATCAATCTGTTTGTGTCATCAGGTTATCCAGTTTAAGATCGTACACCGACTCCACTGGTCCAAAGCTAAACTTTCCAAGTTCGTCCACAATATAGATCCCACATGTGACCGATGTAGCTGTTCTGTAGCCACCCTGTCCCATGTGTTCTGGTCCTGTTCCAAGTTAGATCACTTCTGGGAATCTATATTCACTTTTCTTTCTGATGTGCTGCGTACGCCTCTACAACCCTCTGTTTTTTCTGTATTATTTGGTGTTTTATCCGAAAACCTGGACCATAGAGCACAAACCATCATCTCCTTTGGGACACTGATTGCCAGGAGACTCATACTGCTCAAATGGAAAGAAAGATACCCTCCAACCTTCAACATGTGGCTGAAAGACCTTCTGCACTTTTTGGTGCTGGAGAAAATTCGATCCTCTATGAAGGGATCGGTGCAGAGGTTCTATCTAACATGGAATCCTATATTGGAGCATCTGAGAGACTTGGATGTCATGGTTGCCAAAAAATGTCTGTGACTGGTCTTGTAATGTGAATAGGTGTTTTTTTTTTTTTTTTTTTTTAAATTGTGTCCCGCCAGGTGTCTAAGCTTCTGTAAGACTTGAGACTGAATGGTACAATGAGAGTGGGAGGGAGGGTGGGGGGGGGG